>JAVQMG010000096.1:10417500-10972464 GCA_032878915.1 Castanopsis chinensis | reverse complement strand
AAAAAATAATTATGAATTTCTCTTGTTAAAAATACATATGAAACCGCTACCCAAAAAGAATAGAAATACAGGACTGGGAACTTATATAAAAGAGGCAAAAAAGATGATGTGGGAATTGTAATTCCAAATTACATGTGTAAATGTACAAGCACAAAGACTAACAGTATATCATTCAACCAAGGTCCCACCTTGTGTGTTCTCTTCACATAAGTCAGACTGGGATTTACTTGGAATAATACTAGGTGGAGACCATTGATCTGGAACCATCAGAAAATATGTAGTCATTGCTTTCCTGAACCTTTTCTTGTATTCCTTTGGTGAAATTACAGTAGGTAATGAGTTTTTTGGCCCACCAAGGATGCCTGAAGCCTTCACCCATGTTTCAAGATGTTTGTCCCATGTATACTGCCTCATGAAATCAATGATCCCAAGAACTAACTCCTGCTTCTCTTCATCCACCCCAACCAGTAATGAGTAGTCCATTACATCAATTGACTGCATCACCAAAAGTGAAATAACAAATTAAAATGGATAAGGGAATAATAAAGGCTGGACAACCTGAGCAACTCTAACTAATTTATTTGTTTATTTTTTGCCAATAAGGAATCTGCACCACTTAATGCTATGTATTTTTAAGAGCAAACAATTTTCCCATATACCCAAAGAGTTCAAAAACTTACTGCTAGAAATGAGGTGTCATTCCAAACAGCTCTTTCCAACAACCGCTTTGCCTTGTTGCCCACAAAAATAGGAGAAGTTGGCATTGCTTCAATCAAATTCTGATCCAGCAGAACCTTGTTGCTCCCACTAGAATCAGGATTATACCGTGATCGATTAGATCCTTTAAGATCATACAGCCGGGTCACATTTCTTCGAAACAGAAGATTCTCCATAACCAGAACATCAATCTTTGTTTCTTTCCCTCCTTTAAGATGCTTAGATGTTACCTTTCAACATAAAGCCAAACATAAAGTAAGGTCCACTGCTCCAGAGGCTCTAATTTATTAATGTTAGCAACATATGGAATGTCTCTTGCATTTAGTTCCATTTATAAAATAAAAAATCATTTTATAGCTTCAAACTGGGCAGATGCATCCTTTACAGAAAGAATGCAGCTATAAGTTTTGAGAAATCAGCTACCTATTTCAAGCTTAAGTGTCTATAGCAGGATTAACAGAAAATTATAAAAAAATTATAAAAAAAAAAAATCTGAGACCAAAAAAGTCAACACCCAAGTGCCAGGCCACCACTCAAACTATTTACTCTTTCTAATATACTTGGTTAACAAAATTTAAAAGGATAGTTCAATCTATGTACGACAAACCACACATATATGCAAAATTATTTTATTTTTTAATGCATTTAAAAAAATGTTTATAAAATTAAAAAAATGATCTCAATCATGTTTGGTTGTCCTATAGAAAATGAATGACCTACACTTAATTTGCAAAGAGCATCTATTGTACAAAGCCATCACTATGAATGGAGAAAATTAAGAATGGCAGCCTTTGTAATAAAAAATCACAAATAATATGATTTCATTAACTCCTAAACTTATTCTTCCATCTGTTATGATGATAACTCCAAGAATTATGCATTGCATGCCCAACAAAACAGGAATCAGGTCATTCAAATTTCTATGCATAACCAAACATGTTGCCGAGAAATACTTTGTTAGTTTGTTTGCATCTGATATTACTTATACTCATCAAGTAAACCTGTGTATATCTACATACTAAAGAAGCCAACGCTTGATTAAGGTAATAATTAGAATTAAATTCACCAGGTCAACAAATGAATATAATGATTTACCCTGACCAGAATTTATAGCACTCAAATAAGTACCTGATAGATCCCCAGAATCTTTGCCAGGCATGTTGGACTTCCTGTGTTTATTGATTCAGATAGGTACTTGAAATATCCAGGAGCAAATTTAATAAACGACTCCAACTCTGTCTTGGTGACTTGTTTAATGATAAATCGATCATCCAAGGTTTTCGCAAAGAAAACATTGCTCTTTCCACCCTGGGCACCCCACTTTTTACAACGGCTAAGAGACCTTACGAAATCAAGCTCAGAAGGACAACAAATCTTCCTTAAGGCTTCAAAACGCATGGCATAGTAACAAGTCACAGTATAGTTCACCTTACCAAGAGGGCCATCATCTCCAAAAGAAACTCTGGCGTGCAATGCCTTTGTATATGAGAGTGGGTCTAAACTCAGGGAGCTACGAGATCCAGACAAGGATAAAATGCTATCATCTGAAGACCCATGACTTCTATGATATTCAGAGGCTATGTCATCAACAGAAAGGAATGATTGGGCATTCACTGAATCCACATGTGATAAGGAAGCTACTAAATCCCCACCATCTTTTGGCCTTTCACCCTCATCAATCAGTTGCATATGATATTTTGGGCATACTAGAGCATAAGATATAATACTGGTGGGTTCATCATCATATACTGGAATCACAGTGTCATTAATACCAACAGGAAGAAGAAGCCTGGCGCCACCTTGAAGTTCCAACTGCCGAAAGGAAGAAATGTAGACTGGATTATACTCGCTCAATGTATTGAACTTTTGAGCACCAGCTAAAAAATTCTTGTTGAATGAACGGTAGAAGTTTAAGAAAGGCATCCCTAACCAGCCTACATGGTCTTCTACATTATCAGGGCTCTTGGTGGACAGTGCAAGTGAAAGGATAGGGGAAACCTTGGTGATATTTTTCTCTTCTCCTTGGTTCTCCAAATTCGTTCCCTCTGCAACTGCAGGGGTGGTTGAAGTTTCTGTCACTGCCAATTCAGGAAGTGTACTGGTATTATCCTTTGGTATTCCAATTCCAGTGTGATTTTCGCCCGTCCATGCAGCATCAAGGGTATCTGACAAACTTGCCATGATAGGGAACTGCCCATCAGAGAGAGTCCTACGAACATTTACTTCTGATTTTATAGGGTATGATTGATCCATGTCTTTTTCTTGATGAACTGCATCAGATTGGTTAGTGTCACTAGCATATCCCCCTCTCTGCTCAGGGCTTTTGTTAAGCTTTGAATCTGCTAGAGAGTCACAACTATGGAAACTTTTCTCTGGTTTGTTGTCCACATTCACTTCCATAAGCTTATCATTACTAACAAACGGTTTCTCCAAATGTTCTGGACATGAGCTACTCAAGCTGTCCTGATGGTTATTCTTGTTTAAACTGGCTACATAAATCACGCGATGGTCCCACAAATAGGATTGAAAAAGTAACTGCCTTCGCAGTCGATTGATGTCAAGAATGTCAATAACAGGTTGGCCCTTTTTTGCTCCTTTGTTCAAAGTCTTTTGGATTGATTCCTATGATGTCAACATAAATGCCAAAATCCAGATATTAAAGAGCAGCAAACATGCATTTTGACTCAAAGATAGACATTACCAGGATATAATATTTTTCATTATAAATTTCTAGTGTATTTACTAATTTTGACAATTTTCGTTCATTATATTATCATGATTATAACAAACGTAGAAATAAAAAGGAACCAACTGGGAAAGTGCACTTCTTGTAAAAATCAATAGAAGTTCTCATGGCTCATGCTACACAAAATAGATTTTTAAAAAGGTTCACAGAAAAATAGTCAGAAGTATAAACATATAATTTAAATAATAGAAAATCACAGTTCAATGATTTTGTTTGTCATAGTTATTGAATAGTTCACACAGTCAATAGAAAAAGTTTGATTAATCATTTCAACACGGTCCCCGATTCATCAGCTTACATGCCCATTGATTCATATGGTCTACAAATATGAATTAGTATACTGCTTCCAGGCCATGAAACGATGTAATTAACGCCGGAAAGTATGACCTAACTAAAAGGGCCTCACCTCAAATTCTAACTTCTCCTTTTGCAACATTCCTTCCAATTCTGCAATTTTGCGCCTCGTTTCAGGGGTTTTAATGCCATTATAAAGTGGCCCTGAACCAGATCTTTTCTCCACTATTTGGCCAAGAGCATTGAGTACTTCAGAAAATAGAAGCTCTGCCCAGTTAACCACCTGTCATTACACAGAACTATGTCACACGATGCAATGATAAAACTTAAATTATCTTCAAAGATCCAAACTTGTGACCATTGCACCTCATCTATTTCTTTTTGTATCCAGTCCTGGTTTTCGTAGTTGAAGTTCAGTTTGGGTGGTGGAGGGTAGACAGAAAGAACATCAATCGACGCATATCGAAAGCAAGCAACCCTTTTTCCAAATCTGCACATGTAAAAAAGTGAGGAAGAGAGAAAGAGAAAGAGAGAAAGATAAGTATCTATAGATGAATATCACTCCTGGACTTTTAATCTATTATTTATGTATATCTGGGTCAGCAGCCTACTACTTGAATGGGCACAATAGTGCGATCAAACTTATCTCATTTTTCTGTACGTTCACCGAATCCATATGACCATCCAGAAAGATGGGATAAAGGGGGGTGAATCACATCATTCAACTTGTTCAAAAATAGCCGTGAAGGTCAATTTTGATTCTACCAACCAAATCCTAGTTCTAGAATGTGGCATACAAAAATTGTCTTTGATCAAGAACTGCGTAAATGCAAACTACTGTACTCATCCATATGAGATTCAAACATAAATAATGTTCTCACCATATGGGAAAAAAATTAAGTTAAATAAATATGCATGGAATTGAGATATGAAGAGATTACCCATAGAAACGAAGACAATCTCTATGTAAGGAATGGCCACAACTTGCCACCCTGCTTGCAGCAGCATGGTTTGAAAAACTGAGCTCCAAAAATTTTCCAAAAGATAAACCCCAGGCAGCGTCAGACATCACTACTCTCCGAGTAGCTGGAGGGAAACCATTGGTTCTTGGACACCGCAGGCATCTGTGCCACATCCAGATCTTTCCTTCCCTTTCACCTCGTAAGAGAGTTTCCTGTAGCTTCTTAACAGATATGGTGAGGGTGCCCTGTCTATGAGTATAGCAGTGAACATGTGCTTCGGATGGCATACCACACGAACGACATTGGTAACTCTGACAAACAAGTTGGCTACCTCAGTTTTAAAATGTATTGCAAGGTTTTTTTTACAATGTGAGACATGAAAATGTTAGAAAGAGAATGCTCACCTGATCAAATAAATGGTCTCGTAAAAACCTACCAAGAGGCTTGTCAAAGCTGCCATAGTATTTGATTCGAACAAGTTGCGACCTCTCACAAACTGTCCCCTTCCAAACACATCTGGATGATAAGGACACTAAAATGCTCTGGTGATCAGAAGGTGATGGAGGAAACTCTTCTTTTAAAGGCACAGGATCTTCTTTTAATGGTCCTTGCTCCTCTAGACAATTTTTACAATCTTCTTGCAAAAACGATTGCTCTGAACTGCCTAGCTTATTTACAGCCACTGCACTGAGACTATTTTGGAAATCATTTGCCATAACATCTTGTCCCAATGTCTCAATATGCCCAAAACCATTGGCAGTGAGATGATTATTCATAATAGCTGATCTGTTATTACCTGCAGAAGTTTGCCCCTCCAAGGGTTCTTTGGAACCCATTTTAATTTTCTCCTCGAAGGTATGATAGGGAGAAAGTGTTTTAAGGTAAGAATCTGGAAAGGCATTTCCTGAAGGACTAGCAGAAAAAACTGTAGAATCTTTCAGATCCAAAGTAGGTTCAGTGGATAGAGAATGAGATCCATTGGGTAAAAAAGTTTGTTTATTGCCAAATGATGAGGGCAAATTTGAAACAGGGGCACTAATGGTTCTTTGTGGTTCACCAATATGTTGGGCTCCCTGTGACTTTCCATTAACAGAGATGCTGAAACCAGGTACTGTTGAGATGGATCTCTCAATGCTGGATGATTTTTCTGGAAGTGCAACATTTATTGGAGAATTCAATGGGAGTTCTGGCAAAGAAGCCCCTTCATCAGCAAGAAAAGAAGTTTCCAAGGCCAAGTGATATGCGGCAAAAACTCCATACTGAACCACATGCTTCACTTTCTTCAACTCATCTCCATTAGCACCTCTAAGCAAAATCTGAAACAGAAACAAGACAAGTGAATGAATACCTAGGTCTATCAAATCAAACATACACTAAACAAGATATATGGAATTTTCCACAAACATCACTGTTACACAGCCTGCACAAATGTATGCATTTGGGTACATTCGTCCTTGAGGATCCATATAGTTATGCAATAAAAAATCCATTTCAAACTGTGCCTGTCCAAATTAAGTTTGAGAACTTACAGTACAACCCAGTGGCTTTGGGCAACCTTCAAAATACATAAGTGTCTTGACCAATTTTTTGCCACCCTGTCCAGCAGTACCATGATCTTCTAGAAACCTCTCTACATGAAATGCATCGCAGTAGCCCAACTTCGGTGATGAAAGATGATCAATTGAAGGAACTATTTGGGCACCTGTGCAGCGGGCTATGCGATCCAAAAGTGGTCTCTTGATGTTAAGAACAAGTGATATGTCTTTTGCAAGAAGGAACTCCTGTGCATGTCCAGAAACTGATTTCTCTACTAACAGGATATCAGGGTCGTGGGCATCTATCTTTGCAACTGCCATCTTAAGATGGTCTTTTTCCTATACAGGATGTAACACACGAAAGAAGAAACTTAAAATAAAATCTCACGCACTAAAAACCAGGATGCAACAATTTGATACAGAAAAAGGGTAAACAATAACAACCTGCTGTAACAGAGTATCAAAACTAGACAAGAGGTTGGAAACCCTCTGGTACTCAAGAGCTCCCCCAAGAATCAACAAGCGAGGTTTCTCTATTTTTGATGTCATTCGTCGGTGAGCCACATTTTTCTTACAAACTACTCCCTTGACCACCGCACTAAAAAAAAAGTAACATAATTAGAAAGAATAGTTTTTTGACACTGCCACAAGAATAATATACAAAATTTTGAGTTCGCTACAGACTAGATACACAGTAGACATTACAATTAAGGACATGATTAGTGTGTCACCGATACAAATATGTGTTTGATGGGTCCAACAACAAATATTACTTCAATGTGCTTCTTCCATGAGTAGTGAAGTAAGATATCTCTTGCTGTGTTACTCGTAAATTTAGCCTTAATGGAAAAACCATGCAATTTATTATCTCATTAATTATAGTTTGTTTACTTTATATTCTCTCAAGATTTATTAGTGGGTTTACTATATACAATCAGATCAGATTTCTGCACCCACAGCCAAAGCAGTGCATACATTCCTAATTTATATATGTATACACTAAAGTGATAATTAGGCAGATGGATGGGTCTCACTGAAACAAGGCATAGACCATCTCAGTGGTGATTTACTAAATGAGAAATTAGTTGCAAAAACGTGAAAGCAAAGCATGATCTATAATACATCTACAGTCATTGGAAGTACTGAGTCTTTTACCTCTCAGAGCGACGTCCGGAAGCAACGCATTTTACTTTCACGTATCCACCAGGGTCCATCCCTCCACCCTTGCTCATATCTGGCTTTAAAAGTGTAGCAGCCTCCCAGGACAGAGCTGTTATGATCTCCAACCAACTCTCTCTATCATCTTCATCACCTACAGGAAGGTTTTCAACCTGCAATAGCTGAGCTACCAAAGCCCTAAAATGTCCATCAACCACATTCTTCATGGCCTTCTTGTGCTCTTCACCTGACCTATCCCTATTGCGAGACTCCCCACTTCCAAAACTGCTTGAGGAGCGTAAATATCCCCACTCTCCTACAGCATCTCCATCATCATCATCATCAAACAAGCCGGTTTCCCTCTCATCTTCTTCATCTTCTGGTTCAGGGGGGAGCCAGAGAAGTCCATTGTTCTCAAAATCCACAGGTTCTTTTTCAACATCCTGTGGAGCGTATATAGAAGAATGTTCTTCACACTCATCAACAATATCATTTTCATCTTTTCTTCCTATCTGTGGAATTCCTTCTAAACCCTGTGAGTCAAAACTGTGGTGTAATGAACAGCTGCTTAAACTTTTTGTATCGTTTTCTCCATCATGATGGAGTTTATGTGAACCATCATTGCTCAGCTCATCAAAGTCAACCCGACTGTAGTAGTCATCGACTTGAGAAAAGTGTCTTGTTTCAGAATCTGACCGATATACACCATACTCATCATCATCATCATCACTCCTGATGCCACAGAAAAATCAAGGAATGCCTAACTGGTTATAAATATAATACATTAAAACCTAATTTTCTTATTTCCATGTAACACCAACTGAAACCATTATAGTCTTCTTTATTTAGTAAGGTCAGTGGATTTAGCTTCGCGAATTACATTGTACATGATAATAACTAATAAAGTGATCAAATGTTACTTTCTAGCATAGACAAATATACAAGTGCTGTTATATGTTAAGACTCACACATCCCTCTCAGAAGCGAACAGAATACATGCTATCAGTTTACCTGGCTAAAACACATCAATGATCATGCATTAATTGTTGTCTTATTACACATATCTTATGCATATATCAATATATATCTTTGACTAGATGTCATTTCATAATTGCAAAAATAAAAGAAAGATGTCTGTAAAATGAGTGTGTTAACAAAGACTCCACAAATGAATAGCATAGTGTGAATCCAAGAGCAAGTATATAACAGGGGAGACGATCAAACCTGTTCATTGAAAATTCATATTGGTTTGGATTCCCTACATCTGAAACAAGATCATTGCTCCCTCCTGAAGCCAATTCACATTTTCTTTCCATGCTTGCTCCCATTAAAGATGATTGACGTGGGCTGAGACCTGAACTGCGTTGAACTCGCTGATAAGAATCAACTGGGTTTGGCATTGAGCCAAGTGTAATACTACTACTAGCAGTGCCACTAGATTTAGTGCTGACAAAACTTGTTTCTGATGGTGAAGTACAAATACCCAGGTTGGCAACCTGGATCCCATTATCAAGAGTAGCTATGCTCTGCTCCCATTGCTTGAAACAATAATTACATACTCGAATCTTCTCACACTCTTCCCGGGAAGTACTCTGGTCACCAGATTGGGCAGGAACTGAATTTGCAGTACACCTGGCACAAAAAACTCGGCCACAAAGTCGACAATGATGTTTACGGTTAAGTATCGTGAACTGAGAATCACATTCGTAGCATACTCTACAACTCTGATCGGGCATCCAAAAATCTCTCGACACATTAGGCGGCTCAGATCGCCAAGGGATCCATGATTTCACAATCCCAACTAGCTCAGAGAATGTCTTGTCTTGGTGGTCCATCTACAAACAATCCTACCAGCCCCAGTCATTATGGTATGCTCATTTGCCACTCTTAGCAAACCATTGCCTAGACTGCAAGCAATCCTAACAAATTAATCCAAACTGAAGAAAGCAATATGATCCCTCTCCCCATAATCTAACAACAGCAACAACCAAAGTATCCAAGTTTGGCTATGGATCCAAAAGACTAGTCAGGATAGCCTAACACCAAAAAAAAAAAAAAAAACAACTAATCCAAGTCCTGAAATTAAATGAACAAAAATATTCAGACACTGAATGCAAGAAACACCCAAAAGATCAACCAAAAAAAGAAAAAAACACCCACACAGAAGCTTCTCAACCACAACACAGAATGAGATTCAAACACGTTTCTCAGGGTGACCCAACTCAAACCTATCTGTCTTCCATCAATCTCACGTGTTACCCATTAATTTCCTAATCCAAAAATCAAACTCAACCAATACAATTACAATTCAATCAGAAACTCCCTCCCACCCCACTATACAAAAAACAATTACAGAAATTTGAAACATGGGATTCTGATAAAAACAAAAGAAATCACTACTTTACCTCTGAAAGAATCAATCAAATTTACATCGCAATCAAGCTTTTTTTTTTATATCTCGGGCTGGTCTTGATTCAATTCAACGCCACGTGTACACAAAAACCGTGACACCACCAACAACACCGAAAGCTCTCGCTCCTCAGAGAAGAGGATTAGGTGGCGCAATTCAGGAAATACCCACCACCCAGAAAGCGATTCTTATTGCAGATTCATCATGCAAATGCTTCAAAGTTTCGATCTTTCACAAAAAAATCCCATAAAAAAAAAAAAACCGCTTTTTTGCACAGACAAATAAATAAATAAATATAAATAATAGAATGAATGAACGAACGACCTTTGAGTTTCTCTGCAACTCTTTCGTTTATTTGTACATTAATAACAACACACACAAAAACTAAAAAAAAAATATATATATATATATATATATTCAGATAACGTTTTTTATGAAACTCTCCTCCTGTTTTTTCCACCATGAAAATGAGCTTTCATTTTTTTTTTTTTTTTTAAATTAAGAATTTGTTTTTAAGTTTTAATTTTAACCCATTTTTTTATTTTTTTATTTTAATTATTTCTTGTGGTAGAGACAGAGACTCTTCTTAACGTGATTGCATGATCCACATCTCTGACTAATATATAAATTAAAATTAAAATTAAAAAAACAATGATTGAGAATTGAAACGACATCGTTCCACTAGCAGACACAGTCAATCCAAATTCCCAAAATACCCTCCACTTTTTATAATAAAAATGGTTAAAAAATTAAATGAGGGACAGAGATTTTGTAATTTGCACGGATAGAGATATATGTATTTTTTTTTATATAATTTAAATAATATAGTACGGGGTAGATTTGACTTTTGGGTTATGGTTTTGAGAAAAGTCAAGAGTCATGAGTCATGGGTAATGGATAGGGTTGTGTGATTTGACAATACAGTTGTGCGGTTTTGGTGATTCATTTCATTCAATCACAAGCTTCATTCCTCATTGGAATTTTAGAACCAAAACCGCGTAGTTGGTCAAAATACACAATGACAGTGATACCCAGAAGAACCCAACAAATCTGCTAGTTTTAAGGATAAGCAAAACCCTCTAAACTTTAAAGTTTTTAACTCCACAGCCTAATCATGGGCTGTATTGAATTTAAGCTAACATTCTTTGTGTTTTGTACGAGAAACTTGAAGTACAAGTTATTCAAGTATTATCATGTCTCACCAATACAATTCTCTGTCTCACAGCTCAAGAGTTGAGAGGTATTAGTTATAGATTTTGTTAAAAAAAATTATTAAACAATTAGAACGAATGTGAATAAAAACTGTAAAATTTCACACCTTTACACATTCAATAAGAATATGGAGTGATAATGTGATATTACTAATTAGACTATGAGTAGAATCTTGGAAAAGTATATGTATAGTCCGATTTTTTTACACATTTACTTGTTTTTTTATTTTATTTTATTATTTTTGGTTATTATGGGCTCAATTGTAAAAATTTCAGTTAATGAATTGGTAAAATTTTGGCCATAGAAGAACTTGTACCAATCCGCAAAGCAATTCCAAACCCAAATTAATTGATACATCAAAATGCATGCATAGGACAAAAAAAATGTGTGGTATGATAGTTGGAGTCCAACAAAGTTAGATTCCAAACCTAGATAAATAATGATTTTAGTCAACACCGGCCCCAAACCCAAACTCTTTGTAATATATGTATATGATAAAACAAAAAACAAATATCCTACACTGAAAAATCATAAAGTTTGTGAAAGTAAAGAATCATTCATTCAAATCCCCCCCTCCCCCCCTCCTTTTTCTCCATGACAGTTTCCTTGTGGATTTGGTTTTTTTTTCCCACATTCTTTTCTTTTTCTTCTTTTATTTTTACCAAAAAAAAAAAGGATTAAATTTATTTTCAAAAATATAGATATACATTAAGAAAATGTAATCTAAACAAATTATTAAGTGAAATGCAAAACCTCTTGTTTCATGTTAATTTTCAAATTTAACTTTTCGGTCTATTAGTATAATAAGCCCAAAACCATATACCACAAATCTATGGTAACTAGACAATGAAAAAAAAGACGGTCAACCGATTCATCATTACACTTACACATTTAACACCAATCTAATATCCAAACTTTCTTTTTTCTTAAATTGTCACCTGCTAGAGCCCACTAGTTGACAAAAAATGCATTAACCATGAACTCCTTAGTTCAATCTGATTCACATGGGTTGAAAGGGTTGTCTTCACATGCACAAAAAGTTTTTGATTGGCTTTTACATATTAGTATTTTTGGAATGTGTATAAAAGTTTCAAGGGTCTTAATTTTTGTAGAAAGAGAGAGAGAGACATGCATAAGAGAATAAAACAAAAATTCAACTGCGAGGGGAAGGAGTTGGGGGTAGTGGGTAATGCCAATTACAGATTATAGCTACATCTTGTGTTGATATTATTAAAAGAATTATCTTCACCAAAAAAAAAAAAAACTAATTTTTTAAGTGGCTAACTTATACTAGGTTCTTTACACACCCCTGAGAAACATAAATTATACAATTTAATAAAAACAAAAATTCATATATTGACAACAACAACAATAAAAATACACACAAATACATAAAGTTTATAATTTCCTTCTACAAGTTTTCATATTTTGAAATCGTGCATGATAGTTTCATTATCAATGCTACAAGCTACATCTCTTTCAATGTACACAACCAAACAATCATTTATCCACTGAATGTAGAACAAATTACGGAGAAAAATTTAATTTTATTAGCATAAAAAAACTAAAGGTGTTTCCAAATTTTTTTAAAGGGTAGATAAATAAAAATTATTAAATCATTATATATAATTTTTTTTTTTCAAGTTAGGACCACCTTAGCCTTAAGGTGGCATCGCCTCTGGGGATGTTAGTTACAAAAGAAGCTATGCCAAGATCTTTTTTATGTCATCCTTTAACTAAGCTATGTCATGGATCATATGAACTATGATATCTTTTCATGTGTAATTGATGAATCGTGATTGACTGATGGATGCCATTTTATTGTTTTTTGAAGCAAACACATATACACACAAGAGAATGGGAAAATTGTTCTAACACAAAGACACACAAATACGAGAAAATCTTCCATGTGCTTTTATTAATCAGGAAAAAAAATGACACTATAGTACAAGAAAAATGAAAACTTAGAATTAGAGGCGTAAAAGATGTGAAATAGAAATAATTTCATTTTTTCCTTGTATATTGTACACATTTGTTGGGTTTTTTTTTTTTTTTTTTTTGATAGGAAAACAAATACTTTTATTCAGAAAACATTAGAACCACATACATCCACGAGCACACGCAAATTCAATTTGACTGGGACATTCCTGTAGCCAAGTGACATAGTCGTCAATATTGCATGCATGTTGGCCAATACATTTGTTGGGTTAAGAACATTATTTCAAATACGATTAAATAAAACTATACAACTTGAATTATTATGAAAGAAGCAACATGGGTTGTAAAATATAATTATCACTTTTTTTTTTCTCTTGTTGCGTGAGTTGTAATGGTATAATTGCTAATATATCATGCAATATAAATATATATATATATATATATATATATCAAAAAGCTATTAGGTTTGCATTTTCAATTTGGTCAAATTAGCAACTGCTACTTTTGCACCAAACAAGTTAGTGTAACATAATCTTGAGCCTTCTCAAGTTTTTAATAATTTTTTTTTTCCTTTCATCAATCATGCAGTGCACTAGCAAATGTTATGGCAATTGTGATGGATTTCTCTAGACTGTCCCCAATTCAAGTAAGCTTCTAACTGCACTGTTGTTGTTCACCAGTGCCTCATGAATATCCTCAGTAGACTAATATATAAAAATTATACCTATATTTAGAGATTTTTTGAAGTAATTATCCATTTGAACGGTGCTTCATTTTAAGTTACTTTGTTAGTAACAATTTGGTGTGTTATATTTATAAGTATACCTCATACAAGAAATATTTATTAACAAGTGATATATTGATTGTGTTCATTGTAACCTTATACATGTTAAATATAGAGATGGAGAGTTGGAGACAATTGTAGGTTATCCTGCAAAGACTGCTAATAGCATGCGCTTAGCTTACAGTTCATACGATAACCGTAAGCTAAAACTTTTATTATTGCTACTAAAACTTTTATTATTGCTACTAAAACTTTTATTTTTGAACCATAACCTGAGTGATTACTTGGGTGATTGCCATGCAAGCATGAATCTATCATCTCTCTCTCTCTCTCTCTCTCTCTCTCTCTCTCTCTCTCTCTCTCTCTCTCTCATTTTCTTCCTTAAAATTGAGCCTCCAACAGGAGGAAACTCACCCCTATTAGCACTATTTACAATGATGATCTTTCTACGTTGGAAACTGCTTAACAAGCCTTGATGTTACGTGAGATGGAAATTAGAGCTTTACTGCCAGATCTTATAAAATTAATTTCCATTCGAAAAGGAACCTAAAGTAGAAAGGAAATTTATCTACCATTGTTAAACTGAAGGAAATAATCTAGGCGCACATATTAGGAAAATTCAAGCTACCTACATAGAAAGGAAACTTATCTACCATTGTTAAACTAAAAGCAACAATGGCTCTCATATTAGGAAAATTCAAGCTCTCTGGACGGCGATTCAAGTTAAAATCTAGAAAGTGAAGTTGCAATCAATTATTTTTTTTAAAGCAAAGGAAATCCCATAAGCCATCGTCCAACTTGTGTTGTATTATTATTTTTGTTGTAACATTTGACTTGTGTCTAACTAATTTGTCAAAGTTTTGATGATATATACCATTAAAGTTGATCGATATTGGCTCTACCGTGTGATAATCGGGGTCTAACCAAATAATTGGAGTTTGACAAAATGATTTTCATTCCAAACCCAAATAAATCATGATTTCCATTTGGAGAAAAAGTTCCTTAATTAGAATCATCATGAGTTCAATTAAAATAAAATAAAAGACTTGGAAAAAAATAACTAATCCCCAAAATCGAAATCACCATCAAAGTTCGAGTCTCCATTGAAGCCCGAGTCTAACTATGGGTAAATTCTTCATTTCATTTAAATTCAGAGTTGATGGTATAACCATAGCATTGAATGTTTCCACTTATTCAAATCTACATTAATTAGGATGACAACCTTTCTCTTTGGGGTTCTCTTGTAACCTTTCAAAAGAACAAAAAATCCACATCACAGCTAGCAACAGGAAGATGTGTTATGTTTTCAAAACAACCAAGTATAAGCAAAGAAGCACAAATTCATTAGTTTTACCAAAGCATGAAAATGGTTAAAAGCAATTACCCAAAAACACACAAGCTCTAAGATTGTTCTCTAAATCAAAATTGATGGGATGAAAGCAAAATCCTAACAACAACAACAACAACAACAACAATAAAAATCATGTGTGAACATATTTAATGATTGATTCTCAAAGTATAACCATATAAATTGGATAAAACCTATGGAAATTAGATTAAACAAAAGACAAAAAGTACACAAAACCTATTCAATTTTACGGGAAAAAAAAATTAGAATAAACAAATACATACCTGCAAGGTTGTAGGTAGAAGGAGAGAAGAGTAGAGAATGATAAAATTGAGGAGAAGTGAAGTTGAAATCTAAATCTTAAAAATAGGTGGTTTGAGAAGAGGAAATTCAAAGAAAAAAAAAAGTCACATCCAAACAAAATCACGACCTAAATCCTTTAGCTGAGTTATTGAAATATACATCTTTGACAAAATGTTGTACAATTTTGTTGATTTCAATGAACGAGAAAATGTTTGGATAGCTATATACATCTTTGTATTGTAATTTTTTTTTTGGTTGATTTTTTATCGACTTATAATTTATAATAATAAAAGTATTAGATAAAGAATTTGTATTATAATTAAATTAAGATATTTATCAAAGTAGAAATGATAGGAAAAGAAGATAAGATAAAATAAATTATATATATTATTTTTTAAATCTAAACAAATTTATGCAATTTGATGAATTCACAATCACTTAAATTAAGAATATGGATTGCAATTATATTAAGATTTTATCAACTTAGAAAAATTATAGGAGAAGAAGATAAGAATAAAAAAAAATTATTTATATTTTTAAAATCTAAAAAAATTTATGCAACTTGGTGAAGTTACTTGACTCCTAAATCCATAGGATATGATATAATTTTTTTTTAAAGTTATATTTATTTATTAAACTAAAATTTTAAAATGATTACCTAGTGATTTATTTATTTAAAAGAAATATTCTAATGAGTGGTAGTTTTGTGAATAAGAAAGCATGTGGTGGTATTTGTAAAGTAAGCACATTCCTGGAAACTTCCTATCCACCCTGACTACCCTTCCCGCGTAAATATCATCTCATTTCTTTTACTCTTTTCTCTCTCTCTCTCTCTCTCTCTCTCATTCTTTATCTCAAACTTATTTAATTCACTTCTCAAACTTTTTCCAGATCTGCAACACCTCTTTTTTAAAATTTTTTTGGATCTACTGATATTGGTTGTTTCATGTGAGAGGTTTGTGATTTTAATTTTAATTTATTTATATAAAAAGATTTGGAATTGTTTTATTGTGAGAGAGTTTTAAAATTTTGCTTTTGTTTGTTTTTTTAAGGGTAAACAACAAAAATATGGCAAAAGGCTTGAGTTGGCGAGAGATGTGAAAAAAGACATTTTGGTCTCTTTGTTATTTTTCATTATCCCTATAAGCCTGGTGGTTGTTAATTAGCACCGATGCCCATTAACACAAACAGTAAGGACAAAAGGTTATTAAAATGGGGCCATGTTTTTGGAAGGAGTACACAACAGTCTCACAACAAAATTAGTTAGTAAGTTTTTTATTACGAGAAATGATATATTTATAATATTTTTACAATATTTTCATAATATTTTTACAATATTTTCATAATATTTTTACAACAAATTTTAAGTGGTAGGTTGTTACTGGTTGTTATTGTTGGGACAAAAAAATAATCATCGTGTTAGGTTCAAATTTGAACTAATAACAACTAACCACCGGTAATTTGTTGTAAAAATATTGTAAAAATGTTGTGGACGTAGCATCTCTCTTTTATTACTTCTAAATGTTTATTATTGAAATAACTTGTTTTTGAGATGCCATAAGAGCAATAAAGAATCGTAAAATCCACCTTTCCCTTAATTTCCCATTTAATAGCTATGATGAGAAACTAAAATTAATCCTACCTTGATGGAAAATTTTAACCCAAGGAGGAATGCCAAATCTAGCCTCCAAAATAGCATCTCTGATCCTAGTATCAACACATTTGAAAAAAAAAGTTGTTCATTTATAATATATATATATATATATATATATATAATAGGTGAAGTAGAGAGAAACTCTAATTGGAATTCTAAATTAGAATTCTAATCTATTGTTGTGCCACGTGTCAATGTAAATATGAAATTGAAGTCTAATTTGTAATTCTGATGTGCTTCTTTTTTTTCTTTTTCTTTTTTTCACACCCGTGTATTTTTAGGTTCACCTCCCTTTTCCACACCCACATATTTTCAGGTTCACATCCCTTTTCCGATTCACCTCCCTTTCTACACCCACGTATTTTCAAGTTTACCTCCCTTTTCCACATAAAATTTCAAAAGAATCTCTTGGTATCAATGATGCATGTATTTGGGTATTTTTGTATCTTACATAAGAAGAGGTTCTCCAAATATTATGATTGTACTTATCTTTACAATTTTCATGGTCCTGGTTTATGCTTTGCAAAACGAATTCCAACCATTCCTAAGGTTTGATTACTGCTTTCTTTCATCTACCTATACTGTCGTTCATTTTTGTGTAAATTTTTTATTGTTTAATTATATAATTTTGTGGTTTTCCTATGATTGATGTTGTATATTTATTGTCTTTCATCTGCCTAGATATTTATTTATTTTTGTCAATAATTTTTATTATTTAATTATAAAATTGTTTTGTTTTCCTATCATTGATGTTGCATATTTCTTTTCTTTTTTATAATACGTTATCAGCACGAGTCTTTACTCAATTTCGAAAGGAAGTTGTAATCCCATTATTCTTTAAATATCAAAGATTATTTATGTAGTTTTCTCAACTCAATGTAAATTTTCTTTTAAGGAATTAATATTTATCCTATTTGTTTGTCTTTACGTTTTATGCTCATAATTTTAGTGATTTTTAATTGATAAATTTTTTTTATGAGATTCATGTTATTCTATTGTTATTTATTATTATGAGATGCACGTTATGAGAATCACATTTAATTGATTAAAATATTTTGTTAAAAATGGTTTGTGATAAAATAACTTAATCATAGTTATATGTACCATAAATGAATCAACCTTGAATATATATGTTTATGTAGCATTCTTTCATTAGAATTTTGTATGATAAAAATATTTGTTAAAAAATTACATAATACTAAATTTTATTAAACATGAATAAACTAAGTCTTTTAAACATGACTAAACTCATGATTAATAAATAAAAAACAAAACCAACAGTATCACTTAAATAATAAAATATAATATATTTATTAGTTTATTAAATTATATTTATTTCCATGCAGTAACATGGGTTACATACTAATTTAAGAATAATAAACAATGATTGAGAATTAAAACGACCTCGTTTCACTAGCAGACACAGTGAATCCAAATTCTCAAAATACCCTCCACATTTTATAATAAAAATTGGTTAAAATTAAATGAGGGACATAGATTTTGTAATTTGCACGGGTAGATATATATATATATATATATATATATATTTTATAATTTAAATAATATAGTACGAGGTAGATTTGACTTTTGGGTTATAGTTTTGAGAAAAGTCAAGAGTCATGAATACTGGATACGGTTGTGTGACTCACTTGACAAGATAGTTGTGCAGTTTTGGCAATTCATTTCATTTCAATCACAAGCTTCATTCCTTATTAGAACCAAAACCGCGTGGTTGGTCAAAACACACAATGACAGTGATACCCAGAAGAACCCAACAAATCTGCTAGTTTTAAGGCTAAGCAAAACCCTTTAAACTTTAAAGTTTAAACTCCACAGCCTGATCATGGGCTGTACTGAATTTAAGCTAACATTCTTTGTATTTTGTATGAGAAACTTAAGGTATAAGTTATTCAAGTACTATCATGTCTCTCCAATACAATTCTGTGTCTCACAGTTCAAGAGTTGAGAGGTATTAGTTATAGATTTTTTTTTAAAAAATTATTAAACAATTAGAACGAATGTGAATAGAAACTGTAAAATTTCACACATTTACACATTTATTAAGAAAATGGAGTGATAATGTGATATTACTAATTAGACTATGAGTAGAATCTTGGAAAAGTATATGTAGACACTGATTTTTTTACATATTTTCCTGTTATTTTATTTTATTTTTTTGGTTATTGTGGTCTCAATTGTAAAAATTGCAGTTAATCAATTGGTAAAGTTTTGGCCAAAGAAGAACTTGTACCAATCCGCAAAGCAATTCCAAACCCAAATTATTTAATGATACATCAAAATGCATGCATTGGACAAAAAAAATGTGTGGTATGGTAGTTGGAGTCCAACAAAGTTAGATTACAAACCTAGATAAATAATGATTTTAGTCAACACCGGCCACAAACCCAAACTCTTTGTAAAGTTTGTGAAAGTAGAGACTCGTTCATTCAAATCCCCCCCCCCCCCCTCCTTTTTCTCCTTGATAGTTTCCTTGTGGAATTGGTTTTTTTTTTTCCCACGTTCTTTTCTTTTTCTTCTTTTATTTTTACCAAAAAAAAAAGATTAAATTTATTTTTAAAAAGTATAGATATACGTACAAGAAAATGTAATCTAGACAAATTATTAAGTGAAATGCAAAACCTCTTGTTTCCTGTTAATTTTCAAATTTAACTTTTTGGACTATTAGTATAATAAGCCCAATACCTTAGAACACAAATCCATATTAAGTAGACAATGATAAAAAAGATGGTCAACCGATTCATCATTACACTTACACATTTAACATCAATCTAATATCCAAACTTTCTTTTTCCTTTAATTGTCAATCGTTAGAGCCCACTAGCAGACAATAATACGCATTAACCATGAACTCCTTAGTTCAATTTGATTCACATGGGTTGAAAGGGTTGTACTCACATGCACAAAAAGCTTTTGAATGGCTTTTACATATTATTATATTTGGCACATGTATAAAAGTGCCAAGGGGCTTAATTTTTGTTGAAAGAGAGAGAGAGAGAGAGAGAGAGAGAGAGAGAGAGAGAGAGAGAGAGAGAGAGAGAGAGAGAGAGAGAGGTGCATAAGAGAACAAAACAAAAATTCAACTGCGAGGGGGAGGAGTTGGGGGTAGTGGGTAGTGCCAGTTGCAGATTATAACTACATCATCTTGTGATGATATTATTAAAAGAATTATCTTCACCCAAAAAACAAACACTAATTTTTAAGTGGCTAACTTATACTAGGTTCTTTGCACGCAGTGTGAAAGAGAATGGGGTAGGGAATGTTAGTTACAAAAGAAGCTATGCCAAGATCTTTTTTATGTCATCCTTTAAATAAGCCATGTCATGGATCATTTGAACTATGATCTCTTTTCATGTGTAATTGATGAATCGTGATTGACTAATGGATGCCATTTTATTGTTTTTTGAGAAAGGGAAAGTCAATGTAACACAAAGACACACCATATGAGAAAATCTTTTGTGTGCTTTTATTAATCAAGAAAAAAAATTGACTCTACGGTACAAGAAAAATAAAAACCTAGAATTAGAGACGTAAAAGATGTGAAATAGAAATAATTTCATTCTTTCCTTGTATATTGTACACATTTGTTGGGTTAAGAACATTATTTATAATACCATTAAATTAAACTAGACCACTTGAATTATTATGAAAGAAACAACATGGGTTGTAAAATATAATTATCACATTTTTTTTCTTGTTGTGTGAGTTGTAATGGTATAATTGCTAATATATCATGCAATTATATATATATATATATATATATCAAAAAGCTATTAGGTTTGCATTTTCAATTTGGTCAAATTAGTAACTGCTACTTTTGCACCAAACAAGTTAGTGTAATATAATCTTGAGCCTTCTCTAGTTTTTAATAAATGGTATGGCAATTGTGATGGATTTCGCTATGACTGTCCCCAATTCAAGTAGGCTTCTAACTGCACTGTTGTTGTTCACCAGTGCCTTATGATCAATCTCCTCAGTAGACTAATATATAAAAATTATGCCTATATTTAGAGGTTTTTTGACGTAATTATCCATTTAAACAGTGCTTCATTTTAAGTTACTTTGTTAGTAACAATTTGGCAGTGTGATATATTTATAAGTATACCTCATACAAGAAATGTTTATTAACAAGTGATACATTGATTGTGTTCATTGTAACCTTATACATGTTACTATGTTAAATATAGAGAACGAGAGTTGGAGACAATGGTAGGTTATCCTGCAAAGATTGCTAATAGCATGCGCTTAGCCTATGGTTCATACGATTTTTATAATTGCTACTATAACTTTTATTTTTGAACCATAATCTGAGTGATTACTTGGGTAATTACCGTGCAAGAATGAATCTGTCATCTCTCTCACTCTCTCTCTCTCTCTCACTCTCATTTTGTTCCTTAAAATTGAGCCTCCAACAGGAGGTCACTCACCCCTATTAGCACTATTTACAATGATGATCTTTTTACGTTAGAAACTGCTCAACAAGCCTTGATATTACATGAAATGGAAATTAGAGCTTTACTACCACATCTCATAAAATTGATTTCCATTCGAAAAGGAACCTAAAAGTAGAAAGGAAACTTATCTACAATTGTTAAACTAAGACAATAAATTAGGCGCTCATATTAGGAAAATTCAAGATATATATATATATATATATATATATATATATATATATTTTATATAATTTAAATAATATAGTACGGGGTAGATTTGACTTTTGGGTTATAGTTTTGAGAAAAGTCAAGACTTGACTCATGGGTGAGGGATAGGGTTGTGTGACTCACATGACAAGACAGTTGTGCAGTTTTGGCCATTCATTTCATTCAATCACAAGCTTCATTCCTTTTTGGAATTTTAGAACCAAAACCGGGTAGTTGGTCAAAACACACAATGACAGTGATACCCAGAAGAACCCAACAAATCTGCTAGTTTTAAGGATAAGCAAAACACCTCTAAACTTTAAAGTTTAAACTCCACATCCACAGCCTAATCATGGGCTGTATTGAATTTAAGCTAACATTCTTTGTATTTTGTATGAGAAACTTGAAGTACAAGTTATTCAAGTATTATCATGTCTCACCAATACAATCCTCTGTCTCACAGCTCAAGAGTTGAGAGGTATTAGTTATAGATTTTTTTAAAAAAAATTATTAAACAATTAGAACGAATGTGAATAAAAACTGTAAAATTTCACACCTTTACACATTCAATAAGAATATGGAGTGATAATGTGATGTTACTAATTAGACTATGAGTAGGATCTTGGAAAAGTATATGTAGACACCGATTTTTTTTTACACATTTTACCTGTTATTTTATTTTTTATTTTTTTGGTTATTGTGGTCTAAATTGTAAAAATTTCAGTTAATCAATTGGTAAAGTTTTGGCCATAGAAGAACTTATACCAATCTGCAAAGCAATCCCAAACCCAAATTAATTGATACATCAAAATGCATGCATAGGTAAAAAAAAAAAAAAAAAAGGTGTGGTATGATAGTTGGAGTCCAACAAAGTTAGATTCCAAACCTAGATAAATAATGATTTTAGTCATCACCGGCCCCAAACTCTTTTTTTTTTTTTTTTTTTTTGAGAAACCCGGCCCCAAACTCTTTGATATATATATATATATATATATATATATATATATATATGATAAAAAAAAAAAACAAAAAAAAAAAAAAAAAAAACAAAACAAAAATCCTACACTGAAAAATCATAAAGTTTAAAAAAAAAAAAAAAAATCATAAAGTTTGTGAAACTAAAGACTCATTCATTCATATCCCCCCCCCCCCCTCCTTTTTCTCCTTGATAGTTTCCTTGTGGAATAGGTTTTTTCTTCCCCCACATTCTTTTCTTTTTCTTCTTTTATTTTTACAAAAAAAAAAGATTAAATTTATTTTTAAAAAGTATAGATATACATACAAGAAAATGTAATCTAAACAAATTATTAAGCGAAATGCAAAACCTCTTGTTTCATGTTAATTTTCAAATTTAACTTTTCGGTTTGTTAGTGTAATAAGCCCAAAACCATAGACCACAAATCCATGGTAACTGGACAATGAAAAAAAAGATGGTTAACCGATTCATCATTACACTTACACATTTTAACACTAATATAATATCCAAACTTTCTTTTTCCTTAAATTTTCAATCGTTATAGCCCACTAGCAGACAATAATAGGCATTAACCATGAACACCTTAGTTCAATCTGATTCACATGGGTTGAAAGGGTTGTATTCACATGCACAAAAAGCTTTTGAATGGCATTTACATATTAGTATTTTTGGCACGTGCATAAAAGTGCCAAGGGGCCTAATTTTTGTTGAGAGAGAGAGAGAGGTGCATAAGACAACAAAACAAAAATTCAACTGCGAGGGGGAGGAGTTGGGGGTAGTAGGTAATGCCAGTTGCAAATTATAGCTACATCATCTTGCGTTGATATTATTAAAAGAATTATCTTCACCAAACAAAACACTAATTTTTTAAGTGTCTAACCTATACTAGCTTCTTTGCACACAGTGTGAAAGAGAATGGGGTAGGGAATGTTAGTTACAAAAGAAGCTATGCCAAGATCTTTTTTATGTCATCCTTTAACTAAGCTATGTCATGGATCATTTGAACTATGATCTCTTTTCATGTGTAATTGATGAATCGTGATTGACTAATGGATGTCATTTTGTTGTTTTTTGAAACAAACATATATACATATAAGAAAAAAGGAAAGTCATTCTAACACAAAAGCACACTATACAAGAAAATCTTTTGTGTGCTTTATTAATCAGGAAAAAAAAAAATTGAAACTACGGTACAAGAAAAATGAAAACCTAGAATTAGAGTTGTAAAAGATGTGAAAGAGAAATAATTTCATTCTTTCCTTGTATATTGTACACATTTGTTGGGTTAAGAACATTATTTATAATACAATTAAATAAAACTAAACAACTTGAATTATTATGAAAGAAACAACATGGATTATAAAATATAATTATCACTTTTTTTTTTCTTGTTGTGTGAGGTGTAATAGTATAATTGCTAATATATCATGCAATTATATATATATATATATATATATCAAAAAGTTATAAGGTTTGCATTTTCAATTTAGTCAAATTAGTAACTGCTACTTTTGCACCAAAGAAGTTAGTGTAAGTCTCTCAAAAAAAAAAAAAAAAAAAACAATCAAGTTAGTGTAACATAATCTTGAGCCTTCTCAAGTTTTTAATAATTTTTTTTTTTTTTTTCTTTCGTCAATCATGCAGTGTATTGGCAAATATTATGGCAATTATGATGGATTCCGCTATAACTGTCCCCAATTCAAGTAGGCTTCTGACTGCACTGTTGTTCACTAGTGCCTCATGAATCTCCTCAGTAGACAAATATATAAAAATTATGCCTATATTTGGAGATTTTTTGAAGTAATTATCCATTTGAACTGTGCTTCATTTTAAGTTATTTTGTTAGTAACAATTGTTGGAGGATAAACATCTTGGAGAGCTTCCTTAAGTAATTAATATAACATATAAAAATACACTTTAACCCAAAAAGCCTAAGCCTAATAGGTATGTGCTCAATTATGTTATATTAACCACTCATTCTCGTTTAGCAAAAAAAAAAAAAAAAAATCACTCATTCTTCTCATCTATATTCAATGTAAGACTTCACTCGCATATGTAACCCAACAACAATTTGGCGGTGTGATATCTTTATAAGTATACCTCAAACAAGAAATGTTTATTAACAAGTGATACATTGATTGTGTTCATTGTAACCTTATACATGTTAAATATAGAGATGGAGAGTTGGAGACAATTGTAGGTTATCCTGCAAAGACTGCTAATAGCATACACTTAGCTTATGGTTTATACGATTTTTATTATTACTACTAAAACTTTTATTTTTGAACCATAATCTGAGTGATTACTTGGGTAATTACCGTGCAAGCATGAATCTGTCATCTCTCTCTCTCTCTCTCTCTCTCTCTCTCTCTCTCGCTCATTTTCTTCCTTAAAATTGAGCCTCCAACAGGAGGTAACTCACCCCTATTAGCACTATTTACAATGATGATCTTTCTACATTGGAAACTGGTCAACAAGCCTTGATATTACATGAGATGGAATTGAAGCTTTACTGCCAGACCTCATAAAATTGATTTCCATTCGAAGAGGAACCTAAAGTAGAAAGGAAACTTATTTTCCATTGTTAAACTGAAGGCAATAATCTAGGTGCTCATATTAGGAAAATTCAAGCTGCGTACCTACGTAGAAAGGAAACTTATCTACCATTGTTAAACTAAAGGCAATAATGGCTCTCATATTAGGAAAATTCAAGCTCTCTGCACAACGATTCAAGTTAAAATCTAGAAAGTGAAGTTACAATCAAATTTTTTTTTTTAAGCAAAGGAAATCCCATAAGCCATCATCCAACTTGTGTTGTATTATTATTTTTGTTGTAACATTTGACTTGTGTCTAACTAATTTGTCAAAGTTTTGATGATATATACCATTAAAGTTGATATTGGCTCTACTGTGTGATAATCGGGGTCTAACTAAATATTCGGAGACTAACAAAATGATTTTCATTCCAAATCCAAATAAATAATGATTTCCATTAGGAAAAAAAATTCCTTAATTAGAATCATCATGAGTTCGATTAAAATAAAATAAAAGACTTGGAAAAAAATAACTAATCCCCAAAATCGAAACTACCATCAAAGTTCGAGTCTCCATCAAAGCCCGAGTCTGACGATGGGTAAACTCTCCCTTTCATTTAAATTCAGAGTTGATGGTATAACCATAGCATTATTAGCGAAATAATTAGTGTCCATGGTAGTTTTTTTATATTTTATTTGGTTATTCTAGAATCAAGGGTATCATGTGGACCGTTTGAAAGGAAAAAAACTATAGGGAGTTTGAGGACATTGAACAATCTACGATGGTGGTGAAGCAAACATTCTTGAAATTATTATATGAGTGGATGGTGCTTTTGAGCAGTCAATCCTTTTCTAGTATTTTGGACTTCATTGATTGGTGTATTTTTTTTATTTGGTGTAATTCAAATGGGATTTGGTTTACTGATCAAACTAAGAGTCTAGTACTAGTATGAGTCCTAATAGTACTATTGCAAGAAATGGTCTCTATAAATTGTGCTCAATGTATTCAAGGGAGAAAGTTAATTAATAAAGTTATTGAATGTCTTGAGCATAGTGGCATGTTGGCCTTTGTGGGTTTTTTTTTCTTTCTCCTCTTCTTTCTTCTCTTCTTCTTTTCTTTCTACAAGTTACAGGAACCATTTAAATAGCTCATGAACATCATAAAAACTTCTCTTTTTCTTCTTCCTTGGAGCATTAGCATTGGGAGTTCAAAAACTCCCAATATCCTATTTTTATTCCATCAAACCACAAAAATAGCCCATTATTCGGAGGGCTATTCTTAAAAAATTGTACAACTTAACTAAAGATGCTACTTTACCAAGAGGGTATTTTTCAAAATAGTTTTTTTTTTTTTTTTGTCTCACTCCTTTTATTATTATTATTATTGTTTATTCTTCTTCTCTCTCCTTCCTCTTTTTTTTTTTTTTTTCTTCTTCTCTCTCTCATTCCTCTCTCTTCGTCACTACCACCACTCACAGTGGTGGTCTGCCCCCAAACCCAAAGCCAAATCAAAATTTGATGTAGGACAATTTAGGGGTTTGTCAACTTTTAGTTGTAGTGAGTTTAGGGTTAGGAAAGAATAAGAATTAGAGAGAAGTTAGGGTTGTTTAGGGGTTGTGTGTACAGTAACCATGAACAATAACCCTATAAAGAAAGAAGAGAGAAAGAGAAAGAGACAACAAAGGCCAACGTGTCTATTGCTCAAAACACTCAATTTTATAAATCAAGTCATTCTGTTTTCTTTGAATACATTGAGCACAATATATATAAAGAGTCTTACTTGTACTAATAGTAATATAACTCTTACTAGTATTGGACTACTAATAAAACCTAAAAAATATTAACTTAGACCCAAAGTAAATAAACCTAAGATACTTAAAACCTTAGAAGATTCTAGACTCAACAAAACTACCAAAATAACCTTAATTCACAGGAATTGCAAAAATTACAGATTTGTCCCTCAATATTAAACTGACCATAACTAATAAAATAAAAACCCAAATTAAAAACATTTTTAACCCTAAAAGGCTCATACTTAGACCATTAAAAGGGCACTACTTTCACTTCAATAGGACTTCACATGAGGACCCAATAAA
Source organism: Castanopsis chinensis (assembly GCA_032878915.1). Lineage (NCBI taxonomy): Eukaryota > Viridiplantae > Streptophyta > Magnoliopsida > Fagales > Fagaceae > Castanopsis > Castanopsis chinensis. Next base: position 10,945,139 of record JAVQMG010000096.1, on the reverse strand, counting down.
ATAATTTAGGACTATACTCAGGACCATACTTGCAAGTATAGGTTGAAACTATATAAGAATGACTCTAACGGCGAAAATGGGCAAATGCCCTTTTCACGCAAAAAAATTAGTGTTTTACCCCATTTCCCCAACTAATTAGGGAAATAGCTCTCTTTTGAAACTCGATTTTCTCAAAATCGAGTTTTTTTTTTAAATTTCTGGAGCCCTATAGTAGCGTTTTAAGAAGCCTATAGTAATGTTTTAAAGACATATAGTAGCGTTTTGGAACTCGACTTCCATGAACTCAAGTTTCATGCAAGTTTTTTTTTTTTTTTTTTTTTTTAACTTATAACTCGAGTTCATGGAGCTCGAGTTCCAAAATGTCACTATAGGCTCCTCAAAATGTTATTATAGGCTCTTTAAAACGCCATTACAGGGCTTAACTCAATTGTGAGAAAATCGAATTTCAAAAGAGGAGCATTTTCCTAATTAGTCTGGAAAAAAGGCATAACGCTCTTATTTTTTGCGGGAAAAGGGCATTTGCCCATTTTCGCCAGACTCTAACCTATGGAAAATTATTGTATAATCATTGACTATACTCCCTCCCTCTTACAAGAGGTTATTCCATTGACTCAATGCTATCTAAGTCAAGCATTGGGTTCCCAATTTCAGCAGCACCATCTTTTAAACTCTTACCTTGAACACTTACAAGTTTTCCTACTCCTTTTAATCCCATCTCGGCAACACCTTTGGCAACTGTGAGGTTGGAGAGGAATGGCATGGCCACTTCACCTACCAAAAACCAATACTATAATAAGTTGTATGTTCCATTAATTCAAATCTACAATAATTAGTCTGTTAAGAAAAAAAAGGATGCTAAAGTTTAAGCATAGCAAAAGCTGATGATCGATCCAGAATGGAGATTTGGTAGTTGAATCCATTTCATAAAAAAAAAAATGATCTCTCACGCCCAACAAAGATTACCAAAGATCAAAACCACACCTATATCTGATGCTCAACGGACAAAACACAAAGTAGCAAGCTTCATATTAATTAAGATCACTATAACCTAAGAAAGCAAAAGTCTCTAAAACAAATGTAGTCACTTCAAGCACTGCAATATAAAACTAACAAATAATTAAAATGAAAGTTGCAGGTAGAGGAAGGGGTGCCCTAGGCAAGAAGTAAAATTATTGGTAGGAAGGCCAAATTAGATTGTCTTGCAAACAAAGGTGTCAAATCCAAAAATGCAACCATACGACAGTAACAACATTGCAAAACGTGGGAGCGCAATTAGTAAGTCAAAAGCAAAAGCTCTATTACTGCAAATTCAACATCCAAAAACAAAACATGGCCGTCTTGGCTAGTCTTCAAATAACACAAGCAAAAGAAATTGACGAACTAAATTACAGATGCCCATTTGCTTCCCAAAACAATCAAAAGGTTTTTTAACCTGTATAGTTATTCTATTTTACTTAAGAGAATTACTTGCATTTTGAAGAGTCCACTATAAAATTATTGCATCTCCCTTTGAGTCTCCACCAGAGCTCAACAGTGGTGGTTTAGGACCAACTCCACATGTACTTTTGATTAGAAGCTCCATTCTTTTAAAGTCGTTGTCCATCTTTTGCTCCATTCTTTGAAATTTAGTGCCCATCTTGTGCTCTCTCTATCCCTGGTGATTCCAACCCGTATTTCCGAGATCCCATCACATTTGAAACCTTTATGGCGACTAAAAAGGGCATTTTTGTTTCTTGCGCCGCCGGAAACAATGGGCCCAAGCCAGCCACTGTAGTCAATACGGCTCCATGGATAATGACAATTGGAGTGGGAACTTTAGACTGAGATTTCCCTGCTTATGTTTCACTCGGGAACAAAAACTGCTTCACTGGTGCATCTCTATATAGTGGACCAGGAATGGGGAATAAACAAGTTGGTTTTTTAAACTCGTTGTCCATCTTTTGCTCCATTCTTTGAAATTCAGTGGCGCTCTAATTTTAGATGTAACTCTTCAAGCCAAGCATTGAGTTCCCAATTTCAACAGCCCCGTCTTTTAAGCTTTTCTCTCGGACACCTACCAAAAACACACATTGCAGTATAGTAAGTTGTATGTTTCCACTAATTCAAATCTACATTAATTAGGATGACAACCTTTCTCTTTGGGGTTCTCTTGTTTCTAAAACAACAATTATAAGCAGAGAAGCACATACTAATAAGTTTTACCAAAACATGAAAATGGTTAAAAGCAATTACCCAAAAACACACAAGCTCTAAGATTGTTCTCTAAATCAAAATTGATGGGATGAAAGCAAAACCCAAATAATAATAATAATAATAATAAACTAATAATAATAATAATAATAATAATAATAATAATAATAATAAAATCATGTGTGAACATATTTAATGATTGATTCTCAAAGTATAACCATATAAATTGGATAAAACCTAAGGAATTTAGGTTAAACAAAAGACAAAAAAAATACACAAAACCTATTCAATTTTATGGGGAAAAAAAATTAAAATAAACAAATATATACCTGCAAGGTTGTAGGTAAAAGGAGAGGAGTAGAGAATGACAAAATTGAGGAGAAGTGAAGTTGAAATCTAAATCTTAAAAAAAAGTGGTTTGAGCAGAGGAAGTTCAAAAAAAAAAAGAAAAAGAAAAAAGTCACGTCCAAACAAAATCACGACCCAAATTGTATACTACACTTGCTTCAGCAACCTAAATCCTTTAGGTGAGTTATTGAAATATACATCTCTGATAAAATATTGTACAATTTTGTTGATTTCAATGAACGAGAAAATGTTTGGATTGCTATAGACATCTTTGTAATGTAATTTTTTTTTTTTCTGTTTGATTTTTTATCGACTTATAATTTTATTATTTTATAATAATAAAAGGATTAGATAAAGAATTTGTATTATAATTAAATAAAGATATTTATCAAAGTAGAAATGATAAGAAAAGAAGATAAGAATAAAATAAATTATATATATATATTATTTTTTAAATCTAAACAAAATTTCCAAAATTTGGTGAAGTTGCAATCACTTAAATAAAGAATTTAGATTGCAATTAAATTAATATTTTATCAACTTAGAAAAATTATAAGAGAAGAAGACAAGAACAAAAAAAATTATATATATATTTTTAAAATCTAAAAAAATTTACGCAACTTGGTGAAGTTACTTGGCACAACCTTCACTCCTAAATCCATAGTATATGATATAATTTTTTTTTTTTAACTTAAATAAGGTTATTCAGTATTTATTTATTAAACTAAAAAAATGAGTTTTTTTCAAAATGATTACTCTTTTCCAATGTTTGGTATTTAAATTTAAAAACAATCTTTATTTAACTGTGAGATAGAAAAAAATTTAATTCTAAAAATGCCATAATTTTTATGTGGACTAGTTTTTTTATGCTAAAACACTAAAAATAAGGAAAACTATTTGTACACAAGCATGTGGTGGTATTTGTTAAACTAAAATTTTAAAATGATTACCTAATGATTTATTTATTTAAAAGAAATATTCTAATGCGTGGTAGTTTTGTAAATAAGAAAGCATGTGGTGGTATTTGTAAACGTAAGCACATTCCTAGAAACTTCCTATCTACCCAGACTACCCTTCCCACGTAAATATCATCTCCTTTCTTTTACTCTATTTTTTCGCTCTCTCTCGCTCTCTCTTTCATTCTTTTTCTCAAACTTACTTAATTCACTTCTCAAACTTTTTCCAGATCTGCAACACCTTCTCATTTTTTAAAATTTTTATGCTTTCCCATATGAAACTCTTGACTCAACTTCTTTGTCTCTTTTTTTTTTTTTTCTAACTCATTTCCTCTCCTCCTTGATTTTCCCACCGTCAACTCGGTTCGTCACCTCAATTCCGGTATTTAAAACCTTGATTTGAAGCTCCTCCCTTCAATGTGATGCCACCACTGAATTTGGTGGCATCTGAGGCACTTTTCATATGTTCTAATTTTTAAAATTTTGCTTTTGTTTGTTTTTTTAAGGATAAAAAACAGAAATATGGCTAATGGCTTGAGTTGGTGAGAGATGTGAAAAAGGACATTTTGGTCTCTACGTTAATTTTTCTTTATTCCTATAAGCCTGGTGGTTGTTAATTAGCACCGGTGCCCATTTACCCAAACAGTAAGGACAAAAGGTTATTAAAATGGGGCCATGTTTTTGGAAAGAGTAGACAACAATCCCTATAGTAAGTTTTTTATTACTTCTAAATGTTTACTACTGAAATAACTTGTTTTTGAGATGCCAAAAGAGCAATACAGAATTGCAAAATCCACCTTTCCCTTAATTTCCCATTTAATAGCTATGATGAGAAACTAAAATTAATCCTGCCTTGATGGAAAATTTTAACCCAAGGGGGAATGCCAAATCTACCCTCCAAAATAGCATCTCTGATCCTAGTATCAACACATTTGAAAAAAAAGTTGTTCATTTTCTAGAGAAACGGACACAAATTGACTCCTGCATCACGCTTTTCTCTACTAAATGTGCAAATTTATAACTTTTAATTCATCCATTTATAGTTTAACGGAAATTTAAGTTGTCTATTGCCTTGTTTGGTAGATTCACTACCCTTTTTCCATTGATTTTTTTTCTTTCTTTGTCCACCACTTAGATGAAGAAACAAGGTTCATTCCCAACTCAACAAAAGATTGATAGCCTTTTTTTTTCACTCTAAATAGTTTATGTTTTCTTCAATTCTATTTAAAATGCATAAAAAACATAATAATTTCAGATAAAGATAAAGCAAACCACCCAACTCAGATGCAAAAATAAACGAAAATTTTCTTAGAAAAAAAAAACAATTCAATATGAAATACATAATAACACAAACATTCATATTCTTGTACCTTTTTCCTAGTCCCCCAATACCAACATATGATCAACTTGCGCGTAGATCAGCATCTATAAAGTTTTTCAGACTCAATTTCTTTCTTCGCCTGGGATTTCTCTTAATTCTTGGCATCTAATTAAAAAAATAAAAAACCTCAAAACCATTAACCGCATTATGTTATATGCCAACCCAACATAACAAGTAAGGAAATGAAATGAGAGAAGGACTCACCTGAGCTGGCTCTGAGAGAGAGAGAGTGAGGTGTTGTTTTTAGCGAGAACAAGAGAGACAGGACACGGTGAAAGATGAAGGCTGCCCTTAATAAATAGAGAAGTAAGAGAAAGATCAGAAGAAATGAGAGAGAGAGAGTCGATAAAATGATGGGTGAGGTGGCATTACCCTATTGCTGGTTGTTGGATTTCAATGAATCCAAAGATTTTAGGAGAAGGTAAAAATCTACAAATTTTACTACAATTATTTGTGTGATAAGACAAAATTTACGTATAGAATTTTATGTGCTAATTTTTAGGTTCTTTTCTTGAAATTTAGCTATGGGGATTTTTGTTAAGGAATGAAAGTGTGTTTTTTAGTTAAATAGCCATATGGCTAAATTTTAAAAGAGAAATCTAAGAAACAGTATCTAAATATTGTACCTAAGTCTTGCTCGATAAATTGTGAGAAGAAAAAATTGGATTTTTTCTCAAAAGTGGAGAAAAAAATAGTAGATTTACCAGAGAGTGACAAACAACTTGTCCAGAATCTATAGATGACAAACAATTTGTATAAAAATTCATATTTATTTTAGTATAATAACACACATTTTCTATTTTACATTCTCACTTTTCAAAATAACATATCATATTATCTATTTTTACACGGTTAAAATATTAATTTTTTACTTTTTTTTAATTATTACTTTTTTTTAGACATAACAATCATTATTTTCTTTTTATTCTCGAGATACATAAAAAAATAATAATAATGTCAATATAAATTTATATTTGATTGGGTAAAATATGGTAGTTTTAGCATTTGATGCGTATTGTTTGGTAACCGTTTTTCCCATTATTTATGTTTCCAAAAACAATTTTCTATTTTTGAGACTAGAAAAATTGTTTGGCAATCCAAAATAGATAAAAAATAAAAATTGTTCTCAAAATTTAATTGGTGAAGGAAGTTAAAAAGAGGCAAAAGCAAAAGACTGATTCTAATTTTTAAAAACCAATAAAAATACGCGCCTAATTTAATGAATTCATCCCATTTAATGAGTTGAAACTAGAGTTCAAATTTTAGTAACAACATATTTTAGTATTCTCTATTTTTTTCTTTAGAAACTTTTTTTTTAATTATAAAAGAAATTATTTTTTCTTTCTATTCCAAAAAAACAAGTTTTTGAAAATAAAAAACAAAAAAAATTAAATTAACCTATATCCCTACCAGCTTTTTTTGTTTTTTGTTTTTTTTCCCGTTGCCTCCATCCTCCAAGGTCATTTATCAATCTTTGACTCTTGTGTCTATCAAGGTCATTGACCATAAACATGTCTTTTTATTTTTTATTTTTTAAAGAAACCCCATAAATATGTCTTCAAAGACAACGATTGCTTAATAGGACCAAACCATAATTTTGCAATACAAAAACACTTATCCCTAAAGAGTAAAATGGTGAATTTTGGGTAAAACAAGAATAAAAACTGCTCAACAAAACTGATATGCTTGACAAAACCATTCTAAATATTGCTCATTATCCACACTTTTTGTATAGACTAGTGTTGACTCTTGAGTTTTGCTCGATTCTGGTTGGATGCATTTGGAGTCTTTTGTCTAAATATTGCAAAAAATCAAGTTTTTTATGATTATAGGTACTTTGAAAATTTATAAAATTTCGGCAATAATATATAATGAGAGAAAAAAAAGACTTTAAAATGTAATCTTTTGTTATTGGTTAAATATGTGCAGTGAGCAAATTTAGGGAATTTCGGTAATGGCAATACCGAAATTGGGGAAGAAAAAAAAAAAGACAATTTCGGTATGGCCAATGCTGAAATTGGGAAAGGAAAAAAATAAATAAATAATTTCGGTACTGCCAATACCGAAATTGGGGAAGAAAAAAAAAAAAAGATAATTTCGGTACTGCCCATACCGAAATTGGGGAAGAAAAGAAAAAAAAAAGTCAATTTTGGTACTATCAATACCGAAATTGGGGAAGAAGGAAAAAAAAATCAATTTCGGTACTGCCAATACTGAAATTGGTATTGCCATTACCGAAATTCCCCATTTATTTCTTCCCGCCTCACTTTGCTCACTTGCGCACACATTGGCGCACGGGCAGGGGTTGGGCAGCAGAATTTCGGTAACAGCGTTACCGAAATTCCAAATTTTCTCTCTCCCCCTTTTCCCTCTTTCTCTCTCCTACTTTTCTTAGAATTTTGGCAAAGAAATAACTTTCAACAATACCTATAACCATAAAAAACTTGATTTTTTGTAATATTTAGACAAAAGATTCATGCGTTTGTCTAAGGAGAAGATAATTATTTTCTCAAAAAAAAAATAATAATAATGAAAAAAGACTTTATGTAACCTTTTTTTATTGGTTAAATATTGCAACAAATTTACTAAATAATAAAATGAGCACAACATGATGTAAAATTGGCATAGTACCCCCGTTATAAAAGCTACAATTAAGAGCTCATCTCTCAGTTGGAAGCTTTTGTCAGGGGTGCATTAATTGTTGAGTCCCACTCATGGAAGAATTGTATTTCAAAAATTAATTGGAAAGATTTCATGCTTTTGAGAACAATTTATCTAATATTTGAAATGAGATTGGTTTCAGTTAGTTTAACTGATAAAATTTTATAGTTGAGTAAGAAATTTGGAGTTCAGTCTCTGTCCATACTAAAAATAATTAGTGTCTTGGTCTAATGATAAAGAGTATTATCAGAAGTAGATGTCATAGGTTAAAACACTTTTAAAAACATATTTGAAAGTATGCTAAAAGATTATCCAAGAAATTTTTTTTTGAAAATATGCTAAAAGTATATTTTTACAATTTAAAAAATAGTTTCTAACATTTTCGTAAAAAGTAAATTTTTTATAAAAATACTGTATCTTAAATTCTGAGTGCAACTTCAAAGGAAGCCCTACTTTTAAGAAACAATTAACTCATTGAAAAAAAAAACAACAATTGACATGTTGTAGCAATATTTTATACGTGTCAACATTTTACATAGGAAGTATTTTAATGCATGTCTGATGTGTCAGTTAATTATTGTTTTTAATTTCATCAAAACAATAACGTGATAAATAAGACTGAATGCTCTGGACTTTAATGGGTTAGAGATTGTTTGAGAGGCTTGAAAAGAAAAACACACAATCAAAGGTGACCGGGATGGATCGGCCAAGAACCCTCCGATACTTAAGTTAGTTTCTCTCTTAAATTTTAAAGTTCTAACTTTTTAGAAGTTGTCTCATACTTACCTTCATTTGATGTGAATGAATGTTTATATAGTGTATTATTGAAGCGGTTACTTGTCTCATAACTTCCCCTATATTTGAGGAAGTTAGAGGGTTCAATGTTAACTTTTACAATCACTATAGGATTTAGAATATTGTATCTTTATCTTCTATAACTGTCGTTAGAAGTTATGTACTACGGAGGAAGTTATTTAACTCATGCCTCGAAATAATAACACGTGGTTCAATTTAGCTCTTGTAGATAAATCTCAAGAATTTTTCCCAAGTGTTGGGGGTCATCCATGTGCTTTCCTCATGAGCAACCCATATGTCTATGGACGATCGTCTTGCCAGGTACAGCCATTCTTATCTTCTTGACCTGGACAACTCTAATAGACGAAGTGGGGTTCAATTTTCAGTTCACCATCAATATTGATAAGTATACCTCATACAAAAAATGTTTATTAACAAGTGATACATTGATTGTATTCATTGTAACCTTGTACATGTTAAATATAGAGATGGGGAGTTGGAGACAATTGTAGGTTATCCTGCAAAGATTGCTAATAGCATATGCTTAGTTGGTGAAAATAGCCAAATACCATGTTTTGGTAAAATTTGTGTCAAACTAGTATTGTTTCGGAAATATGTAGCAATGTACCACTTTTTTAGTACTCAAATTTCACAAAATCGATTTTTAAACAGTACTCAAGTTCAGTGAACTCGAGTTCCTAGGTAAGTTGCTAGTGTGACACTGCTGACTTAGAATTTGATCAATTAAAAAAGCAATGTGATACTCGATATTATGGAAATCGAGTACTTTTTTAAGGTACTCGAGCTTAACAAATTCGAGTACCTTGTTTTTTTCTTTTCTTTTCTTTTCTTTTTTCTACTTTTTGCCTAGAAATCCCTTTTATCTTGTAGCTTGATATCACAGTAGATCAGAAATTCAGGCATCTCAGTGGAGATGGGTGTATTTCAAAGGTCCAAATTTCACTGTTTAACCAGTTGAAATTAATGGTTGGCTTCTCATATGTTGGGGATGAAACCATGCTTAATGTTGTCATGAAAACATGTTTGAGGCTAAGGTCTACTATCTCTAATGGGTTTTCATAATCCATCCCACACATTTGTGCAGGCATTGCTGAAGTTGTGGAGGTGGCAGATTGAAGCTTTCTAATATACTAATAGAGCATTCCTCTCATAACAAAGTTTTTAGGGGCTAGCCAGGAGATTTTTATGCTAGTGGATCTCCTTGAGAGGAGTTGTTGGAAGTCAAGTGATGATGATTTTGTAACAGTAAGAAAGGAGAAGCTGTTGTGTGCTCATGGACCACGAGATTTTGTTTGGTGGACACAAATCACAAGCAGTTGAAGATGAAATAAGTTTTGTACGAAACAAAAGTAGGAAAAAAGAAAAAAAAAAAAGAAAAACAAGGTACTCAAGCTTATAAAACTCACCCCCCTATTAGCACTATATTTACAATGACGATCTTTGTATGTTGGAAACTGCTCAACAAGCCTTGATGTTACATGAGATGGAATTGGAGCTTTACTGCCAAACCTCATAAAATTGATTTACATTCGAAGAGGAACCTAAAGTAGAAAGGAAACTTATCTACCATTGTTAAACTGAAGGCAATAATGTAGGGGTATTTATTGGGTACTCATGGAATATCATAAATGCATATTCCCCCCTCTTACATAACTGTGAGTCTCACTAATTAAATTTATGGTGGGACCTATAATTCATGTGAGTGGAAAGAGTAAGCATTTATGGTACTCCCAGAGTATTCAATAATTTTCCATAATCTAGGTGCTTATATTAGGAAAATTCAAGCTACGTACCTACGTAGAAAGGAAACTTATCTACCATTGTTAAACTAAAGGCAATAATGGCTCTCATATTAGGAAAATTCAAGCTCTCTACACAACGATTCAAGTTAAAATCTTGAAAGTGAAGTTACAATCAATTTTTTTTTTTTTTTTAAAGCAAAGGAAATCCGATAAGCCATCATCCAACTTGTGTTGTATTATTATTTTTGTTGTAACATTTGATTTGTGTCTAACTAATTTGTCAAAGTTTTGATGATGTATTCCATTAAAGTTGATATTGGCTCTATTGTTTGATAATCTGGGTCTAACCAAATAATCGAAGTCTAACAAAACGATTTTCATTCCAAACCCAAATAAATAATGATTTTCATTTGGGAAAAAAAATCCTTAATTAGAATCATCATGAGTTCAATTAAAATAAAATAAAAGACTTGGAAAAATAAAAACTAATCCCCAAAGTTGAAACTACCATCAAAGTTCAAGTCTCCATCAAAGCCCAAGTCTCCCCCAGAGCTTGATGTTGGGGTAAACTCTCTGTTTCATTTAAATTCAGAGTTGATGGTATAACCATAGCATTATTAGAGAAATAATTAGTGTCCATGGTAGTTTTTTTATTTTTTTTTTGGTTATTCTAGAGTCAAAGGTATCATGTGGACCGTTTGGAAGGAAAAAAAAAAAAAACAATAGGGAGTTTGAGGACATTGAACGATCTACAATGATGGTGAAGCAAACATTCCTGAAATCATTATATGAGCAGAGGTGCTTTTGAGCGGTCATTCTTCTAGTATTTTTGACTTCATTGATTGGTGTATTTTTCTTTATTTGGTGCAATTCAAATGGGATTTGGTTTACTGGTCAAACTAGGAGTCTAGTACTAGTGTGAGTCCTAATAGTACAATTACAAGAAATGGTCTCTATAAATTGTGCTCAATGTATTCAAGGGGGAGAGTTGATTAATAAAATTATTAAATGTTTTGAGCATAGTGGCATGTTGGCCTTTGTGGGTTCTTTTCTTCCTCCTTTTCTTTCTTCTCTTCTTCTTTTCTTTCTATAAGTTACAGGAGCCATTTAAACAGCTCATGAACATCATAAAAACTTCTCTTTTTCTTCTTCCTTAGAGCCATTTAAATAGGATATTGGGAGTTCAAAAACTCCCAATATCCTATTTTATACCATCAAACCATAAAAATAGCCCATTATTTGGAGGGCTATTCTTAAAATATTTAACAATTTAACTAAAGATGTTAATGTAGCAAGAGCGTAATTTTTAAAAAAGTTTTTTTTTTTTTTTTTTTGTCTCACTCCTTTTATTATTATTATTTTTTATTCTTCTTCTCTCTCCTTCCTCTCTATTTATTTATGTTCTTCTCTCTCTCATTCCTCTCTCTTCATCACTATCACCACCCACGGTGGTGGTTTGCCCCTAAACCCAAACTCAAATCAAAGTCTGATGTAGGACCCAAAGTAAATAAACCTAAGATACTTAAAACCCTAGAAGATTCTAGACTAAACAAAATTACCAAAATACCCTTAATTCACAGGAATTGCAAAAATTACAGATTTGCCCCTCAATATAAAACTGACCATAACAAATATGATAAAAACCCAAATAAAAAACGTTTTTAACCCTAAAAGACTCATACTTAAACCATTAAAAGGGCACTACTTTCACTTCAATAGGACTTCACATGAGGACCTTATAAAATAATTCGGGACTACACTCGCAATTATAGGTCGACTATAATTGACTCAATGCTATCCAATTTGAGCATTGAGTTTCCAATTTCAGCTGCCCCATATTTTAGGCTCTTATCTCGAACCCTTAACAAGTTTTCCTACTCCTTTTAATCCCATCTCAACACCTCCAGCAACCGTGAGGTTGGGGAGGAATGGTATGGCCTCTTCGCCTACCAAAAACCAATACACATTGCAGTATAATAAGATGTATGTTTCTATTAATTCAGATCTACAATAATTAGTTTATTAAGAAAAAAATAAGGATGCTAAAGTTTAAGCATAACAAAAGCTGATGATCAATCTAGCATGGGGATTTAGTAGTTGAATCCATTTCACAATAAAATTATCTCTCACGCCCAACACAGATTACCAAAGATCAAAACCACACTTATATTTGATGCTCAACGGACTAAACACAAAGTAGCAAAGCTTCATATTAATTAAGATCACTATAACCTACGAAAGCAAAAGTCTCTAAAACAAATGTAGTCACTTCAAGCACTACAATATAAAACTAATAAATAATTAAAATGAAGGTTGTAGGTAGAGGAAGGGGAACCATAGGCAAGAAGTAAAGTTAATGGTAAGAATGCCAAATTAGATTGTCTTGCAAACAAAGGTGTCAAATCCAAAAATGCAACCATACGACAATAACAACATTGCAAAACATGGGAGCGCAATTAATAAGTCAAAAGCAAAAGCCCTGTTGCTGCAAATTCAACATCCAAAAACAAAACATGGCCGTCTTGGCTAGTCTTCAAATAACACAAGCAAAAGAAAATGATGAACCAAATTACAGTTGCCCATTTGCTTACCAAAACAATCAAAAGGTTTTTTTTTTTTTTTTAAATAAAAAAAAAAACCTGTATAGTTATGCTATTTCACTTGAGAGAACTACTTGCAATTCAAGGAGTCCATTATAAAATTATTGCATCTCCCTTTGGGAAATATATTGCATCTCCCTTTGAGTCTCCACCAAAGCTCGACAGTGGTGGTTTAGGGCCACCTCCACATGTACTTTTGATTAGAAGCTCAATTCTTTTAAACTCGTTGTCCATCTTTTGCTCCATTCTTTGAAATTCAGTGGTCATCTTGTACTCTAGTATTAGAAGTAACTCTTTGGTAAAAATTGTTTTGGTTAAAATTTTTTTCACACTATCCATCGATTCAATGCTATCCAAGCCAAGCAGTGAGTTTCCAATTTCAGCAGCCCCATCTTTTATGCTTTTGTACAAGCTTCCCCATTCCCTATTCCTTTTAATCCCATTTCAGCAACACCTTCCGCAACCGTGAGGTTGGAGAGGAATGGCATGGCCCCTTCACCTACCAAAAACACACATTGCAATATAATAAGTTGTATGTTTCCACTATTTCAAATCTACATTGATTAGGATGACAACCTTTCTCTTTGGGGTTCTCTTGTAACCTTTGAAAAGAACAACAAATCCACATCACAACTGGTAACAAGAAGATGTGTTATGTTTCTAAAACAACCAAGTATAAGCAGAGAAGCACATATTAATTAGTTTTACCAAAACATAAAAATGGTTAAAAGCAATTACCCAAAAACACACAAGCTCTAAGATTGTTCTCTAAATCAAAATTGATGGGATGAAAGCAAAATAACAACAACAACAACAACAACAATAATAATAATAATAATAAAATCATGTGTGAACATATTTAATGATTGATTCTCAAAGTATAACCATATAAATTGGATAAAACCTAAGGAAATTAGGTTAAACAAAAGACAACAATTACACAAAATCTATTCAATTTTATGGAAAAAAAAATTAGAATAAACAAAGACATTCATGCAAGGTTGTAGGTAGAAGGAAAGAAGAGTAGAGAGAGACAAAATTGAGAAGTGAAGTTGAAATCTAAATCTTAAAAATAAGTGGTTTGAGAAGAGGAAATTCAAAGAAAAAAAAAATCACGTCCAAACAAAATCACAACCCCAAATTGTATACAACACTACACTTGCTTTAGCAACCTAAATCCTTTCGGTGAGTTATTGAAATATACATCTTTGATAAGATATTGTACAATTTTGTTGATTTCAATGAACGAGAAAATGTTTGGATTGCTATATACATCTTTGTAATATAATTTTTTTTTTTTTCTGTTTGATTTTTTATCGACTTATAATTTATAATAATAAAAGGATTAGATAAAGAATTTGTATTGTAATTAAATTAAGATTTTTATCAAAGTAGAAATGATAGGAAAAGAAGATAAGAATAAAATAAATTATATATATTATTTTTTAAATCTAAACAAATTTTGGCAGTTTGGTGAAGTATCAATCACTTAAATAAAGAATTTGGATTGCAATTAAATTAAGATTTTATTAACTTAGAAAAATTATAAGAGAAGAAGATAAGAACAAAAAAAAATTATTTATATTTTTGAATTCTAAAAAAATTTATGCAATTTGGCAAAGTTATTTGGCACAACCTCAGCTCCTACATACATAGTATATGATATATATATATATATATATATTTTGCTCAAATAAGGTTATTTAGCATTTACTTTTAAACTAAAATATTAAAATGATTAACTAATGATTTATTTATTTAAAAGAAATATTCTAATAAGTGGTAGTTTTGTAAATAAGAAAGCATGTGGTGGTATTTGTAAAGTAAGCACATTCTTAGAAACTTCCTCTCTACCCAAACTACCCTTCCCACAACAAATTATAAGGTCCACATGGTGGACAAGAAACATGACCCATCATTCCACTAAAAGACCCACACCTGTTTAAATTGCTGAGTTAATTTTTTTTTTTTTAAACAAAAACTAATTACTGACACAGCAATTTTAAATAAGTGAGAGTTTTTTAGTTGAATAGTGAACAAGTGACATGGTCCACCAGAGGACTGTATAATTTCTCCCTCCCCACGTAAATATCATCTCCTTTCTTTTACTCTCTCTCTCTCTGTCTCTCTCTCAAACTTATTAAATTCACCTCTCAAACTTTTTCCAGATCTGCAACACCTTCTCATTTTTTGAATTTTTATGCTTTCCCTTATGATACTCTGGACTCAACTTCTTTGTCTTTTTTTTTCACAACTTTTTTTTTTCTAACTCATTTTCTCTCCTCCTTGATTTTCCCACCATCAACTTAATTCGTCTCCCTCAATTCCGGTATTTAAAACCTTGATTTCAAGCCCCTCCCTTCAACGTGGTGCCACCATTGAATTTGGTGGCATCTGAGGCACTTTTCATATGTTCTGATTTTTTTTGGAGAACTCATATGTTCTGGTGGTTTTTTTTTTTTTTTTTTAATTTGTTGGAAGTACTGATGCTGGTTGTTTCCTGTGAGAAGTTTGTGAATTTAATTTTAATTTTAATTTATTTATATAAGGAGATTTGGAATTGTTTTCTTGTGAGAAAGTTTTAAAATTTTGCTTTTGTTTGTTTTTAAAGATAAACAACAAAAATATGGCTAAAGGCTTGAGTTGGGCTTATGCCATAGTCTAATGTGAGATAGAGCGCAGGGCTTTAAGCCTATATTTCACATCAAATTATGGCATAAGCCCAATAAAAGGTGTACCAAGGCCCAACACTGAATTTGATCACAACATATTAACGGGCCCTTCAGGTATGTATATATATAGGCTAGGTCCCCCCTTCACTCCTACTAAGACGAAACTCTAACTCGCCTGATTAATAGCTGTCTTGAAAGGAGGAGTGAGGAGAGGAAGACTTAACCCGTGGACTTACTCATGGCATCAAGAGGTACGTTGTATACAATCCCTTGTTCATTTTATTGATTGTGTTTTAGTCACTAGCATACTTTTATCAACTCCTACAGGTTTCCCTTTACTAATCATGATCATGTTGCTAATACCATTTTTGATTTAGTCCACTATGACATTTAGGGACCTTTTTTTGTTCTCACATTGAATGGTTCTATTTTCAAAGCATAGTTAATGATCACAGCAGATGTACTTGAGTATATCTAATGAAATATAAGTGTTATGCTAAAATAAGTGTTAGAAACAAGAAGGAATTTTTTTTAAAAAGAGCATTATATACAAGTTTTGAAACTTTCTATAGTATGGATATGGATTGCATACCTGCTCATCCCTGACCGGCTCTGGCCTAGACCTGATATCCTCTGGCTTGAACTTGGCTGGCTTGGAACTGACATCCTTGGGCTTGGACCTGACATCCTTCTTTGGCTTGGAACTGACTGGCTTGGACATAACATCCTCTGGCTTGGCATCCTCCCACCTTCAAACTTTCTCTCTCTTCTTCCTTGTTTCTCAGACTCGTCTCTCACTCATTCTTTTGATCTCTTCCCACTCTCCTTATTATCTTCTTCCTCTCTTACTCTCTTCCTTATTTGGTTTGGAACTGACTGGCTTGGACCTCACATCCTCTGGCTTGACATCCACCCACCCTCAAACTTTCTCTCTCCTCTTCCTTATTTCTCAGACTCGTGTCTCACTCCTTCTCTTGATCTCTTCCCACTCTCCTTATCATCTTATTCCTCTCTTGCTTTCTTCGCTCTCTCCTTATCATCTTCTTCCTCTCTTGCTCTCTTCCCTGTCTGGCTTGGACCTAACATCCTCTGGCCTGACATCCTCCCACCCTCAAACTTTCTCTCTCCTCTTCCTTGTTTCTCAGACTCGTCTCTCACTCCTCCTCTTGATCTCTTCCCACTCTCCTTCTTATCATCTTCTTCTTCTCTTGCTTTCTTCACTCTCTCCTTATCATCTTCTTCCTCTCTTGCTCTCTTCCCTGTCTCCTTCTTCTCCTCTTCCCCATTCTTTCTATCGTCTTCTTCTTCATATGTACATCTCCTTGTCTTCTTATAGTTCCTGCAACTAAAGGGAAGGTTTTTAGATGACTAAGACAGTGTGTTTGTTATGTTAGTCGCCTTTCACCCCTAATAGGACGAGTTGAGATGGATATGATAGGAGAAAGTATATGCTGTTTCAAAAACTCCAAGTTAGCATCCACATGGTGTTTCTAAGTCCAAAAAAAAAGTGACGTGTACCAAAGAAAACACATCAACACCTCAGCCTTTTGTATAACCAAAAGACAAATTTGCCCTCAAGATTTTGAAATCCCGCCACACCCTCTCTTTCTTCTCTCTAAAATCCCATTTCTTCAAAATCAAATTTCTCTCTTTCTGTTTCTCAGAAAAAAAAAATTCTCTCTTTCTAGTTTCTTCTCCGTGGGATATAAAACCCATTTGCCTTTGGCTTTTTGGTTTTTATGTAATAGATGGATTGGTGTTTTGTTTTTAAATTTATTTTTTGTTTAATTAAGCTTAAATTGGTAATTTTAACCTGATCCTAGAACTGATTGCTTTTCAAATAACATTTTTTAAATTAAATTAAGAAAATGATAATTAGAAGGTTTAATTAAATAAGTGACGCAGCAGGCTTTTACTTGCAAAAGTGAAACAAATAGATAGTGTTGGATAATAAATATATTATTAATATTGTCGTTGTCATTTTTATTTCAAAACGATAGTTTTGGGTAATTTTGAAGAGTTGATAAATAATATTTCAATTATTTATATTATATTTACACTATTTTTTAATTTAGTCCATAACTTTTCAATTGTATCAATTTGATCAATAATTTTTTAATATCGTATCAATTTAATCTCTGCCGTTATATTTTAAATGAAAATTGCTAACATGACAAACGACCAAAATAAAATTTATGTTTATTCACTATTGTCTCATAAACGGAAGTTAATTTTTTTTATTTTGGCCATTAAACACATCATCAATTTTTATTAAAAAGATATCTGCATGTACTAAACTGATACAATTATAAAAAGTTAGGGACCAAATTGATACAATTGCAAGGTTAAGGATCAAATTGAAATATAGTGTATAAAATAGGAACCAAATATGCAGTTTACCCTATATTTTATCTACACTTAATCATGTAATGTAGATTAAAAAAAAAATATGAATTTTTTTTGGGCCAACAATCATGCAGTGGCAGCAATGAATTTATTATGTCATATAATTGGTCCATCAACTTTGCTATACAATCTGGATTGAAAGTTGACCGGATTTCAAATTTTGGCCGTTAGAGGGCATATTACATTAGCAAACTTTTTTTTTTCTCTATAAACTTTTTTTTTTTGATAACACACAAACATACAACAACACGCCAACTCCAAAACTGCTAGCAGCAGTTAGAGTCGCAGAGCTGTCGATATACCCACGCACACCAAGCAAACTAGGCGATGTGGGAGAAAGCCTACACAGAGTTTTTTTTTTAATAACACACAAACATACAACACTTGAAATCCTACAACCAGAACATTGAGAATTTCAAATACTACACTTTTTAAAAAAAATTTAAAAGCAACATTTTAGAACCTAAACATTGCTAATTTCAAATACTATATTTTTTTAAAAAAATTTAAAAGCAATTTTTTTGAACCAAACTCACAATCAACTAAAATGGAACCTTTTTTTTTTCAGTTATTTTAAATGCAAAGCTTTGTGTTTGTACTATATTGTTTTTGGTTAGCAATGCTGAAATTTGTATAATTATATTATTAATGAACAAATATCACAATTTGTTAATTTAAGCTTTTTTTTGAAATTGGTAATTTTAAACCTGAACTCCTACAACCTGAACATTGCTAACTTCAAATAACATTTTTTTTTTTAAATTTAAAAGGAACATTTTAGAACCAAAGTTGCAATCAATTAAAATGGAGCTTTTTTTTCCAGTTATTTTAATCGCAAACCTTTGTGTTTGTACTATTTTGTTTTTGGTTAGCAATGCTAAAATTTGTATAATTTTATTATTAATGAACAAATATCAATTTGTTAATTTGAGCTCTTTTTTGAAATTGGTAATTTTAAATTAATGCATTTTATCCCAAGTAATACTTATTATTTATCAAGTGGCAAATAAATGTTTTATAATTTTTTTAATGTGAAAAATACAGGTCGATCCAACCCAATTCGACCCACAACTTGATTAACATGAATTGTTTTTAACTTGCTTAAGATGATTCGTTTTGACCCAAACTTGATTGATCCAATCTTAGCCTGATTTAATCCGACCTGTTTTACACTTCTAATTTTTTTTAAAAAGAATGAATATTCTTCATTCTTTTTATATTCTAATACACCATAGATTTCTGAAATTGTGACGGAGTCTAATCTTTCTATAAGTTTCTCATAATTGACCATTAAAATTTGTCAATTAAGAGCAAAAAATATAAAATATAAAACATTTCGTGAAATTATGGGTCCATTTGGATAGAGCTTATTTTTGCTGAACTGAAAATTGAAACTGAAATCACTGTAGCAAAATAATTTTTTAATGTGTGAATAGTATTGCGGGACCCATTTTTTATAAAAAATTGCTAAAAAAAGTACATGAACAGTGCGTAAACAGTGCCAAACAGTGCGTGAACAGTGCCAAACAGTGATTTTTGTCTCCCGCACAGTACCGCTACAGTAAAAAAAGTGCATGAACAGTGCCGGTTACTGTTCATGCACGTTGAAAAAAAAAAAAAAAAAAAAAGAGAAAACGCAGAAACGGGAACGCCAGACGCATCAGCTGGATCCAAACCGGCACTATATATATATAAAGGATGGGAAGAAGAAAAAACCCTCCTATACTCCCTTGTTCCTTTCCTTTCTACTTGTTTTATCTTATATTATCCACTACTTACTTATCTTATGTTTAGTATCTAGTTGAATGTTATTTTATTCAAATATAAAACTATTAGTAAATTCTATGACATTTAAATATGACAATAATGACATAATTATATCACTCTAAATTTGGATGGATTGAAAAAAAAGAAGAAGAAGAGAGATTAGGTGGTACGTATAAGTAATTATCAAACTCTCATGTGTCTATATACATTCAGTGTGTGAAATTGCAGTATCGCAACATTCACATCAACATATGAAAGATGTCAAATATGGTACGGTAGAAAAAATGCATTAACGAAAAGAAAACAAGCACAAAAGGGAAATAACATTCAACATCCAAAATGCCAATATTGTTTTGGACATGGATATGCTGTACTGTTCACTCTCGTTGGCTTGTTGCCCTAGAGCTAAGGTCAAGCAGTGGTTGTTGCTCATTAGCACCAGTGCCCATTAGCACAAACAGTAAGGACAAAAGGTAATTAAAATGCGGCCATGTTTTTGGAAGGAGAAACACCAACAATCTCGCAACAAAATTAGTTAGTAAGTTTTTTATTACTTCTAAATGTTCACTACTAACATAACTTGTTTTTCAGATGCCATAAGAGCAATACAGAATTGCAAAATCCACCTTTCCCTTAATTTCCTATTTAATAGCTATGATGAGAAACTAATTAATCCTACCTTGATGGAAAATTTTAACCCAAGGAGGAGTGCCAAATCTAGCCTCCAAAATAGCATCTCTGTTCCTAGTATCAACACATTTGAAAAAAAAATGTTCATTTTCTAGAAAATAAGTCTGAACGGACACAAATTGACTCCTACATCACACTTTTCTTTACTAAATGTGCAAATTTACAATTTATCCATTTATAGTTTGACTAAAATTTAAGTTGCATTGTTTGGTAGATTCGCTACCGTTTTTCCATTGATGTTTTTTCTTTTTTTTGTCCACCTCTTAGATGAAGAATCTAGGTTCATTCCCAACTTAACAAAAGATTGATAGCCTTTTTTTCTTTTTTCTTTTTCCATTCTAAATAGTTTATGTTTTCTTCAATTCTATTTAAAATGAATAAAAAACATAATTTTCAGATAAAGATAAAGCAAACCACCCAACTCAGATGCAAAAATAAACGAAAAATTTCTTAGAAAAAAAAAATTCAATATGAAATACATGATAACACAAACATTCATATGCTTGTACCTTTTTCCTAATCCCCCAATTCCAACGTGTGATCAACTTGTGCGTAGATAAGCAACTATAAAGTCTTTCAGACTCATTTTCTTTCTTCGCCTGGGATTTCTCTTATTTCTTGGCATCTAATTTAAAAAAAAAAAAAAAAAAAACTCAAAACCATTAACCGCATTATGTTATATGTCAACCCAACATAACAAGTAAAGAAATGAAATGAGAGAAGGACTCACCTGAGCTGAGAGAGAGAGAGCGGTGTTGTTTTTGGCGAGAACAAGAGAGAAAAGAGATGGTGAGAGATGAAGGCTGGTCTTAATAATGACGGGTCTGACGGTGAGAGCGACTTCTGCAAATGCATGAGCGGTGTTGTTTTGCTCATGTCCCACAGCCACACCACAACCATGATCACCACTAGATCGGCTACCCAAAGTCGCAAACAGTGAGTGAGGCATGAGAGAGAGAGGGACAAACGGATGGTGAGAGAGAGTGGTCGATCTTACCGTTGATGGTCAAAATCAATTTAAGCAAAAAAACGGTGGAGGGGCTGTAAACAGATGGAGGGGCTGAATTTGGGTCTCACCGGAAACAAAAAACGGCGAACGAAGCTCTGTCTTCGCTTGTCTCGGGCTAAAGGTTCTGGTCGGCGCAATGGAGCTCTTCTTCCTTTGTTGTGGGTTTGGGAGAAGAAAAGGAAAAGTGAGATGAGATTGGGTAGTTGGGAAAGAGTCAAATGTATCCGTTGCTCTCTCTGTGGTTCTGTAGTGATGTAACCACACGCTGTTGTGAGATCCGGCGAGGAAGGAAAATTACAGAAAATGCCACTGAGTTTATGAACTCATACCTTGGGTAGTTGGGAAAATTATGGAGTATTTAGAGCATGTTTGGATTGCATGAAAACTGAGTGATATCACTCAGTTTTCATGATCTATCATCCAAAACAGGTAGGGCTTACAGAGGAGTATTTGTTTGGATTCCATGACTCAGTTTCCATGACTCAGTTTCCATCACTCAATTCTCTGATTTTTGAGTGATGAGTTATGGAAACTGAAAACACATTTTAGCTATTTTCAGTTTCCATAACTCATAACTCAATAGCATATTTGTAATTAAACATACTTAGAGGGACCCACAGCCACAATTTTTGACCATTTGACTTTTTTTCTTTTTTTTTTTCTTTTCTTCTCTGGGTTCGGCAGCTCCACTTTTTTTTTTCTTTTTTTCTTTGTTTTCATAACTCAAAACTCAAAAATGATAGGACCCATAGCAGGAACTATGTTTGGGAACAAATAACTCAATTTTCATAACTCTGTTTCCATCACTCAATTCTCTGATTTTTGAGTTATGAGTTATGGAAACTGAAAATACATTTGAGCTGTTTTCAGTTTCTATAACTCATAACTCAATGGTATTTTTGTAATTAAACACATATTGGGGGACTTACAGCCGCAACTTTTGACCGGCTGACTTTTTTTTTTTTTTTTTTCTTTTCTTTTTTGGGTTCGGACTTAACGTTGGGTTTTTTTTTTTTTTTTTTTTGGGTTCGGTCTTAACGTTGGGTTTTTTTTTTTTTTTTTTCTTTTCTGAGTTTGGGTGATCTGGTACTGAAAAAAAAAAAAGACATACTGCCGTGAAGACCGAACCCAGGAAAAAAAAAAAAAAGGAAAAAGCTGCATTGATTGACAGACATGTGACCCACAAATAGTGTGAAAAATATGAGTGATGAAAACTGAGTGATGGTGTCAAACAGATATAGTATTTTTAAGTGATAAGTGATCAAAATTTTTGATCCAAACAGGGCCTAAATGCTTCGGTGTTTCCAAAATTGATAACTCAAACTTGAAAAATCTCAGTCTTGTTAACTGAGTGAAGGGGGGGAAAAAATTGGCCAAACAAACATCCCTTAGGTGGGCCCCACGAATTTTGGATGATGAGTAACTCAGTTATGCAAAATCCGAACAAGGCCTAAGCTACCTTGATAGTTGGAATTTTGTAATCCACCATAAGTGGTTAAAATATATATATATATATATATATTACTTTTTTTAATTATTACTTTTTTTTTAGACATAACAATCATTATTTTCTTTTCATTCTCGAGATACATAAAAAAAATAATGTTAATATAAAATTTCATTTGATTGGGTAAAAATATGGTAGTTTTAGCATTTGATGCAGGCTGTTTGGTAATTGTTTTTTCTCATTATTTCCGTTTTCAAAAATAATTTTAAATTTTTGATACTAAAAATTTTGTTTAGCAATCCAAAATAAACAAAAAACAAAAACTATTCTCCAAACTTAATTGGTAAAGGAAATTGAAAAGAGGTAAAAGCAAAAGGCAGATTCTAAGGGCATAATTAGTAATTGCTTTTGTTTAATATTTTCGTTTTCTTGTTTTCAAGGGAAAAAGAAAAATAAATTTTTTTTTTTTTTCTGTTTTCAAAATGAAAAACACGTTTGGTTAGTTGTTTTGAAAAACATATTTTTCAAAAACAAAAATCAAAAAATTTGTTTGGTACTTGTTTTTGAAAAAATTGAATTTTGTTTTCTTTGGTTAAATTTTTTATTAAATTATATTTATTCTAATTAAAAAACATGTTTACTCCAAAGTATTTAAAATCTATATATCCAAAGAAATTATAAATCATAATACTAATTAGTTTTTAGTGTAGATTGATTTTAGGAAATTTAAATAATGGGTTTTTAAAAAAATTAAAAAAAGAAAAGAAAAGAAAAGATAAAGAACTGGGTTCAGACTTCAGATATTCACATTGTGTGGAAAAAAGTCATGAGCTAGTACTCTGTCATTCTTTAATGGTAAATAGCTTTCATGGGTCAAAATCAAAGTTTTTTTTAATTTTTTTTGGTGTTTCTCTTCTCTCTCTTTCTCTGACTGCGTGTGTTTTTTTTAGGTTCAAAATTGAATTTGGTCTGGCATTCACATGTTAGATACTGATGGAGTAATAAAGGATTGGGTATGGGTATGGATATGGGTTTTGGGTTTTGCTTTGAAGTTTGAGAACTGATGAGAGGACTGAGCATGACTGTATATACATGAATGAGTCCACAGTACTGCTTTCTCTGCTACTATTGTTTGCTTTGCTGCTGCAATGCTATGCTGGTTCGTCGAGCCAATCTGCATGCGCGAAGCTTTTTGTCTGTTATGTGAGTCGAACCAGTGCGCTGGTTCATTAATTGGCTGTGTTTCAGCGTGTGTTTTAGTGTGTTTTCTGAGAGGAGGGAAAACTGATAAATAAAAACAGCTCAACACAAGTTTTCAGTTTCCTTCGCAATATAAAAGTTAAAAATGGTTTTTGATTTTTGCTTAGAATAAGTTACCAAACAAATTTTTTGTCTTAGGAAATAGCAAATTGTTTTTGAAAAAGAATAATAAAAAAAAAACAATTACCAAATATACCCAAATTTTTAAAAACTAATAAAAATACGAGTTTAATTTAATAAATTCATCACATTTAACGAGTTAGAAGCAGAATTCAAGTTCTAGTAGCAACATATATTAGTATTTTTTATTTTTTTCTTTAGATTTTTTTTTAATTTCAACTAGCCAGACATATTTTTGATTTCAAATATATAAGAAAATTATTTTTTCCTTTTATTCTCGCAAACAAATTTTTAAAAATAGAAAACAAAAACTATTAAAGCAATTCTTACTTGTTTTTATACCCCGTTGCCCCATCCTCCAATCAAGGTCATTTATCAATCTTTGACTCTTGTGTCTATCAAGGTTACTGACCATAAACAATTGCTTAATAGGACCCCCATAAATATGTCCTCAGAGACAACAATTGCTTAATAGGACCAAACCATAATTTTGCAATACAAAAGCACTTATCCCAAAAGAAGTAAAATGGTGAATTTTGGGTAAAGCAAGAATAAAAAATGCTCAACAAAACTAACATGCTCGACGAAGGGTCCATTTAGATACAACTTATTTTACTGAAAACTAAAAACTGAAAATGCTGTAACAAATAAGTGAAAAACGC
This sequence comes from Castanopsis chinensis, assembly GCA_032878915.1. Lineage (NCBI taxonomy): Eukaryota > Viridiplantae > Streptophyta > Magnoliopsida > Fagales > Fagaceae > Castanopsis > Castanopsis chinensis. The sequence goes on along the minus strand of JAVQMG010000096.1, from coordinate 10,920,412 downwards.
AGATGATTATTTTTTGAAACAAGTACGGGTCCGTTTGGATAGAGCGTTTTGCTAAAAACTGAAAACACTGTAGCAAAATAATTTTTAAAGGTGTAAATAATACCGTAAGACCCATTTTTAATAAAAAATTGCTAAAAAAAATATGTAAACAGTGTGTACACAGTATGTGCACTGCACACTGTCCCGCTAGCAGCAGAAACGGAAAAAAAAAAAAAGAAAAAAAAGGGAGAAAATGCAAATTCAACCAAACGCAGCAAACGCAGCCCCTATCCAAACGCAGCCGTACTGTAGCTCAGCTGAAAAACGCAGATGATTTTTTATTTATTTTTTCACTCCTCGCCCACCCAACGCCTATCTTCGAGAAGAGAAGTCTACGCCCACCAGAGAAATCCACAGAGGATGACAACCCAGTCTGATGCCGATGGCGGTTCTAGTCGACGCTGTGGTCAGTGTCCACTTGTCTATCACACCCACAGAGAGGAGGAGATATCTAAAACCAAAATCAAACTCAGAAAACTCAAACCGCAAATCAAAACTTAGATCTAATCTAAATATCAAAAGATTCAAAACCCATTACAGACCCAAATATTAAAACCCAAACAAGCTCAAGATTCTTGAAACTAACCATTGATTGACTCACTTGCAAAGTCTAATTGAGTAATCAACCACCACGCAATGGAGGTAGAGACAACAACTTGAAGATCTGACCTGGGTGGCAGTAAAAATAGAGGTGCTTGAAGATAAAAAGTTGAAATGGTGGTGGCTTTTGTGTTGTGGGTGGGGATGGAAATCTTGGAACTGACTTGAAGGAGGTAGAAATCTCAAGTTTTGTATATATATAAGCAAATTGGAGCAGTTCGGTGTTCACTGGAATCCAAAAACGTTCGCCGACAACCATACAGGCTAACTTTGGTGCTTGAAAATCGCTGACGACCATTGTGCCTAACACCTGCGGTGGAGGTTTGAGGTGGGCGGATCAGTTCAGCTCTGGCCGGTTTCGTTGGTGTCGGGCGGTGCTTGTACAACCTTAAAAATAACCCAGTTTGACGCCGGCGAACCTTCTTGGATGATCCTTTGCTATTTCACTGTGCACCGAAGAAAAAACAAGCTAGCGTTTTTACTTCTTGATTATTTCTCATTCCTGTGTTTTAGCTATTTTCATCTTAGCGTTTTTCTTTTTGTCTACTGTAGTGTGGGTCCCGGCACATTTTAAACGCAAACGCAAAACGCAATTACAAAACGTGGATCCAAACACTCACAAAACCATTTTAAGAGCATTCACGTCAGTTCGTGTAAAATTTTCATCTATTTTATACCAAAAAACTTACTTTTTCTAATTTACACACTCACTTTTACAATACACCTACATCAGTTCATTTATTTTACACATCTTCTAATTAAATAATCAATTTTTTCACATTTTTTATTATTTTTTCCAACGACCCACGTATAAACACGCGCGCGCTCTCTCTTTGTCTCTCATTTCTGATTTTGCTCTCTCTCTCTCCACGCCCATCTCTCCCTCTCAATTAACGCTCCGTCTCCATCAACTCTCCCTCTCCCTCTCCGATCCACCATCTCATATCAACTATTGCATTAGCAACTCTCCCTCTCCGATCCACCCTCTCCATCAACTTTCCCTCTCCGATCACCATCTCAGATCAACTCTCCCTCTCCGATCCACCATCCCCGCGGCTCCGATCTACTCCCCGCGGCTCCGATCCACCATCCCGCGGCTCCAATCCACCATCCCACGGCTCCGATCTGTCTCTGTGAATAACTTTTTTTTTTTTTTTAAGTGTATCTTTGTTGTTTGTCCGTGTGGGTATGTTTGTGTATCTTTGTGAGTTTTTTTTTTTTTTGAGCAAGTGCCTCTGTTGATTTGTCTGGATGTTGAAGAGGTTGTTGGGCACGGAGAAGAGAGAGAAAAAAAACGAGCGAACGGAAATAATAAATTATTGTATAAACGAGCTACAGTGCCCGTGTAAATTTACATGGGCACTGTAGCACGTGAATAATATTGATGATTTTAGAAGAGTATACACCCACTGATGTGGGCAGTTTTTTGCAGTTTTTTGATCAAAATGTGTAAAATTAATAATTTTTTATCATTTTATATATTTATGCACCATTATGCATTCACTGATGTGAATGCATCAGTGAATGCTCTAAATATTGCTTATTATCCACACTTTTTATACTAGTGTTGACTTATGAGTTTTGCTTGATCATGTTTGGATGCATTTGTCTAAGGAGAAGAGAATTATTTTCTCAAAAATAAAAATAATAATAATAATGAAAAAGGAGAAGGGAATCATAATCAATAAATCAAAGACTTTAAGAAACATTTTTTATTGGTTAAATATTGCAACAAATTTACTAAAAAAATAAAAAGAGCACGACATGATGTAAAATTGGCATAGTACCCCCATTATAAAAGCTACAATTAAGAGCCCATCTCTCAATTGGAAGCTTTTGTCATAGGTGCGTGAATTGTTGAGTCCCACTCATGGAAGAATTGTATTTCAAAAATTAATTATAAAGATTTCATGCTTTTGAGAACAATTTATTTAATACTTGAAAGAATGCTAAAGATTATCCCAAAAAAAAAAAAAATATTGAAAGTATGCTAAAAGTATATTTACAATTTAAAAATAGTTTCTAACATTTCCATAAAAAATAAATAAAAACAAATTTTTTATAAAAAAAAACTTTATCTTACATTCTGAGTGCAACTTCAATGGCAGAAGCTCTGTTTTGAAGAAATAATTAACAATTTTTAGTTTTTAAACAACATATTTGATACACCATTTCAAATAATAATTTTCAAATTTTAAATAATATTACATGTATTTTTACATAATTTTTTACTCACAAATATTTCTATACATATTTTTAAATAATAAAACACATATTTTTAAGTGCATGTACCAAACATTCTGACTCATTCAAAAATACAATGATTGACATGTTTTTGTAGCAATATTTTATGCGTGTCAGCATTTTATGTAGGAAGTATTTTATTGCATGTCCGGTGTGTCAATTTATTATTGTTATTTATTTCATCGAAACAATAACGTGATCACAAGAGGAGAGAAGAAATTGTAGAAACTGATGTGAGTACTAAATTTTCTGCCGATGAATGTTGGGAACTGTGAATAAATTTAAAACATAGCTCCACAAGAATACAAAAATTAATCCGAAAATCCTTTTTCCTTGAAGGAAAAAATTATGAGATAAATAATGAATAATTTCACTATATCTATATTAAATAGAGATTACAATATTTAGAGATACAACTTAAAAAAAAAAGAAGGAAAAAAACACTCCCTTTTTCTTTTCACTCAATTTTCTCTTCCTCCCTCCCTTCGTATCTCTCACCATTTTATCTTTCTCTTTATTTTTCTCTTCTCTTTTGCTTGCTCTCACTTCTGCAGTTATTCGAGACTACATTTAGTCCACACACTCTGAGACTTCACTTCTACATTCCTTCTTTTCTTCATTTCACACTCTTGACATCAAATCACAATAAATACAAGCCAATTTATCTTAACTTTGCTTCAACCAGATCCTTCTCTTCAACTCTCCCTTAGCCGAATGACCCTTGCTTTTGCTTATTTCTTTTCTTTCTTCCTTCAGCGTGTTAGACACGCCTTGCATTAAACCAAAAGCTGATTTTGTGGGGGCTTCAGAAGACAAGCTCATAAATGAGCTTTGACAAGAGTGGCAAGCAAGTGGGCTGGACCATAAAGCACGAACACTTAGGCACATCAGATTTCCCAAAGCTTTAGCCCAATACTTGCAAACCCATAGCTTAAATTCCAAACATTCAGCCCAATCGGTGGGTCTACATGCCACAAACACAACTTCCCTAAATTACAAATCAACCTCAAACCTTTCCCAAAATCGCAATTTTACCCTAAAATTTTTCAATATACCATTTCAACCACCCAATTTCCTAAAATCATATTTTTGACCCCAAAACTTTCCTAAAATACCAATTCAACCCCAAATCCTTTCTAAAATACATTTTTGATCCCAAACCTTTCTCAAAACTTAATATATAGGCTTCATTTTATGATCTAGTGATCCAATGTTTGCATTCGATCAATAATTCAATATATCATTTCCATCGATAGGAATTAAGATTTTGTTTTTAATTAAGTTCTTATCCCTATAATGATCTAAATTTCTCTTTGTATGACGCATGGGAATAGTTAAGTGCTTAACTTTCTCTCATTCACCATGACACATCTTAAAAGGTTGTTTGGTTCTACGATCCTCATAACAAGATAGGGAATAGTTATTTTGTACTTTTCTTCTTCTTATTGCTATTTTTGTTAGAATTTTCCTTGAGCCAATATATGTTTTTATTTGTTTATTTATTTTTTTTACTTAGGTTGAGATTTTAGGGAATTTGGAATGAGGCTCAAAAAGCTTATGTACCGACAAATCTATAGATTAAATCTATGGTATATTTTGTAATTTCTTATAAAAGTTTTTTTTAGCTTCTTTGTACATTCTCTAAAATCCTAACTATAATATATATATAAAACAAGATAATAAGACAAATACAAGAAGAATAATAATACCCATTCTCTGGTTCGTTAGGATGTTCCTAGCACTAAACATTCTTCCTACCGTCCAAGTTGTGTAGATGATATTTAGTTTTGTTTGGGCCAGGGTGGGTTTAACTGCATGATCAATCTAATACTAACACATCTTCCAAACTAAGCCTCTATATATATATATATATATATATATATATATATATATATATATTCCTATTCTATCGAAGAGCATTTGAGAGAGAGATTTCAAAATTTACTCTTCTTCGCATCTTTTTCAGCAGAAGTACTGTGTTCCATTTTCTCTTCAACCCTAGAGTGACATTTCTTCACATGAAAACAAACAATAAGTTTTTGACTCGTTAGAACAATAAAATTAAAAAATAAAACACTAACAGATTTCAATATATATATATATTGTTTACCATTTTTCCAAATTCTCTCCATACCATTCTTAAATTTTTTTAAAAATTATATTAATTTTTTGTTAATATAGTTGTTTATTAATTTTTTTTAAAGAATAGTATGGAGAGAATCAAGAAAAGGTAAACAAATATATATATATATATATGTATATATTGAAATCTATTGTATTTTATTTTTATTTTTCTAACGAGTTAAACATTTATTTATTTTCATGTGAAGTAGCTGGTCTTTTTATGGTTGAGGAGAGTGGATTACACATGCGAAGAAGAGTGGGAGTCTATTTTATAGCTAATATTTTATTTATTTGATTGCAAGATGTACAAAGAGTCAAGTTTGCTTGATACAATTTTAAAATTGTAATTTTTAATTTGAATTATGAAATGAATTTATTTCAAATAATAATGATCTTAATATAATACTATAATTAATTATTTACACTATTTTGTTAATGATAAATAAAATATTATTTTATTAGTAAGTATATAGATTAGAAGTAATAAAAAACACGATCCTATTTTAATTACCATATAAATACTATGTAACTATTCTTTTACCCTTTGAGATTCATTAGCTTACCCTTTTTCTTCTTCGCATCTTCTTGAACTCCTGAACCAGTGTCATCTACCTTCTCCATCTTAGAAACATCTGTCACATGAGCTTTTTCCAGATTATTCTCTACAAACAAGAAATTTTTGACATTTTTTTTTCTACAATTTCTACTAAACACTCATACAAAAAGAAAAAAAAAAAAGTAGAATGAAAAAATATAGTAACAGGAAGAAAAAAAAGAAAAAGAAATTAGAAATAAATATATTTTACCGTGGGTTTGATACTTGTCCCCATAGAGATATAATGCAATTCCTTGGTGTATCATGTGGACCGTTTGGGAGGAAAGAAACTATAGGGTGTTTGAGGACATTGAATGATCTACAATGGTGGCGAAGCAAACATTCCTAAAATCATTATATGAGTGGATGGTGCTTTTGAGCTGTTATTCTTTTTCTAGTATTTTGGACTTCATTAATTGCTATATTTTTCTTTAATTTCAATGCACTGCTAGTACACATTCTGTCGGTACAAAGTGTGGTTTTTTTTTTTTTTTTTCAAATTAATAAAGCTTTCTTACTTATCAAAAAAAAAAAAAAAAAAAAATCAGCTTTGGTGTAATTCAAATGGAATTTGGTTTACTAGTCAAACTAGGAGTCCAAATAGTACTGGTACAACAAATGGTCTTTATAGAATTATAAATTGGGCTCAATGTATTCAAGGGGGAGAATTGATTAATAAAGTTATTGAATGTTTTGAGCAGTGGGTCTTTGCGGGTTTGGGTGGTGGGCAGTGAAGGGCTGGTTTGGGGTGCTTGAGAGAGAGAGAAGTTGTAGAGGATAGGAGAGGAGAGAGAGAGAACAGGGATATATTATTTTTATTGAGTAGTTTATATTATTTTAATGTGTTACATAGTAAAATATAAATTGAGATATTAGGAGAGTCATAAATTTGTATGTTAGAATAGAAAAAATAACTTTTGAGAGTGTAAAATTTGATTTTTTTTTTTTTTTAACAAGTCTACATCGCTAATGCTCTTACAACCCAAAATCAAGCCCAAAATTCAACATACTTGTACTTCCACCAAATATTCATTAAATAACTCATTAAATAACCTTTAAACCCCATAACCTTTTCCTCAAATACTCTTAAATCCCTTTTTTCCTTAAAAAAAAAAAAAAATCCTTCTCCACAAATTTCTAAACCTTAACCCACCACAACTATACATAGACAAAATATCCCTCAATTTGTCCTATCTCAAGATTTGTCTTCTAGGTTTGAGTGGTCTTTCACAAGGTTCTATAGGCTAAATAATGGCAATGACAAGAGACTAGTTTGGGAGGAATTATCTGGGGTTGGTAGGAAATACTGTGGTGTGTGGAATTGGAATGTGATTTTCATGTGGTACGCTATCCTACCAAAAGGTTGGGGGTCGAGACTATTACCATAGCATTGCAAGAACTCTTGGATATAGTCTTTACACATAGCCTTATGGACATTCCTTTGTAAGGAGGCAATTCCACATGGTCTAACAGTTTATCAAACTCTAGGTTAGATTTTTGTTCACCACGACTTTGGAGGAGCTGTATTTTAAGATTTAGTGGCATTTTATGTGGTTACTATTTGGCTATTTTCCTTTTCCTCTGGAGTGTGGGTTTTTTTTAATGGGTTTATATATGAAAACATAAGGGTTTATTGATAGTTGGAAATTAGAAGTAACCTCTTTGACATGGTAGCTGGAAATTACAGTCATTTGTTTTTTTATGGTAGCTATTTAGAAAAATGGCTTTCATGACAAGGTACTTTGTGATTGATAATATTGAGAGACAAACAGGTACCGGTCTTTTGTGTGCATGTGTTTTGTGTGTAAGGGCCATGAATGAATGAGTGACCTAAGTGTAATGATTTTCAAATTTGGTATGAAAAAGAAAATTCAGGTACAAAAGAGAAAATTTAGGTACGAAAGGTGATGAATGATTCAATAATTTTGATTGAAGATCTTATGTATGCTTTTATGTTATAAATAGGATAATAAAGACATTAAAAAAAGGAAACCTTTTGTCTGTTTATTGTTTTTTCCTTATTATTATGTTGATGCCTTGATGGCCCTCGTACAAAGCCTTTTCTTTCCCATATGGAAAATAGGGTTAGTTAATTTGATAATTACAATTTTTTTTAGAATGGGGTGTTCTAATGGCATGTAGGTCTTATTTTGTATTTTGAGTCATTTTTGTATTTGGTTTAAGAGTTATTTGGTTACTTTTCTATGTTATTTAGAAGTCTTAACTTGGCTTTTAAGTAGAGTTGTAGTGTACCTTTGTGTTAGAACCCATTTTCCTCTCCCTTGTGTGTGTGTGATTGTTTCTAAAAAAAAAACAAACCTTTCTAGGAGAAGATTAGTAATCTTAGCCTTTCTAAAAAAAGGATTGGTAGTTTCCTATATAAAGGGATTATATGTACTTAATAATATTTACAAAGAGATTGGATTAAATGAAATTCCAAAATATCACTTATGGTCCGTTTGGATTGAGAGAGAGGGAGGGAGGAATAGAGTAGAGTAGAGTAGAGAAGCACAAATCCAAATAGGCTATTATATTTGAGGGTTTTATAAGGATTAGAACTCACAAATTCCATGTTACGTCCATGGGTAATGCCAATTAAAAAATCCATCATCAATTACAAGGATTACTACTCACAAAGTCTCACTCTCCGCCAATTAAAAAATAACTGAAAGTGTTCTAACATTAACACGCTAGTCAAAGCTTTGCCTCTTTAACTCTCTCATTATTCATTAGATGAAGCATTGTCTTTTAAACTTTACACACTAAAAAAGCTATACCAACACTCTATCTACAGGGACTATTGCATCTCCCTACTTATCTTATCAATATGGTAACGCTACTAATAGGAATAATGAACATGCTTATTATTCTTCTAACTTGTGTGGGGTTCCAAAACCAATAAGGAATCCTCTAATACTCTCATAGGTTGGACTTCACAAATTCTTTGTTTCAATAATATAAACCTATTAAATTCCCGCAAGTTTTAGATAGGATTCAATTTTTATTTACCAAAACCTTCCTAAACCCTTATATATTAAAACCTATTCAGCAATCCTTAAGAATTTAACTCATCAAGAAACCTTATATATCTAGGGTGTCCTATACATACTATATTGCTTTCGGTAAAAGGGGAGTCTTATGGTAAGATACAGGGAACAAGACAAACCAAACCCAGACAACAAATTGAAGAACCTAAAAATACTAATAAACAAAATTAACTACTAATACTAAAATAATAATAATAATAATAATAATAATAATAATAATAATAATAATAATAATAATTGACCTATAATAATTACAATTGACTCCAAAATCAAATAAGACTAAATTAAAAATAAATCCATCATTAGAATTATCATGAGTCTAAATAAATAAATAAAAAAAGACTTGAAAAAAAAACTAATCTCCATCATCAATAGAATCATCATGAGTTCAAATAAACAAAAGATTTGAAAAAAAAAAAAAAAAAAACTAAAAACTAATCTCCATAATCAAAACCACCATTGAAGCTTGAGTCTCCATCGAAGCCCGAGTCTGCACCAGAGCTCGACAATAATGGTTTAGGGTCACCTCCACAAGTACTTTTGATTAGAAGCTCCATTCTTTTAAACTCATTGTCCATATTTTGCTCCATTCTTTGAAATTCAGTGTCCATCTTGTGTTTTAGTTTTAAAAGTAACTCTTTGGTAGAAATTTTTTTGGTTAAAATTTTTTTCACACTTCCCATCGACTCAATGCTATCCAAGTCGAGCATTGAGTTCCCAATTTTAGCAACCCCATCTTTTATGCTCTTGTCTCAGACACTTACAAGCTTCCCTATTCCTTTTAATCCCATTTCAGCAACACCTTCGGCAGCCGTGAGGTTGGAGATGTATTGCATGGCCCCTTCACCTACATAAAACACACATTGTAGTATAATAAGTTATACATTTCCACTAATTCAACTCTACGATAATTAGAATGATAACCTTTCTCTTTGGGGTTCTCTCATAACCTTTCAAAAGAACAATAAATCAACATCACAATTGATAGTAGGAAGATATGTTATGTTTCAAAAACAACCAAATATAAGTAGAGAAGCACATATTAATTAGTTTTACAAAAACATGAAAATGGTTCAAAGCAATTACCCAAAAACACACAAGCTTTGGAACAACATTTTCAACATCCTAATTAAACAATGCATAGTCATGTTGACTAGTTTAGAAATAACATGCATAAAAACACTTACAGAACCAAAAAACAATTGCCCAATTGGCCCATCAAATCAATCAATAGTGGCATATAAAACCGTATAGAATATTCTACTTATACTACCAGCAACCCGATGCAAAAACTACAAAGCTGCAGTTGCTTAAAAGCCTCCGTATCAAGATTAAAATAAATTCCATCAATTTTTTACTTCCAATGACTATCTTTTAAAGAGCCATTATTGTAGAGTCTCGAACTATACTGTGAGTATAGTCCTACGTATAGTCTTGAACTATACTTTTAAACAAAATTTTTTTTTCCAGTACAAATTATGAAATCTTTATATGACGTTGAAAAAGTTTTTATATGGGGGAGAAATATCAAACTTGTGTTATAATTTTTTTTCCTTCCTGTTACTACATTTTTTCATTCATTTTTTTTTTATAGAATGTTTGTTGAATAAGTAGAAAAAAAATGTCAAAAAGTTATTGTTTGGAAAGAATAATCTAGTAAGATATAGGGAACAAGACAAACCAAAACCAGACAGCAAATTGAAGAACCTAAAAATACTAATAAACATACTTAACTACTAATACTGAAAAAAGAAATGATTGACCTATAATAATTACAATTGACTACAAAATCAAATAATACTAAATTAAAAATAATCCATCATTAGAATTATAATGAGTTCAAATAAAAAATAAAGACTTGAAAAAAAAAACTAATCTCCACCATCAATAGAATCATCATGAGTTCAAATAAAAAAAAGATTTGGAAAAAAAAAAAACTAATAACTAATCTCCACCATCAAAACCACCATCAAAGCTGGAGTCTCCATCGAAGCTCGAGTCTCCACTAGAGCTCAATGGTGGTGGTTTAGGGCCATTCTTTTAAACTCATTGTCCATCTTTTGCTCCATTCTTTGAAATTCAATGTCCATCTTGTGCTCTAGTTTTAGAAGTAACTGTTTGGTAGAAATTGTTTTGGTTAAAAAATTTTTCACACTTCCCATCAACTCAATGCCATCCAAGCCGAGCATTGAGTTCCCAATTTTAGTAGCCCCATCTTTTATGCTCTTGTCTCAGACACTTACAAGCTTCCCTATTCCTTCTAAACTCCTCCTCTATTTTGTGGTCCATTCTTTGAAAGTTGGCATCCATCTTGCACTCCAGGTTTTGCATTTTTGATAAAATTTGTTTCACGTTTTCCATCGTCGCTGCCAATTTATGCTGCCCCATCTGTTAGGCTCTTATCACGGACACTAACAATCTTCCAAACTCCTTTTAATCCGATCTCGACAACACCTTCACCAACCATGATGTTGGAGAGTAATGGCATAATCCCTTTGCCTACAAAAAAACCAGTACACATTGCAAATATACCACCAAAATGTTTCCAAAGGAAGCCAAAACAACAATGACAAAAAAGAAGTGATTCATTAGTTTACCCTTCTTCTTCGCATTTTCTTGATCTCCCGAACCAACAACTACCTTCTCCACCCTAGAAACGTCCGTCCCTTGATTTTTTCCCATATATTTCTTTCCAGACAAGAATTGTTTAACCTTTTTTTCTATACTTTCTATAAGAAACTCTATACAAAAAAGAAATAAAGTAGAACAAAAAAAATTAGTAACAAGAAGGAAAAAAAATGAGAAATTAAAAAAATACCATGCGTTTTGATATTTATTCCCATAAAGAAATTTTTTCAATTTCATCCTACACTCGGTGATGTCCCAACCTGTTTTAAAAGAAAAAACAAAACTGAGTAAAAACCAACCAAAAAAAAAAAAGATGATAAAGAAGAGAAAAAGAAGAATATGATTTATAACACTTTCGTTCTTGTTCAAGATATTCCGAGCTCCGGCCATCCTTCCTAGGCAGGTCATGGTGAGGGTAAAAAAAAATTAGACCAATAGGAGAGAGAGGAAGCAAGAAAACGAGAGTCAGAGAGTGTGAGTGTATGAGTATGTAGTGGAGGCCATATATAGAGCCAGAGCTGATATGAAATAAGGACATGAAGAGACATAACATGTGTCACTCTAGGCATTGTTGGTATAGTATTCCCAAAAATTGGCAATTGCAAATAAGAAAAAAAAAATCAACAGATATTTGAGGGTGAAAATTGGTGTAGGGGTTGGGTTTAAATGGTTTTTTACAATTGGTGCACCGTTGCATCCTTTTAAGGAAAAAAGGAAGCAAGCAGTTTAAGTAATAAGAGCCAATTTTGTTTTTGTTTTTTTTTAACACAAAAGGATGATTCCTTGTTTATTTAGCTGTAATTTTTTTTTTTTTTCATTTGTCTCTTATTAATATATAATCAATCCTCATGTTTCCTATCCTACATATATTTTTTTGTACTTTACTTTTTCGTAACATACTTTTATTAGTGCTGATTCATTAAAAATAAACCTTTTCTAGCTAGCAATCCTGGCAATACCTCTGCAACTTTACGATAGTTTTTATTATTTTTCCAATCTTGAATTGATTACTATTTAATAGTAATATTAAGTCGTTCTCAAAAATAAAATAGTAATGTTAAGAGATTTAAGTGATAGTTCAATAATGTCTCATATTGAACTCCACTTCCTACTCTCTAATTGTCTACCTAATAAAACAAAAGATCAATGTTAGAGAACAGAAATACAATATTTTTTACACTCTTTTGGTTGATGTATAGATTTTGCATAACCAATTTATATCCTAAGAATTTACAAAAAGAGAGAAAAGGTTGAAGAACTCGCCTAAAGTTTGGCTATATTTTGTAAGAGTAACTCTGTTTATTTAATTTTTTTTCCTTTTTTATTTATACCTTCGTGTCATAAAGAATGCTCTTTTATAGAACTTGAACAAGGCCTTTAATCAAATTCCCCATTAGGTGTCTTTCTCCAATCTTTTCACTAATTAAGTGTATCCCTTGTTGAAATTAACTTTAGGTAATATTCCATTATATCCATTTTATGGGGGGAGGAGAACCACTTCCGAAAAGTTATTTTTTTATGCATTGGTCAAAATTGCCCTTCTCTCTTTTATCATAAACACTAACAAACTTAGCGTGAAAGATAAACTCCTACCATCCTACTGTTCCTACACTCCTACCACCTGATTCTCCAGAAAATCTCCTACCCACTTCTCTAACAAACTTGTAAAACGACTCTGGAATGTAAATAACCTCCGAAGGTATTATTACTAATGAAAAGCGTGTGCGCCGCGTTTTCGTATTTTATTGCGTTATGGTAATGGTCACTATGTTAACCTCTGTCGCACTTCTTATTCATTAAGTGTTAATGTCAACCTTGGCTAAGCCAGGTCCTCGAACTTTCTGCCTTGGGAAAATTTAACACGGTTCAATTTATTTTTAGTGTTAATGCCAACCTTGGCTAAGCCAGGTCCTCGGACCTTCTGCCTTAGGAAAATTTAACACGGTTCAATTTATTTTTAGTGTTAATGTCAACTGGGGCTAAGCTAGGTCCTCGAACCTTCTGCCTTGGGAAAATTTAACATGGTTCAATTTATTTTTAGTGTAAATGTCAACCTTGGCTAAGCCAGGTCCTCGGATCTTCTGCCTTGGGAAAATTTAACACGGTTCAATTTATTTTTGGTTCAATTTATTTTTAGTGTAAATGTCAACCTTGGCTAAGCCAGGTCCTCGGACCTTCTGCCTTGGGAAAATTTAACACGGTTCAATTTATTTTTAGTATTAATGTCAACCTGGGCTAAGCCAGGTCCTCGGACCTTCTGCCTTAGAAAAATTTAACACGGTTCAATTTATTTTTAGTGTTAATGTCAACCTTGGCTAAGCCAGGTCCTCGGACCTTATGCCTTGGGAAAATTTAACACGGTTCAATTTATTTTTAGTGTTAATGTCAACCTTGGCTAAGCCAGGTTCTCGGACCTTCTGCCTTGGGAAAATTTAACACGGTTCAATTTATTTTTAGTGTTAATGTCAATTGGGGCTAAGCTAAGTCCTCGGACCTTCTGCCTTGGGAAAATTTAACACGGTTTAATTTATTTTTAGTGTTAATGTCAACTGGGGCTAAGCCAGGTCCTCGGACCTTCTGCCTTGGGAAAATTTAACACGGTTCAATTTATTTTTAGTATTAATGTCAACCTGGGCTAAGCCAGGTCCTCGGACCTTCTGCCTTGGAAAAACTTAACACGGTTCACTTTATTTTTAGTGTTAATGTCAACCTTGGCTAAGCTAGATCCTCGGACCTTCTGCCTTGAGAAAATTTAACACGGTTCAATTTTTATTAAGTGTTAATGTCAACCTTGGCTAAGCCAGGTTCTTGGACCTTCTGCCTTGGGAAAATTTAACATACAATCTCTATTCGTTAAGTGTTAATGTCAACTAGGGCTAAGCCAGGTCCTCGGACCTTCTGCCTTGGGAAAATTTAACACGATTCAATTTTTATTAATGTTAATGTCAACCTTGGCTAAGCCAGGTCCTCGGACCTTCTGCCTTGGGAAAATTTAACATACAATTTCTATTCGTTAAGTGTTAATGTCAACTAGGGCTAAGCCAGGTCCTCAGACCTTCTGCCTTGGGAAAATTTAACCCGGTTCAATTTTTATTAAGTGTTAATGTCAACCTTGGCTAAGCCAGGTCCTCGGACCTTCTGCCTTGGGAAAATTTAACATACAATCTCTATTCGTTAAGTGTTAATGTCAATTGGGGCTAAGCCATGTCCTCGGACCTTCTGTCTTGGGAAAATTTAACACGGTTCAATTTTTATTAAGCGTTAACGTCAACCTTGGCTAAGCCAGGTCCTCGGACCTTCTGCCTTGGAAAAATTCTAACATGTAATTTCGTTTTTCATTAAGTGTTAATGTCGACCTAGGCCACGCTGAGCCCTTGGGCTTTTTGCCTTGAAAAATTTAACATACAATATATTGCCTATCCCTCATTAAATGAATGTGACACGTGATGCCCTCTTTCCTTAGCGCGCAGGACTTATGCTCATTCTTATTTTATCTAAGTGTTAACAAAAGCCCAAGTTTTGCTAGAATCTCGGACCTACTGCTTTGGTAAGGCTGACGTACCAACACTTTTTTAGCCAAGTCTTGGCACTTAGGCTAAATCTTTTGCACAACAGGAGGAAACCTATCTCAAATTTTCACATACAAAGTAACTACTCACAAGGAAACTAGAAATCAAAGTAGTTCATGATCATAAATAAAATAGTTACAGATAAAGTGCTAAAATCTTCACAAAAAAAATTGAAACAAGAATGTCCTTTAAACAAAAACAAAAGAGCTCCTACGGAAAATGGGAAAGAGTCTGGCAGCTCAAGCATTGGCTGTCGGTGGGAGATCCTCCTTAAGCGCTTCGCCATCCAGGCTGACTTTGTCCTTTGCTCCTCTTGCCTCTGGTTCGGAGGGCAGGGGCGCCATCACCTCGGGGGTCAGTCCGCTGAGAATAGGATCACCTTGACCGTCTTACTTGTCTTGGCCCTCGTCGGCTTACTGTCCTGGAGGGACAACCTGGCCAGGATCTGAGGAGGCTAAAGGAAGGGTGGGGGCCATGAAAGAAGTAGGGGTGGCCGCAGTAGGAGGAGCATTAAAATCGTGGATATCCAGAGGATACCACACGTTCTTGATCCTCCTCCATTCAGAGGAAGAAGGGGCACTCGCCACGTTGAGGGCTTCCGACCAGACTTGTCGGCAGTATTCCCTGCACAGGTCCGCCAGCTCCTTAACTAGACGGGTCTCCGTCTCCTCGACCCCCCTTTGGAAGGAGTCCGCCAGAGCTGCGTCAGCAGCCTCCTTCGCAGTGTGGGCCTCCTTCTTCGCCCTTGCCAGCTCCTCCTTCAAAGCGGCGTTGTCTTCCTTCGCCTTAGCGAGGTCCTCCTTGTAGCCTCGCAGCTCCTTCCGCTGAGCCTCGGCCTGAGTGGTGACGTTTTTGAGGCCGGCCTCAGCGCTCCTCTTTGCCTGCTCCTCGGCTGACAGCCTCTTGCCTAGCTTAACGTTCTCGGCCTCGGCAAGGCAGAGGGCCTTCTCCGTCTTGACTAGGATATTGAGCTTAGCGGAGGCCTTCTTC
The DNA here is from genome assembly GCA_032878915.1 of Castanopsis chinensis. Lineage (NCBI taxonomy): Eukaryota > Viridiplantae > Streptophyta > Magnoliopsida > Fagales > Fagaceae > Castanopsis > Castanopsis chinensis. The sequence goes on along the minus strand of JAVQMG010000096.1, from coordinate 10,904,576 downwards.
CGAGCATCCTCTACCCACTTCTCGGCCACAGCGACCTCCTGGATAGCCTGCATGCACGTAAGAGGCATAAGTGGAACAGTACATGCGTTCAAGACTAACGCAAGTAGGTCAGGGCTGATGGAAACGTACCAATCCCAGATCCCTCTTCAGAGAGAGGAACAGCTGCTGCTGCTGCTGCATCTACTCAAGGGCCTCCATGTCCTTGGGGAGGAGCAAGGGCTTTTCTTCCTGCCTCGGCGAGGTATAGAGAGTGCCCTTTCTGGTACTCTCTTATGCTGGCGCGCTCGGGGATGGGGGTGCCATCCAGCTCCAACGCTGGAGACTAATAAGTCTGGGCTCGGCGCACGTCGGCCACCCCGTGGCTCTCCCTACTCTCCACTGAGTGGGCCAGCGCCCTGCCTTTCGCGCCCTTCTGTTGCTATTGTTGTTGCTGCTGTTGTTATTGTTGATGATGTTGCTACTGCTTCAGCTTCTTTTGACGAGCCTTCTCGGCTTCCTCGTCTTCTTTTTTCCTCTTCTTCTTAAGGTCAGCAGCACGAACCTTGGGGTCGGCCAGAGGAGGAGGAGGAGGGGGAAGTTGAGGGGGAAGATGAGACCCGGTGGCACCCTTCTTGGCCACCTGCGCACCTCGCGCGCCTATAAGGGACCGTAGGCTGTTCATTTCTTCCTCCTCGGTGCTGCTGTCCACCTTGGAGATTATCAGGCCTTTTATGCCCGAGCACTGGGTGGCCTCGTCGTTTGAGACTTCGACAATATCGTCGTCACCCTCGGCAGCAGAGGTTGGGGGCTTGGCCGAGATGGGGACCGCGCTCACCGGGGGGGAGTACAGGATCACCGAAAGGTCGTCCGGAAGGTCGCGCGGGGCGAGGAAGTTGGGCTTCGTGACGTCTATCCGCCTCCGCCTCTTGTCGCAGGCGATGATCTCGTCCTCAACTTCCCCGAAGACGGTGGACAACGGCTCGTACCCCAAGATCAGGTGGGCAACCCTCACTTGCAGATCCTCGTGCACGAACACCTCGGATCTTAGCACCCTATTTAGGTCTTGGACGTTAACGTCTCCGAGGCTGGGAGATACGTGCTGCTTATCTGCGAAAAAGACATTCAAAAGATGGACCACAATTAGATTCAGGGACAAAAATGCGCAGTAAGGACAACAAGCTACAAATTCCCAGAGACGAAGGTAATGGGACTAAAAGCATAAACAGAAGCCTAAAACCCAAGGCAGCCACACTTGGTTTCCCCTCCCTGACGGGGCAATGGATTCCGTCGTACCATCTCCTGGAGGCGACGACATAGTCATCTTTCATCCCTTTATTGGACTTGGGAAGACATGATATGAGCCTAACGACACTCGACCGGGACTTAAGGTAGTACCCTACGGTCTTGAGGGGGTGGCACTCGTACATGTAGACCACGTCCCACCATGTGAGGTTCAGACCCATCTGCTCATTTAGAGCGTCTACACTCCCTAGGATCCTAAACATGTTGGGCGTGCATTGGTCAAGGCACAACCGGTGGTTGCGAAGGTACTCCCTAGTGACAGGACCCATGGGAAGGGTCATGCCACCCTCCAGGAAGGTGATGATGGGAATAACCACCTGCTCGTCCCCCCTGGAGTCAGCCACCGCCTCAGGCGGACAGTATTTAAGTCCCACTTCCAGGGGAATGTGGTACTTGGCTCGGAATCCCTCCATACCGGATTCAAAGTCCACCAGACACTTAAACCTACCCATGTGACCCAGATTAAGGTGTAAACCTAGAGGGGGAAAGGAAAAATCAACAGCCGAGGAGAAAAGGGCTAAGGGAACGAGAACTTACGAAGAATGAGGGACACAACTCTGAGAATGCTTCTGGAGAGGAAATGAGAGTATACATTTCCAGGGGCGTGATTGCTTTTTGGGAGTAAAGGTTGGATGCGCGACTTCCCAAGCGTTTAGGGATTTAGAGAAACAAACATTTATGACGCCTATCTTGCATGAACTTTCAGGAGGAATCAGAGCCGCAGGATCCTCATCTCACCGTCCAACATGGGCGATAAGGAGTTAGGGCATTTAATGCTAGCGCTGGGCGTTACGAAGCGTCGCATGCCATCTCAAAAGGCGCGAGGGAAACTCCGCACGTGCTACGCTTGGAGGATCACGTGAGAGTAAAGCTCATGAGTCAAAAACTCATTCCCCCTCTCAGATCGAGGTCAAATAAATTTTTGAAGGGTTATTGTGGGGGCAGAAACGTCAAATGGCTGTGTGGGCCTTGGGCCTGGTCCGAGGACACTGGTTCGCCCACGACGCCACAAGGAAGGGGGAGATCACCAAAACCCGAAGGCCCAGAGGCCCATCGATCAAGTCACCACCCGATCGGGAGAGTCCGAGGAGAATATGGCCTCGGACAACAGAGGAGGGGCTGAGAGATACGACATAACGCCAACGGGGAAGCTACTGAAGCTCAATAAGTCACACGGAACTCCCACAGGACGCCGAGGAGGAGGACAAGTGGAACGTGCACTGCATAAAGATGCTTCCACTGCATTAAAGGCCTCCCACCTACCTGCCTGGCCGCATCAATGGAGAAATGACTTCTGAGGGGACGGTGGACAACCTTACAAGCATGGGGGAGCATTTCTAGGGAAAAGACAGGTGGGCACCAGGGATGGGGAGTATAAATAATGGAGGGGTATCCATAGCCAGGGGGATCAGGATTTTCTCGAAGGAAAGAAGACTCTACCTCTCTCTCTCTCAGAAAAGAGAAGGAAAACCTAGGCATAGACTCCTCGGCACACGTCCAAGGAGAGGCAGAGGTGCACCCCCAACTCCTAGCACGCCAGCAACGGACTTAACCCTTACCCCGTAGTCTTCTAGAGCTTGAGAAAGTCTAGGCTTTAAGCCCATTCTCTACAAATTCTATTGTATAGGCCACTTGGGCCGGCCTGGTAACGCATTTGGGCCCAAGGCCAACTTTGTATCCTTACAATAATAATAATAATAATAAAAATAATAATAAGTGGTTTGAGCATTGATGCTTTAACAAATGTGTTGTGCTCACAATAATAGTTATATAAAGGTCCCATGATATACGTGTTATTATTTTTACCTATATGGTATGGGATTGATGAATCCACCTTAGAAACAATATTTTTTATTCACAAAAAGTAATAATAATAATAATAATAATAATAATAATTGAGGGATATTATGTACCGCATCTAAGATATTGTACTTATGTTTTACTCATTACTTATGATGTATTGGTTCTACTACTTATTGAACTTCGATTCTACCATATACTAGTTTGTTCATCCTTAAAACTTTGTTCATATGTAAGGTTTGTGAAATATGAACTAACTAGTATATTAAAAAAAAAGAGTACTTTCTCTAAAATTCAAAGTGTGTTTCAAAAAAATTTGAAGTGAATGCTCTTAATTCTATATAAATATAGATATGGTGCTTTAAATAATAATAATAATAATAACAACAACAACAATAACAATAATAATAAGAATAAGAATAACAATAACAATAATAACAATAACAATAAGAATAATAATAATAACAACAATAATAATACACTTTACAGATATAGATCAAATGTTTTGAAACTAACTCAATTTCTTGGAATTTTCTTAGAAAGTTAAGAAATATTACTTTTTTATAATCCCATATAATATAATACACTTTACAGGAAACTTCCAAGAAAGTACTAGATAACAGGTAGATAACTATTTTTGTCATATCATATAATATCACTACAAGAAAAAAGCCCTATTGCAACAAAATTTTTTGTTGCGATAAACTCAAAATTGTTGTATTGCCATAGAGTTTATTGCAATAGGTTATCGCAACAAAATTTTCGTCGCAATATTGTTTTGTTGCAATAAACTTGTTGTGATAAAAAATTTTTATTATTATTAAAAATATTTATTGCAACGACACATATTATTGCTATAACTTATTGCAAACTTATTGCAAAAAATATTTTTGTTGTAATAGGTTATTGCGACAAATTGTTTTGTTGCAATAGGTTACTACCACGTTTGGAAATATATTGCAATAAACTATTTTGTTGTGATAGAGTATTGCAACAACTGTTTTTGTTGCAATAACCTATTGCATCAAACATTTTTTGTAATAGACATTGCGGTAAGCCAGGAAACTAATTGCAACAATTTGTTTGTTGTAATAGGTTATTGCCACAAATTGTTTTGTTGCAATAGGTTACTGCAACAAATGTTTATTGTTGCAATAGGTTACTACCACCTTACATAGATTCTTATGTCTAAATACTAATACTCATTGACTTGGGTCAAAGTCTAATAATAAATTATGAAAATAATGTTCACGCTAAGAAATTAGATAGAATAATAATAGTAATAATAACTTAAATAGCTATGTAGATATTATTACTTATCAAAAATAATAATAACTTAATTAGTTTGCAAGACTTGAATAAAACACAAGCAAACAAAAGTAAAAATAACATTTACTCTTTAAAAATACTTAATTCAATTAGTCTTCGCATTCTCTACATCAAGAAGGTATATATGCCTAGCATGTGCAAAATAGTGGGAAACAGAAGCTTCTCGGTGCTTACATAGTTACACCCATTACCATTGTCATGGCCAGTGACAGAAACAGCTAAAATAAAGTGTGGGAACTTATCATGATATACTTTTTTGGATTTGTTATTGAATATGTGAACCTATCATGATTACTAGTAACACGATAAAGAAATGACAGGAAAGCAAAGGGCTATGGAAGCATTAAAAAATTCACTACCTCCTAACCAATTACTAACCTTATTTTGAACAAAAATTTTGCGAGAGAGATAAGGAGAGCAACAACCATAAAGAGTGAATCTTGAAATCAAGCAGTAATCTTCCAAATTAAAACCACTAAACACTACCCAATAAAATGTGGTGAAGGGCTATGTTATATGCAAAATATATAAGCGTTTGTCACAATTAGATTTGATCTCAAAGAAAGAAAAAGAACTAGGACCTGAGTAACAGCCACTCCATTGGCTTCGGGGGTAGTACTACCCCCACAGCCACTCCAATGGCTTTGAAGGAAGTACCAGTCCCCGCAGCCACTCCATTGGCTTCCGAGATAGTAACACCCCTTGTAGCTGCCCCATTGGCTTCTGAGGCAGTACCACCTCCTGCAGCCACTCCATTGGCTTTCGAGGCAGTAGCACACCCTGTAGTTGTTCTGTTGGCTTCATAGGCCGTAGTACCATCCTCTGCAATCATTCCATTGGCTTCGGAAGCAGTACCACCTCCCGTAACTGCTACATTGGCTTCGGAGGTAGTACCACTCCCTGTAGCCACTCCATTGGCTTCATAGGTAGTAGTACCATCCTTCGTAATCATTCCATTGGCATTGGTGGCAATAACACCTCCTGCAACCGCTACATTGGCTTCAGAGGAAGTACCACCCCCCCCCCCCCCCCGGCACAGCCGCTCCATTGGCTTTGGAGGAAGTATTACCCCCGCAATTGCTCTTTTGGCGGAGCAGTAGTTACCCACCACCAACACCTGCAACATGAGCAGGGTCAAGGGCTAGGTTTAGTGTTGGTAAACTCATGTAAAGTGCAAAGTGCAAGTGCATGGGTGATTGAAGTAAAACACATATTTTTCAAATATAATGTATAATAGACTCTAATAGAATTATTCATATAATATAACTAAAAAATAAGTTAATAAAATTTAAAATAATAATACGTTTTGCCTAACTAATATATATATATAAACAAGATATACAGACAAATACAAGAAGAATAATAATACCCATTCTCTGGTTTGTTAGGATGTTCCTAGCACTAAACATTCTTCCTAGCGTCCTAGTTGTGTAGGTGATATTTAGTTTTGTTTGGGCCAGGGTGGGTTTCATGATCAATCTAATACACACACACACACACACACATATATATATTTTTCCTATTCTATCGAAGAGCATTTGAGAAAGAGATTTCAATTACTCTTCTTCGCATCTTCTTAACGAGAAGTATTTTCCATTTTTTGTTAGAACAATAAAATTAAAGAATAAAACACTAACAGATTTCAATATATATATTTCCTATAATTACTCACTGTCTTGTATTTCAGTGGAAACAGTGGGACTCCGAACTACTTAGAATTTAGTCCAAACTGTAGATAATGATCTATCAGATATCACTCTCAGGGTGCCTGAAGAAGGACTGTTGAGTCAAAAAGCTTGGGAGGCTAGAGGGCTAAGGGTCCAACATACAGATCAAGTAGTTCCAGTAGAAATATTGACGACTCAAGCCACTAATCTGGTGAAAATGAAAATAAGATCAGAATGGGAGTAAGGGAGATAAGTGTATTATGTATGTCTTGTGTTAATGGATTATGAGCTATATATAGTTCATGTTTCTGTAAATTTAGTTGTAGCAAACTTGAAGCCCCCACTTCAGTTGTAAGAATGAACTAGTTGGGGACAAAAAACTTTATTGGCTCCTATATGAATAGAATTAATGTAATATACTGCTTATCATTGCTTCCATTTTTTTAAAAACCAAACAAAAAACTTTTTGAAAGATTCAAACCCAGTACATCATTGTTCAAATGTTCAAACAACAATAATGGAGCCTCTTCTATCTGGGTTACATAATCTTCAATATCATGCGCATATCTTGCCAGAATGTGTGTTGTATTATTTGTTTCCTGTCTAGTAAAACTAACTTCCCATTGCTGAAACTGTTGCAGATAAAACTTGGCTTCCTACACAACATTTCCCCGCCAAAACCATCCTCTCCGTGTTCCTGACGTTTTGCAACCTGTGCTGAATTACCTTCAAGTTTTGTAGGTAGTATCTTTCTTGTTCCTATTGAGCATATCCCATCTTGTACATTTTATTTTCTTTCTGTTGTCCTTCTTGTATATTTTATTTTCTTTCTCATTCATATATCCTAGATACATACAACAATATTCAAATTTAAAACCCAAAACATATGGTGTGTTGTACATATTTGGAACTCCACTCAACGTCGCCTCCAAGATCTAAAGCTCAGCATTGAATTATCTCTTGAATTTGTTGCAAAGAGTGTGAATGAGAAAGAGACACACACAAACAGGAGAGAGAGAGAGAGAGAGAGAGAGAGAGAGAGAGAGAGAGAAATGTGTATATGTGACTTACAAAACAGAATCTGGAGCTATTTAAGTGCCCTTAATGGACTTGTTGGATTCCCAATTAAACCAAAAGATGATTCATCTAGCTTTTAAGAATGTCAATGGAAGACTGTATCAACCATTGAGCTGCTGCTACATATTGTAGGCACAGCGATTTCTGCATTTGAAAAATCTAGCTAATAAGACTAAACCTCAAAGAGAACCCACGGAAATTGGAAATCAAGTTCTGAACACCAACAAAAAAAATTAACTGTCTTTATCCTTTCAATATAATTCTGCACTGGTAGTTCTTAGTTATCATTGGATTACTTCAATTTCTTTCAAATTTTGGTTCCAAGTTCCAGGTTTGTCTTAATAAAAAAAAAAAAATTTAATCTCAATTCTCAAGCCAAAGACATTGGATTTTTTTATACAAATAATGAGAACAAACTAAGATTTTGAATGGCTTGAATTTTTTAAAAATATACAAAATGATTTTTTTTACCTCCACATTTTCTTTTGACTTTGATATGTAGTCTTCGGGAAATGCATACAAACTACAAAAGTCGGAGCCAATTCTTCACAAGTTTTCTTGGGTCAACATCCTGATTAGAAACTTTCTCACATTTTCCTTGCTCATTGTTCTCACTTTTCAAAAGGAAGCGTCAGTAGCACTCGAGCTTTGTTGATAAACAACGGTACTAACCTTCAACTGTTTATGCATAAAAAAAAAATTTATGAGACACTTATAAAGGAAAAAATCATGGTGCTAGATAACTTCTTTCATAAAATAAACTTCACCAGCATGATTTTTAGTAGTCCAATAATGATTATGTAGATTTCCGTTCTTAAATTGCTAAAAGAAATTGCAAGTGCAGGCAACATTCAATGTCTAGAAGCAGGGGAAAAACATAGAGAGAGGGAGAGAGATAGAGAGGCTTAAGAAACAAAAGAATGGCCCTAATGCTCACCCATAGCAGAAGAAAAGGAACAAAAGTACATCTAAACCTAAGATACAATTAGTTCTAGGTCTAAGTAATATATTCAGTTGCTCCAAAAGTGCTTTCCACTTACTTTAAGGGTCGGGTAGCACACAAACTGCTGTAATATTGTTTCACTACAGGTACCTTGGGGCTGAGGCAAAGGGACTTATCACAAAGCATTAGCAATATGGAAACATCTTGAAAAAGTGTGGAAAACAAAATTTGCTTAAGTATAGGAAATACTGACCTTGAATGTCAGATAATACATAAAGCTATTAATAAATTTGAGCAAGCTAAGACATAGGAGTGATAATCTAGACATTGCAATTCCTTGAAAAATTATATTACAATTTAATTATAAGATCACGAAAAGGCCTGTAATATGCAAGGAGGAGAGAATATATGAAAGGTATTTTAAAAAAAAAAAAAACTTGATGCATTTGCCACATCCCCACAAAGCTGATAGTCCATGTGTTTACAATGACATTTTTTGAAAAAATCTGTCAGGGTTTTGCTTGATAAAACTACAGAAAATGGACATTGTACTTGAAAATGAAGCAAAACATTTTTGAGAAATTCATGGTCACGCCATAGGATAGGACAGATTGGTTGGACGAGAAGAGTCAAACCAAGGAGAACATTTAGCCAAATGTATAGTAGATAAAAAGACAAACTACAGATATCTATCTAACACAATGAATAAAAAAGTAAAAAACTAAAGGATGAAGCTTATTCTAATAAAGGACAAGAAGGATTCCTCTAATAAATAAAAATAAGGAAAAAAAGCATTAGTGATTAGATTCCTCGTTGTAAACTCTCTTATCACCGAAAGACTATCATTCAATACTTTCCAAAGGAAAATAAGCACTTTGAGAGAGGATTGTAGCTACCATAGGTCAGCCCACATTTAAGAACTATATCTCAGAGTTTTGCTCCTTCCATATAAGCATTCATTATGGAGAAGCCAGTAGTGTCGGTTGACAATAAAGAGACCTGATAGATTCATGGGGCCTAATCAATTTAACTGCACTTCCCAACCTAGGAATTAGTTGCTTCTAAATAATATAGATAGCTACATGAGATGCATATCAACTCCTCACTAATGCACAATTTCATTGTGTGGTAGCTTGGTCAAGAAAATCACAAGCCCTTGTAATATGTGAATAATCTCCCCAGACACATTGGATCTTATATTAAGCCAAAAGTCATAGTTATTAGGAATTGAGTTCCCAAATCCTACCAGCCATTTTGCTTCTGTGAAAAAGGACAATCCCATTGCTTTCTTCTTTGATAAATAAATAATTTCATTAAAAATTAAGAAAGTTGCTACCCAGTACACAGTCTTTACTCAAGTACAACTTTCTTTTCACTCCTTATTTAACATGAAAACTTCCTAGAAACTAGTGAGAATCAGCACCCAACCTCTGTTTCAAGATGTGATAGTAATTTGAGGTTTTCTTGAAAATCAAATGCCCTTGCTCCTTGACATAACGACAACAGTCATCTTGATATAAATCAAGCTTTTTTTCTCAACTCTCAATTTTTTCAACTATTTCGAAAAGACTACAATGTATAAGATAATACAATGATTATTACAACAACAAAACAGTTACAATTTTTAGGATTTCTTTAGATTATCTACAGAAATGGCAATTAAACTCATCTTCAAAGAAAACTTTAGATTTAAACAGTTTCATTTGGAAAAGATTATTCCAAAAACCATCATCAAACAAGCATTTTCAGTTCTGTATTTTGTGGGTACTGACTAATTTACATTCGCAAACCCAAAATAAGGCCTCAAGCAAACTGCAAAATACAATATATATGCAATTACAATTTACATGGACGGAATTTTATCTTAATTTAAAGCTTAACCATCAAGATCGACTGAAGGTGTTGTAGACAAGTCTTGTTGTTGAGGCTTACAGGCAGGAGATGTAGACCTTCGGTGGGGAAACCAAGTTAATGCAATCAAAATGGTACCACTCATCACATTGATCAAAAGAAATCATTGCTCTCTGAACATATGGCTTTCGACAAATACAATAAAGCATACTTAGTTCTTATAGTAATTGCACCAACCAAACACTAGCTGATCAATGAAATGCCGAGGCAAATTTTTTCTTTTCCTTTTTCCTCTTTCAAGTAACGTAAAAATAAGTAGTTTTTTTTTTTTTTTTGTTGGCGGGGGGGGGGGGGGGGGGTGGGGGGAATCTCTGTGCCTTAATTTCCATCTCCAAGTAAGAAGGTAAATTTTCACCTTCCATGATAAGTTCAAAAACTTTATCTAAGCTGAGAGCTCCAGTAAAGTTGCAACTTGTACAAAAAACAAAAGAGCTAATGAGAGAGATTGAGTATGAGAAATTTATAGACCTTCCTGGCACGTTCTGCCTACTGCAAGCCAATACACTTCACTTCTGCAAGTCTTTGCCTATAGTGATCTTCAAGTGGAATGGTCATAGATGATGATTTAGTTTATCATCTATGTCACAGTATTGCAAAATTGCTTTTGTCAAGAAATAAAGTTTTAAATCAAGTTCTGTCAAACAAATACAAATTTTAAAGAGAGATTTTCTACATCCCAAAAAGTGTCTTTACTGTCCAGCTCACTTTTGAGGAAGGTTAATTAATGCACTAACACTTCAGGTCATTTTTGCTCTTTCAAAGACGTTTGCATCAATTAGTGTTGTGACCTTCTTTACAAGGAGTAATTAATATTGAACTCTTGAATTATGACAAGGGCCTATATAGAATAGATGAAATTGGCTAGTAAAGCACACCATGTTGAAGTACGCCAATAATAAAAATGCAGTCCTTCGACAAAGAAGTATTTGTAACCATATTTCAGTCTTACAGGAACATTATCTTCAACAAATTCTTCTTAACAAACTGAAAACCCAGATAACCTAAGTAATACCACAGCAATCCAATGATATCTTATAGTAATACTTGAGCATCTTTAATAGATGGATTGCTAAACAATTACTTAGAGCTATATAAGAACTAAGAGTGAGAAAGATTTGCCTGGTTGACAGCCCATACCAACCACCTCTAGTTTCTAGCTAATCTCCATCACCTTATAAAGAGTTGTAACTAGTCCTCACTACTTACCCAAAAAGGGAAGATAGTCCTCACAAACCCAAATCAATCATTATTCTCCAGCCCTATCTAAGCCTCCTACTCCACTTTCTATATGTTTTTGTTCATGTTTCCTTCCCTAAAACAAGAATTTTTAGTCTCTTCATAGAATTAGAGACACAAGGCAGAAGCCAGTTGACATGCAACACATCATGAATTTTGTAGGGGCAACATAGGCAATAAACCATATTAGGTTCTTGTGGAAATGGTTTTCTGTTTCTTTTTTTATTCCCTCTATATTCAGTAATTCTCAAGAACTGACAAATATCAATTTTAATAATCAAGACACTCTTGGAAAATGCTACCCCCATGTGAACTATCCCACTTTTATAACTAATAAAAGTGAAAAAGTGCTAGAGAATTCAAAAGAAAATTATCCATATTAAGAATGTAGAATAGTCCCAAAAGACAACTAAACAAGTACTAATGGTCGATAAAACACACCTCTTTCAAATGTTGCTGAATCTGTTGGATCTTGGGCTTTTTTAAACCCCCTAATAATCTATTGACTTTGAATCTCCATGAGTATCTTGCTAAAGCCAGCTCAAGGTTGCGATTAGCTTGATGATCATACAGAACTGCCACTTCAATGGCCTGTGCAACAAAACCATTTCCAATAAGGAAGAATGTACAAATGCGTGGCTATATAACAGTTAACACTGAAAGGATAACAATTTTATTAGATTGGAAGCTATTGTATTTTATGCTAACTAACAACATTTATAACAATAAAATTTAAAGCCAATTATGCACTAAGGAAATATGTCAAATCTAGTAGAGATCAATCCAGGTTCTCAATAAAAAGAGTAGAATACAACCAAATGCTTCTACAACATAATATATCAACAGTATATAATGCTAGCCTTGGCAAGTACCTTAACAGCAGTAGTTAATTTTTCAGAGACCACACCGAGATCTTTATCAAAATAAGCTAAAGAAAAATTGACTATTTTTGTCAAGAAAGTTCTGCATGCCATAGCTTGATCCACAAGTTGTTCCAATACATCTCTTTCCTCAATCCTGTAGAGTAGTTATCAATAAAACAAAGCATGCACATGCAGGAAAGTGATAACCCATCAAATAATCTTCAATAAAAACCCAATCAAAAGCATGTGCCAAATTCAGTGGAGAACCATTCTTTTTTACAACTGTCAAATGTCCATAGTAGTTATATAAGTGCAATTGGATAAGCATAAGGTAAAACAATCCATGAGCCTAACAAGTGAGGCAAAAACCAAAAGTACAAAAAATAAGAAAACCAAAAGCCAAACACAAGGTGGACTAGGCAAGCCATCCTTGGTTAATATATGAATCAATTGAAGAGGAAGAGAAGACACCTAGTTTACAGGGCACATCGTCAAGCTCAGTTTTGGTTGCAAACCAACTTGCTCAATTTTAGGAGTACCTTGAAATGAAACTGACATAGAAGTCTATTAGTGAAAATTCATATTTCATATGTAGTAGCAGCAATTCCAATGCTGAAAAGGTTATTATTGTTATTAAATATGCTGGCGACGAACTGCATGACATCAGTGTCTGTCTTAAAATTTCACAACCCAAGGTCTCAGCCACCCCATTTCTCTGATTGATCAGCCACACTGCATACTTCTTTGGGATGAGTACTAGCAGTTTTCTTTTCTTACAATCAATCTTTGTTTCTCTAAGTTGTGAAGAGTGTTATGTCCATGTATTTTGTGGCTTGAGAACTTAAGAGACATACAGTGCCAACGAGAATCACAGCTAAAGTTCATAACAAAAACCTGGCTATAGGTAAATTGAAACTTTTGCATTTGATTACAGAAGGTATTCTTCTTTTTCTCATCAAATATGTTGTTTATGCAGAAATTTGAATTTAGGCAAGTTATTAAATGGACAAATGTCTATGGAATTTATTTACCTGAGGACAAGCATAACAAGAGACAGTTCTTTAAGTGCTTGAAAGGTTTGTCATTTCCTCCAACTTGAAGGAGACAATGTGTCTCATCTTGAATTGATCCTCTTAATAGCTATTTGTAATGCAGGTCAAAAATTTCTAGGGCAACAAAAGCGAAATAGCATAAAAAGCATGGTGATTGGCCCAACTAGCCAACTCATGCACGAACTAGATGTGTCGTCAAGGACCAGAGGACATTGATATTCGTCTTCTTCTTCTGCTTCCAAATCATCAGATCCATAAAATGGCAACTCGCTCCAGTAATCAACATCATCATCATCATCATCATGACTAGCAGTTAGAAGGGGCAAGTTAGGTATACCAGATTCTTGAGGAGGACAGATGCACTCTACGTGGATGCCCCACCTTAGTGTCCCAAAAAATGCACTAGCTTTAGATTTGAGTTGGTATGTAATCTCAACATGATTCTGGTCAGTTGGATTTGATTCATTCAATTGCTGCTGCAGAAACCCTTGAGATGGAGAAAATAATAGCAGATCATAAGCATTTAGAAATAGATTCGCAGGCCTATATTCATGTATTTTACAACCATTGATGGAAATGCAAACAGAGCAAGCATGTCCAAAGTGTTTCTTATCATGTGCCTCATCGCCTCCAAAACCAAAAGCAATATAGACAGCCAATTTTGGAAATTTTCGACCAACCCAGAACAATATGGAATTATGTTCAACACTTTGATGATTGAACCATGGAATCTCAGTTCCCGATACCCAAAACTCACGCGCAATGCCCTCAGTTTTAGATGGGAAGTAATCGATGAACTGTGGATCCATTAATTCATTGCTTCTTGCACTACCACATACTCCATTCCGTAAAATCCCCATAATTTCTATTACCTGCAGCATTGCAATTACAAAATTCAACATTTTTCATTTAGCAAATCTCGTAAAGCATTTAGAGAATTGTTACTTTATAACTTAAAGAAAGAGAGAGACCTGATTCAATAGCCCACTTGGTGATTCATAATCCAACGACGGGCAATTTACTGCAGAAAGCGTACGTAATGATAGTGGAAGTCCTTGAATTTCACGAAGGTGCTTGCAATTGTCAATATAAAGAAATTTTAATCTAGGAAATCTGCTAATGCTTTTGGGGATGGTAATAATATTGGTTTCAGATAGAATTATCAATTCCAATGCGGGGAAGTAATCAGGCTTCATCAAAAGATCTAATTCAATTACGTTTTTATGGTCAAAGAAAAGCAGGTGTTTCATCTTCAGAAACCCATAACCGGAGGAGCTATCAAAAGAATTGCATGTCGGTCTCAATTTGGCAGTAGGAGTTTCCAACAACTGAAGCTGTTGCAATTTATAAATGCCATCTGGAAGATCCCGAAGGTTATTGCATTCATTAAGGATTAATGTCTCAAGAACTTCAAGAGATGTCAACATGAGGTTGTTTGGAAGATTTTGAAGTTTTTTGCAATAGCGAAGATCCCACTTTTTAAGCTTATGAAGAAATTCACCGGACTCGTGAATCTTAACTAAATTTTCACAATAAGAAAGGTCAAATGTCTCCAAGTTTGGGGTGCATAGGTCAGGTAATTTGGTTATAAATTTACAACCTCTGAGATTGAGATGTTTCATATTTTCAAACTGAAATTCCTGTAGAAAAATAAATAAATAAATAAATTCAACGAACTTGAGAATAAAAATTTAATAAAATCTTAATTAAAAAATATTAGTAATTGTACCTGCTTGCATAGATTTTCCAACCCAATGTGACTACATGGCATATTGAGACTAACAAGTTGTTGAGGACAATATTTGGATGGCAACCGAAAGGGATATTTAGGCCAACTAAAAATCTTTATCCCGTTGGGAAAATATTGAATTGCTTCACAAATATTTATGTTATCAACAAGAAGTACCTTGAGATTTTCCATCCTTTTGAAAACATCAGGGTGTAGTTGCACATTTACCTGTTCAGGTGAATGCAACATTATACCTTGAATTTCGTCCGTCCCCTAATTGGATAAAGAGTCAAGTAAACCATAATTCACAATAGAATTTACCAAAAACAAAAAGTATAATAATTTTGAAATTTCAGCAAAAATGAGACTAATAAAATTCATATTTTATGCAATGTTAAAAGAAAAAATATATAACTTTTACCTAGTGAATTTTAAAAAAAAAAAATAGAGGAAAAAGAACTTATACCTTATTTCCAATTAGTACTTCAAGAGCATCTTTATGATGCCATAACCTGCTACGTTTTCCAAGAATATGTGGAGATTCTTGTCGAACAACTTCTCTACCCATTTGTTGTATCAAGTCATGCATTAACAGTATACCATGATCCACAGTAATCAGACACTTATGAACAAGTCTTTGAATACCATAATTTGGATGTGAATCGCTAGCATTTAATATATTTACAACATAGTCCTTCTCCCATCCCTTGAAGAAACATGCAATATCAAGGAAAATATCTTGTACTATTTCCTCTAGTCCATCATAACTAACCCTAAGTACTTCTTGAATGTCTTCATTGGGAATTTTGTTATATTTATCTAATGTAATTTCCCAGTCCTGTTTAGTTCTTCCACACAAATCATGAGCTATTATTATAAGAGCTATTGGAAGGCCTTGGGCATATTGTATAGCTTGGTTTGTAAGTTCTAAATAATCTTTATTGGGTTTCTTTCCAAGGAAGGCATGCTTTTCAAAGAGTTGAAGAGCTTCATGTTTCTCTAATTTCTTGGCCTCATAAGTTGTACAAACTTTTCCAAGAGTAGCTAAAAATTGTGGATTTGTTGTTGTTGTTATAATGACTCTACTTCCTGAAGCAAACCAATTACAATCTCCAAGCAAATTTTGTATTCTTTCCAATGTATCCACATCATCAAGAATTAAAAGAACCTTTTTAGAACGAAGTCCCTTTTTTATCAAATTGATTCCTTCAGATATGCTGTGAATTTTCAAATTTTTATCCCCTAGAATCTCTTTAATAAGTTGACCTTGTAGTTTGATAATGCCTTCCTTTGTCTTTGAAGTTTCTGTAACATTCTCTAAAAAACTGGTTCTATCAAAATGATTAGCAATTCTGTTATAAACTGCTTTTGCAATTGTAGTCTTACCTATTCCGGAAAGGCCATGAATCACTACCATGCGAAATTCATTTAACTTAATACTTAAAAGCAATTCTACAACCTTGGCACGAGGTTTTACTCCAACAAGGCGTTCGCCAACAAATACCGGCGTGCATTTTAATATAGTTCTTGGTATATTTTCAACAATTTTTTGGATAAATTTAGATTCAATGTCGCTGCAAACCATAAAGTAAAAGAAACATTTAATAAGTTGGACTAGTTGCAAATATTAATATGAAATGAACTAAATTCAAGACGCCTAGTTCTGTGTCTTACTACTTACACTTTAAGATATTATTAATTAAATTAAATAACATATAATTCAAATATTTGAGAAGTATCTTTAAATTTTGTACATTCTTTTTTGCTTAGAAATTAATTATAGACATTTTAGCAAGTAACTAAGTTGGATTAGTTGCAAATTTTAATATGAAATGAACTAAATTCAAGATGCTTAGTTCTGTGACTTACTACTTACACTTAATATATTATTAATTAAAGTAAATGACATCTAATCAAATATTTCAACAGTATCATTTTTTTGAGAGTGTTTCAACTTATGACGTCCGCTTCTAATGATAGTTTTTTATAATGAGACCAAGACACCAATCAGTTTTTGGTGTCGGCGGAGATTGAACCTCAGATCTCTTATACAACCATCAGAAACTTCATCGGTTGAGCTAACTGGAACCCATAGCAGTATCATTAAATTGGGTAATACATCATGAAATTTTGAGAAAAATAAAGGATATGATAGTAGAAATAGTAACATGTTTCTGACTCTAAAAAAAAAAAGAAAGTAACATGTTTCTGCTTGTTCTATACTTGATTATGACCGAACTCTACCAAATCAAACCTCGACCCAATGTATTTTTACTCTCTGTTAGATAATTTATAATTTAATTTTTTTATTGACCCATATTATATTCTATACTAATGTTATATTAGATTTTCAATATTGTACATAAAAGAACTAATGACATTACTCATCATGACTTGCACATTTCAAATATAAATATTTTCAGTGACAAGTTGACTACTAACATTATGTGTTTTTTTCCTGGCCCCCATAAGTTCATCATTTAGATTTTATTATAAATTATTTACTTTTTTTGCCTAATATATTATATGTTATTCTTCAAGCTCTCTATATATTTATTTCTTCTTATTGATGATTTAACTTTATTTAATGTTTCTTTAAAAAAAAAAAGCTTTATTTAATGTTTCATGCATATAATATGTACGCATTTGATTTTTTTTTTTTCATTTGCGGATTTATTGGATTTGAAGATTATTATATTTATTTACTAGACTGTAAAATTAATAATTTTATGTATTGATGTGTTCATTATTCCTATTAGGATAAGAAAAATAGTTGTATAACTACAAAATCTGAATATCCAACCAGGTTGGCACCTACACGCATCTATCATTTGTAGTTTTCAATCCATTTGTACATATTAAATAACTTTACGTCATATATATATGTAAAAAAAAAAAAAAACTCTTCACATACATTTTACAACCAATGATAAATGCCCATTTAAAAAAAATTCAAATTACAAAAAAAAAAAAAATATATATATATAAATTCAAATTACAATATATATAATGCATAACCACTTAAGTATCCTACTGGACAAGTGGTTTTAAGATTCTCTCCTACCTTATGTCATAACTCATAAGTACCAAACCACCCCGTCCAAAAAAAAAGTAAAAATAAATAAATCATGTAAATTTTTGGTCGGTGAGTGAGGCTAACAATTTAGGCTTCTGGGCCTCATTGGTGGGCCAAGTGCACACCCATTGACAGAAAAATCAGCCCATAGTCAAATCAATTAGGCTAGTGGGCTACCCATAAGCCTCAATAGTACTGGTTGGGTTGTGGGTTATGAGCTCTCTAGTGACATTTTTGCGAGGAAGATGTTGCATGTATGTGATACATTAGATACTTTTTTCTTAAAAAGACTCAAAGATTTGAGACTAAAAAAATAAATATTACCTCTCAATAATGTGATCCTAGACGGCAGCCACATAGTTTTCACTTTGAATATTGTCTTAACGAAGTTTAGAAACAAGAAATAATTAAATTCTTGTTTAGAAAAAAATAATAATAATTAGGTTCTTCCTTGAGTGATTGTTTGACTCTATTTGTATACAATTTAATTAAAAATTTAACTAATAAAAGAATTATATTAAGAGATAATTTTTAATTATAACAAACCATTAGAATCATGAAACTCATGAAAGCATAAGACAAGTACTAAAATACATACCATTTAGCAACAAAAAAATAGAGTAATGAAATACATACCCATTCTTAAAGTGCCATCCAGACAAACTACCAACTTTATTTAGTGCTATCCTCCAATTCTGCACTTTGTCAATATCATCTTTGAATATTTCTTCATGTTTTGTTAAAACTACTCCAAGCTCACCCTTTTGTTTACGTACTTCTGATGGATCTATATTGTAAAAAACAGGTAAAACTAATTGACTACACTCAAGAATCTTGACAAGTTCATCCAAACACCAAGTAGAAGAAGCATAGTTTTTAGATAACACGACGATTGAAATAGTGGATGATTCAATGGTTTTAAGAAGTTCTATTGAAATTTCTTTTCCTCTCTGAAGGTTATCATCAATGAAAGTGTTAAAACCTTGATCACATAAAGCTTTATGTAAATGGCTTGTAAAACCATAGCGGGTATCTTCACCTCTAAAGCTTAAGAAAACGTCATAGCTTTGGTGAGTGGGAGAAGAAAAAGAAGAAGAGGAGGAGGAGGAGGCTCTTTTGTTGGTTAGGAAAGCCATTGGGATGAGAAGATGTAAAAAAAGGAGGAAAAGGTAAGAGATTAATGATGTGATGAAATGGGAATTATATATGACAAGAGATAAGTGAAATCATGCAATTTGAGTGGAGGTTCTGACAAGGTTTTGAATCTGTTCGTTTGATTGGCAAATTGATGATAGAGTGAATTAAAAAAAAAGTATACAACACGCCTTCAGTTTTCCTTCCAAGAAAGTTCCAAGCAGTACAGAGTACTACAGACACAGTTGTTTATAAAATAATAAGTAAGGTGTCTGTTAACAATTATTTTTTGCATTTTTTTTAACCGTTTGCAGCCTTTTTTTTTTTTGTAATTTTTTTATTTTTTTGCAAACTTTTTGATAATTTGTTGTCATTTTTATTAACATAATTTAAAAAAAAAATCTTAACAAACACCACACGATCTTGCTAATTTTTTTAATAATAATTAAAAAAAGCAGTAAATTTGTTTATAAAATAATAATAATAATATTAAAAAAAATAGCAGTACAGTTCCACTGACTGTATCATGCATCTTGCGTTTTTCCACGAAGGTACAGTGCTTCTACTTTTTTATTTTTATTTTATTTTTTTCTGGCAACGCGCTTTACACCTTTATTCACTCATGCCTCTAAAAAATTATAAAAATTGAAAGGTTTCGGTTAATGTGTGTCTTTTTAATTATGATAAAATTTTCTTGAAAATTGAAAAAATTGTCATTACTTTTTAAATTTTTAATTTTTTTTTAATGTGTACCCTTAGAACATATATTAATAAAATTCAAATTGAAAAATAGACTTTCACGTATGAAAAGTAAATAAAAATCCTTCTTCCAACTGGTTTCCATGGTCCAATCATTCGATCAAGTTGTGCCATGCCTTTTCATTTTTCTAAAGGAAAGTCAAGATTACTTTTTTGACCATGCCCAATGCAATGAATGAACCCGTGACGTCTTATTCTCCATTGTCATGGGGATTTCTTCTATTTGAGGATGAACATTTGATTTTTTTTTCCCCTTAGCGTTCTGTGTCATTGTTTTTGGGCTGCATTTTTTAGTCATGCTGGATCAAACTTGTTTTAAGTAGTCTTATTTTAGGACAAGCTTCCAAGTATATAATTTTTTTGGGTCATTATATGAATTAAAATAAACTTTTTTTTAAACAATTTCCTCACATGGAAAATGTCCACTAAATATTCAAAATATTAGTGCATATGGTCTTAACAATTGCACTACAAATTTTGTATTTTGATAGGAACTACACAACAATTGATCTTTGATGGGAAAAGAAAAAGAAAAAGAAAAAAGAAAAAGAAAGGAAAACCACTGGCATCCCAAGTCAACAATGGCATTAATTGAAGACCAATAATGTTAACTAAGTACTCCTATAAATTATACTTTATATTTATAAAATAATAAGTAAGGTGGCTGTTAACAATAATTTTTTACATTTTTTTAAACCTTTTGCAGTCTTTTCTTTTTTTACAACTTTTTGTAATTTTTTTTTTTTTGCAATCTTTTTGATAATTTGTTGTCATTTTTATTAACAAAATTTTAAATAAAAAATCTAAACAAACACCACAGAATACTTGTTAACTTTTTTTTAATAATAATTAAAAAGAAGCAGCAGATTTGTTTATAAAATAATAATAATATTAAAAAAAACAGCAGTACAGTTCCATTGACTATGGTGAGGTTTGGATACAGCTTTCCGTTTAGGCCGTTTACGTTTCACGTCTGGCCTTTCTTTTTTTTTTTTTTTTTTTTGGGTTCTGCACGAAGGTACAGTGCTTCTACTTTGCGGCACTTTTTTTCTTTTTTTTTTTTTTTTAGTAATTTTTTTATTAAAAATGGGTCCCACGGTACTATTCACACATTAAAAAATTATTTTGCTACAGTGTTTTCAGTTTCAGTTTTCAGTTCAGCAAAAATAAGCTTTATCCAAACGGACCTATATCACGCGTCTTGCGTTTTTCCATGAAGGTACAATGCTTCTACTTCTTTTTTTTTTTTTTTTTTTTTTTCTGACAACGTGCTTTACACCTTTATTCACTCATACTTTTAAAAAATTACAAAAATTGAAAGGGTCTAGTTAATGTGTGCCTTAAGGGCACACATTAAGCCATCCAATTATGATAAAATTTTCTCGAAAATTAAAAAAATTGTTAATACTTTTTCAATTCTCGAAAAACTTTTTTCTAAAAATGAATAATTAATTAGTAAAATCCAAATTGAAAAAGAGACTTTCTTGTATGAAAAGTAAATAAAAATCCTTCTTCCAACTAGTTTCCATGGTCCCATCATTCGATCAAGTCGTGCCATGCCTTTTCATTTTTCTAAAGGAAAGTCAAGATTACTTTTTTGACCATGCCCAATGCAATGAATGAACCCGTGACGTCCTATTCTCCATTGTCATGGGGGTTTCTTCTATTTGAGGATGAACATTTGATTTTTTTTTTTTCCTTAGTGTTCTGTGTCATTGTTTTTGGGCTGTATTTTTTTCAAGTAGTCTTATTTTTGGACAAGCTTCCAAGTATATAATTTTTTTGGGTCATTATATGAATTAAAATAATTTTTTTTTAAAAAAATTTCCTCACATGGAAAATGTCCACTAAATATTCAAAATATTAGTGCATATGGTCTTAACAATTGCACTAAAAATTTTGTATTTTGATAGGAACTACACAACAATTGATCTTTGATGGGAAAAAAAAAAAGAAAAAAAAAGAAAAGAAAGGAAAACCATTGGCATCCCAAGTCAACAATGGCATTAATTGAAGACCAATAATGTTAACTAAGTACTCCTATAAATTATACTTTATATTTTCTATATTCAACCTTCTTCAAGTTGATGCTACATTTTTTTCTCCAAACTATTTGCCTCACCATCTAGATTGTGGAGTGCATAGTAAATCACCTGCTGATTTTGTCAATGACCTAATTGTTCTTACATCTACAACTAGGAAAACTTGTTCACAATTATAGTTTGGCTTTACCCCACCAGCACCTGTTTCAATGAATCTAGCTCCATTTTCAAATGCATCATTCACCGAGTATGTGACACACATGATATCTTTTGATTTGAAGGTGTCAACTAATCTAATTGGTTCAATGTCTCGGTATCAAATTTTTTTTTTTTGAGAATTCGGTATCAAATATTTAAGCTATTATAATTATCATAACTATTTGTCTAGTTCTATTTTGTAATATATTATAAATTAATTATATAGCATATAAGAAAACCCATGGATCTCTCTAACTGTAAAATAAAATTTTTTATTTTTAAAATCGCTGTGCAAGTTGACAAAAACTTGTCACAATCTCACTTCGACTTCTAGAGCATTGTTATCAATTTTATTTGTTGCATAATCTGTCTTAGCAACTTTTTAAGTTCTCTGGCCTCAAAAATTTGATCAAGCCGCTTCAAATTCAACTTCAATTTTTACTAAGCCTTGGCCTCTTTGGCAATATATCTGCTGGTATTTAAGATAAGTGAATTTGGTGTTCTGGAGTTTGGGAGAACCGTAGGAATGCGAGCAAGCAGATAAAATGACTTCAAGTAAGTCTTCAACCCATAATTTCTAGTTATATCCCCATGGTTGGTAATAATGGCTAGAAGGATTTGTGAAAATTAAAAAAAACTATAATAACATAATATTAAATCTTAACGTCGCCTGTATACAAAATTCAAAGAAGAATTGAATCATCTTTCCCAAGGTTTTCAAGTTTCCTACACGTTGCTACAGGTGTCCAGACCCTGCCCACATTTGCCGGACCGACCAAACCGCCCGATCTCCACCCGATTTCAATCCGAACCGACACTCCTGTGGGTCGGTTATGAGTTTCCGCGCCCAAGACCCGATGCCGGCTGGTCAAGTGGTGGGTTTTCTTCTCCAAAACTCGAGCCACCCTGCCTGACCGATGTTACATACAAATCCGGCCAACTCCAGCAAGATCAAGCTTAGATTCAAGGAGATCTAAAGAGAACTCGACCATATTTGGTAAGATTGAGCTTAGATTTGAGGAGATTTGGTGATATCAAGCTTAGATTCGAGGAGATTCGAGGAGATCAAGCTTAGATTCGAGGAGATCTGGCCAAATCCAAGCAATTTTCAGCGAAAAAAATGTAGAATCCGGCGATCATTCCCAAAATCTGATGAGTTTTTCTAGATTCCGGTGAAGCTTTTTTTTTATTATTATTTTTTTCCAGATTTCGATGCTTTCTTTATTCCAACGACCCACCCTGCTTGACTGAAGCTCACCCTCACCTGAAACCGATTCGACCGATTTTTCCAGCGGTCGGTTTCGGGTTCCTCCACCCTTCACCTAATGCCAACGGGTCGAGTTTAAGTTGGGTCCAAAACCGACCCGGCCCGACCCGTGGACAGCCCTACACATTGCACATTCAATCATCTTTTCAACAATTATTTTCACATCAAAGATATTAGAAACACACACCCACATGCACAACTCAAAATAATTCTTCACTTTCTCATCATTGCATGCATATTGAGCAAGTACGGTCTTCCCCAGCCCTCCAATTCCTACTATGGATATGAATGAGACATTCTCTTCCACATCAAAGTTCAATAATAGATCTATAATGTTCTTTTTATCCTCTTCCCTCCCAATAGCTTCTTCTTCACGCACAAATGAATAAGTTTGGTCCCTCACCCTAATCTCTAAAGGGTGTTCTACCAATTGGAAATTTCTCCTTTCAAATTCTATTGCATTTAGGGCCTGTTTGTTATACCATTTTAAACTCACATTTTTACATTTTAAACAACATTACACACATAATCATACACTTTTTCACTCACATATATTTCAAAAAATTACATAAATTTCATCTCAAACTACTTTACCAAACACCCTCTTAATCTCCTTCTTATCGCCTTCATTTTGTGAGCCATCATAAGACGGAAAGCAACTTGGTTTGAACTAGAAAAGAAAGAACGTACCTTCTCTGCAATATTATCACTCCCCATCACCCTTTGCCGTAAATATTCAGTGTGTAAAGCGCTCAGCAAGTCATCCGCATCATACATGACATCTCTGAGCTTCATGAGCCAAACTCTGACATGATGGTTCTTGTCCTGCTTCTCCTCTGCGTCTTCAAGCACAGCTTGAGTAGCTAAAACAGTATTCCATAACTTTTTGTCCTTATCTTCGACACCCAAGATAAATCCAATCTAATTGAAATCCGTAGAGCCCAACCTTACAATCATCTTCTGCGCAAAACGAAACGGGATTGGTTCCATTTCTTTTTGGTGAGTGAAAGAAAAAACTGAAAGATAGATAGCTAGTATTTCTTTTCACCTTTTATATCAAAGAGAAAATTAACAAAATATAATTGAAGACATTAACATTAAAAAAGAAAACTTTTTTTTAGTGAAAAAATATATCTTTAAACCATTCAAATAACATAATATTAAATCTTAACACCGGCTGTATACAAAATTCAAAGAAGAATTGAAAAAAAAAAACTAAATATAACCTAAATTACTAGACAGCACTGCACGATACAACTTTTACCACCTTACTATCTCTTGTCCTTTCTTTTCACCATTTGAAACCATTTGAGTTTCAAGTCTCAAGTTTGAATTGTATTGTTCTTTTTTTAAAACTTCTTTTTGAAATCCAAAAACCTATACACTCTCTCCTATTTTATTTCTATGTCTCACCCTCCTACACACCATTTTAGTAACAGAAAGCTCTCCCTCTCATTACACACACACTCTCTCTCATTATTTTAGTTTTATAGCTAAAAGCTCTCCCTCTCATTACACACTAATTTTTTTTAGTTTTATAAGTAGGATTTTACTAATGTGTGCCCTACAATAGTATACTATATTTTGAAAAAGTTTTATTGAAAATTGAAAAAGTTTTAACAGCTTTTTTGATTCCCGATAAAACTTTTTCCAATAACGGATTTGTTAATGTATGCCCTAAGGACATACATTAACCGGACCTTTATAAGTAAAAGCTTAACTTTCTCTCATTCACCATGACATATCTTGGAAGGTTGTCTAATCACCCACACGTATTTAAAAATATTACAAAAATTCCATCTCAAACTACTCTACTAAACACCCCTAATTTTTTTAGTTTTGTAAGTAAAAGCTTAACTTTCTCTCATTCACCATGACATATCTTGGAAGGTTGTCTGGTACCACGAACCTCCTAACAAGATAGGGAATAGTTAAATCTTAAGATTTTAGGGAAGGTAGAATGAGGCTCAAAAAGCTTACGTACGGACAAATCTATAAATTAAATTTATGGTATATTTCCTAATGGGAAAAATGCTCATACACCCCTTGAACTATGACACATTTCCAATATGATAGTAAGAGTAGAAAATATCAGAGTAGTATTTTTGGTCTTTTTTGGGACAATATTATATAGAGGAGTTGACTAATATATAATAAGAAATTAACACACTTACACAATTAACTGTTACTCTTCATGAAAAATTCCCCAATTGCAGTAGGTAGTTTTCTGATTGTTGAAAGTAATGAATTTTTGTAAGAGTGAATAAGGAAAGAAAGAATGGTGGACTTGGGAAATTCTACCGACAAGGGAGGGATTTGAGGGATTTCGTCCCTTTGATATCGGAGCTGCCCAAAGCACAAGTTGAAGAAAGGAAATAAATGATATTGGTAAGTAGTGCTACGTTCACAATATTTTTATAATATTTTTCACAACAAATCATAAGTGGTTAGTTCTTATTGATTCAAATTTAAATTTAGCACTGAGATTATTTTTTTAACCCAACTCTCCACGTGCTAGCTTACTTAATTTAACATGGGCTTGGGCTTAGTTAAACACACACTTGGGCTTTACTTTAAGAAAAGGGTTTCAAAATTTTAAACGTATCCTTGCCTTGGGTTACTCGCGGTGAGAACTAAGAAGAGAGAGAGAGAGAGAGAGCGAGTTCGAGAGAAAAGCATGGTTGATCTCTCTATTTCTGTCTCTGTTGTTGTTGTTGATGATAATCAGTTTATTCCCCAAAACCGTTTCTCCTCCGAAACGGGTTCGCTTTTCCCGACCTCGTCGATTTCTACCATAAAACTTTTCCCTCATCCTTCGTTCTTCTTCTTCACTGACGAGGAACCATGTCTTGTTCTAAAGGTCTGTAATTGTTTCTTTTTCTTTTTCTTTTTTCGTCTGAAGATAATAATTTCATTATACCTGGTTTTTTTTTTTTTTTTTTTTGGGTTTTGCTTTTTGCTTCTGTTCTTCCATTTTTTTTATTTTTAAAGCAGTAATTTTTCGAAACATAGAAGCCCTTTTGGTCGATTTAATTTTTCGCTTTCACAGGGTTGTGAATTTCACAATAATGGATGTTTTGTGCTTCAGTTATGTCTTCCAGTTATATCGTTAATTTTTAATTTTTTGATTTCTCTCTGTTTTATGGTTTAGTTAGTTATTTTAGATTATGGTTTGTGCTCCGCTCCTAAATTTTCAATTTTGTATCTGTTTCTGCAGGAAAGCCTTTCAACAGTAAGTGTCCCTTTGGCAAAAACTAGTGCTTGATCACTCCTGGTTCCTGGCCTGGTGCCTTCGCTTCTTCTTTTCATCATTATATTTTTTGTGATCTGTTCTGTTGTTTTCTACTTACCACCTTTCTCTTCTCTATCTTCATAGTTACTAGAAGCGCTGCCCTTATAGTTGCTTTGGGTTCTATTAAGAGGGGCTCATTGGGGCCTGGGTCAGGCAGACATGATTGTGAGATTATACTTGAAGTCTATGACGAGGTACTATTGTTCATTCTTATAGTTTGTATTTCAATTTAATTTCCCAGTACAAACATAGTCACTTTTATCTCTATGATAGATTATTGTTTTTATGTTTGCCCGCTTAACTGTCCGAAAAATTTGTTATTATTATTTAATCTGAAAACATGCCAAATTATAGGACCACAGAGGTTGAAATGGGTGAAAACTTGTGTTAATGGACTTAAAATATGCTCTGTGTGTGTTTTTTTCTTCTTTTTCTTTAGAATTTTTCTTAAACAGGGCAGGTTGTCCATAATAGTCTTTTATACAGTGCATGGGTAAAATCGGTCAGACTGCCAGTTCCTGTGATCGCTACCTCAAACAGAAGGAAGAATGCCATAATTTTAAGAGGAGTATGTAAATCGATTACTTTATTTTGTTTCTTGTTGATTGTGCTCATATCTAGAGTCTTTCTTGTTTTCTCTTAGGTGTCACTTTTGCTTTCAAATATAATAGAACAAAATGATGATTGCTTAGTGCTCTTAAGATGGTGTTGGCTTTTCTATTTTATATGAGAAAATCTATAATTCTATTATATATAAATAAAACATTTCTGTTTACATGATTTACATACTAATTCTATTAGGAAAACTAAGAAAAATTATTGTAAAGGGTTGTATTTTAAGGTGTATAAATCCGTTCTAATAAAAGTTTTGATCCGTCAAATGGTTAAATACCAAGTTCATAGATTCCTTGTTTTCTGTTGGGGGGGCAGTTGTTCTTAGGACTTAGGAATTACACAAGTTGTTAGCTTTTCTTTTGGTATATCTTTCCTTATAGTTTAGATTAGCCAGTTTATTTAAAATAATGGATAAAAATTTCTATTATTGAACTAGGGTTTAGGGTTTAGGGTTGTGATAGCTAAGCTAAGGTGTTTAGGGAAACTAATAGGGAGATGATTCAATACTTGGAGTTCATTCCTTTTAATTGAGTCTGCATTTGGTCCCATCAAATGCTCCAATCTTCCATGTTGGGGCATTGTAGCTCTTGTTAAAGTGTCTCTCCCAACATTTCAATAATTCTAACTCTGATATTGGAATAACCCAACTCTTCCCATACAATCATTGAATAAGAGACCACAGTTCCTTAGCAACCACAATAAATAAAGCCCTGAAGTTATAGTGAATCCTAAAATTAGTGCTTATCAAAAAAAAAATTCATGGATTTAGTGATACACAGGGAGATGAGTGATACACAGAGAGACCAAACATTTAGAACTTTGCCTGAGTCTAAGAAATGGGAGGAAGATATATATTTTTTATTTATTTCTTAAGCTAGTTGATTAAATAATCCAAAGGGTTTAGTAAGTTCTTGGGCACCTCCTATGATGGTTTTAAGGACATTATGTACTTGTATGTGCAATTGAAGCTATTTTAGGAGATCAGAGGGATGGCAGTAGTCCGAAGAAAGCCAAATGTATCTTAGAGTCAAGAGGTTACATGGCATTGATAGATTTGATCATCAATGTCAACTATAAGGCTGGGAGTTCTAAGAGAAGAAAAACTAATAGTGGGACGGATTTATTGGTGCCATGAACTTAAAGATCTTTTCTTGAACTGTTAAGGGGTTGAATGATGGCTTAAAAAGAATGACAGAGAAATTTGCTCAAACGGTGGAAGGTAGACTTATTGTGTTTGCAAAAAAGAAAACTAGGATACATTATCAAGGATATTTGATTAGGAGTTTATAGGGTCATCACTCGTCACCAAGTTGATTGGCTTTTTGTGTGACCTATTGGGACTTCTAGTGGCATATTGTTCATGTTGGACAAAAGGACTATGGAGAAAGTAGATGAAGCGATGGGATGGGTAAGCTTCCCATTTCATGTAAATTCAGAGTTGATGGTATAACCATAAATGGTCAAATTGGAAACAACTTGTAGTTGTTTTCAAAGTTTGAAGTTGTTTGGATCAACTTTCACATCATAGATTCATTATTTCTCCCATCATTAGAGAAATAATTAGTGTCCATGGTAGTTTTTTATATTTTTTTTGGTTATTTTAGAGTCAAGTATATTTTGGTAATTTTACAATTGTTGGGTATGGACCATAGTTATGGCTCATGGGCTTTATTTTACTAATAAGTCTTATTTAGTTTATGGGCCTTTATTTATGGCCTTTGGAAAAGTATCTGGAAAGAGAAAGCTCCTACTAAAGTTGCTTTTTTTGTTTAGTTAGCTGCCTTAGGAAAGATTTTGACTGTGTACCTGCTTCAACTAAAAGGCGTTATTATTGTAAATTGGCGTAGTATGTGTAAGCAAAATAGGGACCTTGGATGTTAGCTCTTTGTCTATTTGGGGTCCATTGGTTTATGCTGAAGAGGGGGGTGGATTTATTAGCGTGTTGGAAGGGGAGGTTTGCTAGGCATTGCAATGGAGATACTTGGAATGCAATTCCTTTGTGTATCATGCGAACCGTTTGGAAGGAAGGAAACTATAGGGTGTTTGAGGACATTGACTGATCTACGATGGTGGTGAAGCAAACATTCCTGAAATCATTATATGAGTGGATGGTGCTTTTGAGCAGTCATTCTTTTTCTAGTATTTTGGACTTCATTGATTGCTGTATTTTTCTTTAATTTCAGTGCACAACTAGTACACTTCCTGTGTGCACAAAGTGAGGGTTTTTTTTTTTTTTTTTGGTATCGCCTTTGATGTAATTCAAATGGGATTTGGCTTATTAGTCAAACTAGGAGTCCTAGTACTAGTAGGAGTCCTAATAGTACTAGTACAAGAAATGTTCTCTATAAATTGTGCTCAATGTATTAAAGGGGGAGAGTTGATTGATAGAGTCATTGAATGTTTTGAGCATAGTGGCATGTTGGCTTTTGTGGGTTCTTTTCTTCCTCCTCTTCTTTCTTCTCTTCTTTTTTTGTTCTTTTTCTAAGTTACAGGAACCATTTAAACAGCCCATGAACATTGTTAGGACATATGTAGTTCAAGTCTGTGAACATATGTCGCTATTTTATGTAGTTGGCTAATCCTTTGACAAAACACACTTTACTTGTATTTGGGTAGATCTAGGATGTGTTTAATACTTCAAAGAACATGTTGTTCAAGTCTAGTATTAAAGCCATGAAGATTGGACCAAGAAACAAGTGAAGAAAAAGTGTGTACGAAAGCTGGACACCTGGTGGACACCTGGCGGATACCTGCTGCAGACCACCTTAGCTTCTTCTGGAAAATCAGATCTATCTATCGAGCTATCTATCGAGGTATCTATCGAGATTTAATGAGGCTCGACAGCTGCCCAATCGATCGAGCTATCTATAGAGGTTACGGGAATTCAGATTTCCAGATCTGATTTTTGGGCCAGGCTTTTGTATTTTTGTAGGGTTTCTTTTCTCACAACCCTAGGCATATATAAGGCATATTTTTGAGGTCGTCACATAAGAGAATACAAGGAGAACACATGCAAAAGGTGACCGAAGCCTAATTCTCTCTGAAAGAAGCTACTGCGTCTTTGCGCCTTAGGGTTTTGTAACCAAGTGCTTCTTGATCTTCATCGTGTGTATGAAGTGAAGAACTTTGCAGCCAACATTCTTCTTCCTCAAGTTAGTGAGTGAGTCACGTACTGGGATTCGTGCAAAGGAGTAAGCCGCGTACTGAAATCCGCGTATCAAATTGGTTAGTCACGTACTTGGGAGCCGTGCATTGAAGGAGAAACTGTCACTACAGAACAAGTCCAATTGGGTATTGGGGTAAGAGTTCAACTGTAGGTTGGTGAGGTACTGGGATTCCTTACTTGTAACTGCTTGTTGTGATAATAGTGGAGTTTCGGGAGTGGTGACCTTAAATCACCCGGTGGGGTTTTTGCCGTAAGGGTTTTCCCCATTCGTGAACAAATCACCGTGTTATTTATTTTCCGCTGCTTAACTTAGTTTTGGTGATTTGTTTGTGCTGCCACGTGATATTGCATGTTAATCTGATCAATTAATAACTGGGCTAATTTAATTAATCTAAGTTATCACAAGGGGTCAACGCATTTGTGGCCTGACAAACATCATACAAACTTCTGTTTTTCTTCTTGCTTAGAGCATTGGCATTGGGAGTTCTAAAACTCCCAATATGCTGTGTTATACCATCAAACCAAAAAAAATAGCTCATTATTCAGAGGGCTATTCTTAAAAAAATTTACAACTTAACTAAAGATGTTACTGGAGCAAGAGGGTATTTTTAAAAATAGTTTTTTATTGTTTCACTCCTCTTTTATTAATTTTTTTTTTATTCTTCTTTTCACTCCTTCCTCTCTCTCTCTGCCTTCTCTCTCTTGTTCATCTCTCTCTGTCACATTGGTGGTTTGGCCCCAAACCCGAATCAAAATCCCTTCTTTTTCCAAATCAAGCGATCCCAAAAAGAAAACCAAATCCCCAAACCCATAAACGGGCAGGCAATAAAAAGAGAAACTTTTGGCCAAAAGTTAGAGAACCAACAAAAAAAAGAAAAAAAAAAAGAAAAGAAAAAAAGAGGACAAAAAGAAAGAAAATAAAATGAGAGAAGAAGAGATAGAAAGAGAAGCTGAGGGAGAAGAAGGCCACCCCAGCGGCGACTATGGGCTGAACCATGGCAGTGGCGGAGCTTCTGAGCTTTGAGGTTTCGGTTATGGAGGTCCAGCCAAGAAGCTTCTGCCATGGCCATGAAGTTGTGGGTGAAGAGAGGAGGGAGAGGGACATGGGTTAGAGAGTTTAGGAGGTATAATCTGATGGGGTTTGAGTCTTTGAGAGTGAAATAGAAATTAAAGAGGTATTTGGTGGCTGTTGATTGTGATGTGGTGGTGGCTGGATGCTGTGGTTGGCGGCGGTGGCAATGGTGGTTTCAATTTCGGTTGGTGGTGGTGGTTGGGTTTGGGTGGTCGGCAATGGATGGGTTGGTTTTGGTATGGATTTGGGAGTGGGCAAGTGATGGGTGGTATGTGTTTGGGTGGTGGGCAGTGGAGGGTTGATCTGGGGTGGTTTGGGTGGTTGAGAGAGAGACAGAGCAAGAGAGAGAAGTTGTTGAGGATAAGAGAGAAGAGAGAGAGAGAGAGTAGGGATATATTGTTTTTATTGGGTTGTTTACATTATTTTAATGTGTAGTATGGTAAAATAAAATCTGGGATATTGGGTGAGTTGTAAATTGGTATGTTAAAATAGAAAAAGTAGCTTTTGAGAGTGTAAAATGTGATATTTTTTAGAAGTCTAATGCTCTTACAACTCAAAATCAAGCCCAAAATTCCACATACTTCCACCAAATATTAATCAAATAACTCATTAAATAACCTTTAAACACCATAACCTTTTCCTCAAATACTCTTAAATCCCTTTTCCACAAATTCCTAAACTTTAACCCACCATAGCTATACATAGAAAAATTTTCCCTCAGTCTGTTCTATGTCAAGAGTTCTCTTCCAGGTTTGAGTGGTCTTTCATAAGGTTTTATGGGCTAAATAATGGCATTGTGAGGAGACTGAGGAATTATCTGGGGTTGGTGGGAAGTACTGTGGTGTGTGGAAGTTGATTTTAATGTGGTATGCTATCCTACAGAAAGGTTGGGCATGGAGACTATTACCACAGCATTGCAGGAACTCCTGGATATAATCTTTACACATAGCCTTTTGGACATTCCTTTGGAGAGTGGCAATTCCACATGGTCTAACAGTCTTTCAAAGTCTAGGTTAGTTTTTTGTTCACCCCGACTCTGGAGGAACTTTATTTTAAGATTCAATGGCATCTCATGTGGTTACTATTTGGCTATTTTCCCTTTCCTATGAAGTGTGGGTTTTTGCAATGGGGTTGGACCTTGTTATATTTGAAAACATAAGGGTTTATTGATAGTTGGAAATTAGAAGTAACCTCTTTTGACATGGTAGCTGGAAATTACAGTCATGTGTTTCTTTGTGGTAGCTATTTAATTAGAAAAATGGCTTTCATGACAAGGTACTTTGTGATTGATAATATTGGGAGACAAACAGGTACCTGTCTTTTGTGTGTAAGGGCCATGAATGAATGAGTGACTTAAGTCTTATGATTTTCAAATTTGGTTAATTTACATTAGCTAAGAAAAAGAAAATTTATGTACAAAAGGTGATGAATGATTAAGTAATTTTGATTGAAGATCTTATGTATGCTGTATGTTATAAATAGTATAATAAAGATATTAAAAAAGGGAAACCTTTAGTTTGTTTGTTGTTTTTGCCATATTATTATGTTGATGGCCCTCCTTTTCTTTCCCATATGGTAAATAGGGTTAGTTTGATAGTTTCAAAATTTTCTAGAATGGGGTGTTCTAGAGGCACGTAGGTCTTATTTTGTGTTTTGGGTCATTTTTGTATTTGGTTTGAGAGTTATTTGATTACTTTTCTATGTTATTTGGAAGTCCTAACCTTTCTAGGAAAAGATTAGTAGTCCTAGCCTTTCTAAAAAAAGATTGGCTGTTTCCCATATAAAAGGATTCTATGTATTTAACAACATTCATAAAGAGATTGGATTAAATGAAATTCCAAAAAATCATTTAGATTTGAGGGTATCATGAGGATT
The DNA here is from genome assembly GCA_032878915.1 of Castanopsis chinensis. Classification (NCBI taxonomy): domain Eukaryota; kingdom Viridiplantae; phylum Streptophyta; class Magnoliopsida; order Fagales; family Fagaceae; genus Castanopsis; species Castanopsis chinensis. The sequence goes on along the minus strand of JAVQMG010000096.1, from coordinate 10,871,192 downwards.
AGAACTCACAAATTCTACGTTACATCCATGGGTAATGCCAATTAAAGAATCCATCATCGGTTATAAGGATTACTACTCACAAAGTCTCACTCTCCCACAATTAAAATCTAACCTAAATTTTAAAACACCCCAAGGTGCTCACATTAACACATTAATTAAAGCTTTGTCTCTTGACTCTCTCATTAGATGAAGCATTGTCTTTTAACTTTCACACACTACAAAAGCTATACCAACACTCTATCCGTAGGGACTATTGCATCTCCCTACTTTTCTTATCAGTATGGTAACACTACTAATAGGAATTAATGAACCTGCTTATTATTCTTCTAACTTGTGTGGGATTCCAAAACCTATAAGGAATTCTCCAATACTCTCTCCCTATAGGTTGGACTTCACAAATTCTTTGTTTCTATACTATAGACCCATTAAATTCCCCCAAGATTTAGTCAAGATCCAATTTTTATTTACCAAAACCTTCCTATATTAAACTATATTCAATAATCCTTAAGAACTTAAGTCATCAAGAACCCTCGTACATCTAGAGTGTCATATACTAGCTACAGTGCTTTCGGTAAAAGGCATCAAGTCCTATGATAGGATACATGGCACAAGACAAACCAAAAGCGGGCAACAAATTGAAGAACCTAGAAATAAAAGATAGATGATCTAGTAGTAAGCATCTAGGCTTGCTTGGAGTTGACAGCAAGCAAGTGGAACTGGAAACCGTTAAGAGTTTGCACCTAAGGTTGGCTGGAGTCAGCACGAAAATACTAGGACAATTTCAAAAGATATTTTTTTAATTTCAAAATAATCCCCTCTCTGTAGGGCATTATTATGCTTATAAAGAGTACTAAACCTAATTCTAACTGCAAACAGGAAGCCATAATTCTAATTGACAGAGAAATCTTAAATGTAAATGACTCGTGAAATCCCAATTATTGAATTACAAAAATACCATTCTCTAGAAAATTAATTAAAAATACTAATAAACATAATTAACTACTAATACTGAAAATAAAAATATGATTGACCTATAATAATTACAATTGACTCCAAAATCAAATAAGACTAAATTAAAATAAATATTTCTTTGTGCTTCCAGAATTAATGCATTAATGAGATTGTAACTATGTTTGAGTGCCTTCTTCCTATGACAATATATGTACACTTAGTTTTATCTAGGGACATAGCATGAAGTGGATAAAGGAATCATTTTTTGGTGAACTATCTTTCTTGGGATTTTGAAGATGTTCCACTAGAAACATTGTTGTTATTGTGCCAAATGAGAGCTTAACACTTTAATGAGAAACATTTTCAGTAAAACGTTTTCATTTTACAATGGTTGTGTACTTGAAAATGTAGTGGAACTCATTTTTTAATGTTTGAATCTTGTCAAATGAAAAAGATTTCCTAGTTTGAAAAACGCATCAAATGCACGCACAGTTGCACAAACCACCACCAATCACCCAAAAATCTAGATTGGGAAAAAAAAAAAAAGCCACCCACAAACCCTCTCTGAAACCACCACCAGCCTCCAACAAATCCACTCCGAAACCACCACCAACAACCCACAAGCTCAGTCTGAAACCACCAACCACCCACAAACCAAGACGGAAATCACCACCAACCCACCCAGAACCACCACCAACCTACCCAAAAAACAACTACCAAACTCCACCATTAACCACCCAAAAAACAACCAGACCGTCACCAACCACCCCAAAATTCAGATCATATAGCCCCAAAAAAATACCCATGAACCCAGATTGGAAATCAGAACCTGTTGGTGTGAGAGGGTGAGAGAGGTGGGTGGAGCCAATGATGTTTGGCACCGATGAAAGGTGGTGCCTCTGATGGTTGCTGGACTACTTGGTGGGTGAGTCCCAGGCTGGTCTGTGGGATAGAAGAGGGAGAGAGCAGTGAGAGATGGAGAGAGCAGCATGGGAGTGAGAGAGTGTAGAAATTGTAAAATGTTTGCCCATTTTTAAAGTGTAAAACATTTTACATCTGTTTGCCTAGGCTTTAACAGTTGACTGAAAATATTTTACAGTTGACCAACCATTTTACAACAAAACAAATATTGTAAGATGAGTAAATATTTTCAGTAAAACAAACAGAATGTAAGACAATGCTTAATCTTATGTTCAATCTTGGTTTATTAATTTTGATTGTGCTCAAGCTTGCTCATTAGCGTAGTTTCGTTTTTATAAATTAGCCCATTTTGATTCTTATGCGCGCGTGCGCACACACACATCTAACGTGTTACCACTTGAACTTTCTATATTTCATGTTTTAGTTATTTACACTTCAACTAAACTCTTCTCATGCATCATTTCTGCAGACCCAAATCTTCAACCCATATCTGAAGGACTTAAGAGTAAGTATAACTTTGTTGATTTGATGCTGGTCTATATTTCTTTCTCCAATTTAAGCTGTCAAACCTATCTTGGTGTTTGATTTCCATTTACTCATTTTTATTTTCGTTTAAAAATTGCTTTTGTTATATATGTTGATGAGGTGTGCTGGTTCTTGCTTTTTATTGCAGAGTGGCAGGAATCTGAACAAAGGAGAGCAGCTGCTGCAGGTTTTGCCAGTATGGACGAGTACCATAGGCATGAAGAATCACAAGACCCTCAAATGTGCCAGATAGCTTATGAGTTTTACAAAGAGGTAAACTGTGTTTTATATAGAAACTTTTAAATATTCTGTTTATATGATATAATAATCATGTCTTGGCTTTCATACTCAGTAATGAGATATAATGTAGTTTATGGTTTGAAGTTGGCCAGCGGTCAAGGTTTCGAGGTGAGTGGGTATTATCATTCTCTATCCCCTTCTACTATCATATCTTTCCCGTGGAAAATAGTGTGGCAATCGAAGGTTCCTCCTTGGGTAGCTTTTTTCTCTTGGACTGCTGCTTTAGGCAAGATTCTAACTATGGATAATCTTTGAAAGAGGCATTTTGTTGTTCTTGAGTGAGTTATATGTGCAAAATGTGTGGGGAACATCATGAACAATTTGTATTTTCTATAATAATGATTGTTCATCATTCATGAACAATTTGTATTTTTACTATCATCTCCTCCTTCTCTATCTTATAGCATACGAGATGTGGAGTATGGTATTTTGCTTGTTTGGTTTTTGTTGGGTGATGCCGCAAATGGTAGTAGATTTGTTGGATTCTTGGTCATGCAATTTCAAGCGACATTGCAATATATCTATATGGAGGATTGTGCCGCATTGTTTGATGTGGTATATCTGGTGGGAACGGAATACTAGAAGTTTTGAGGGATGCGAACGGTTCATTCTTGAGTTTAAATCTTTTTTCTTTTTCTCTTCTCAAATGGTGTTTAGTTTTACCATCTTTTTCTTGTCTTTCCCTTATTGTTTTGTTTGATCATTGCAATTTAGTTTCTTGATGTTTTTGTCCCTTTAGTACATTTCCTATGTACTAGGCTGTTTTTTTTTTTTTTTTTAAATAAAATTTGTATGTTACTTATCAAAAAATAAAAAAATGTGGTATATCTGAAAATATACAGGTTTTTGCCCTATCGGTCTACATTCTTGAAAATCTTTTTTCTTTTTTATTTTACATGGAATTGTATTTCCCTTCCTATGCTGCTTGATTATTGTACTTTGGCTTCTTGATGTTTTTGCCTATTTCGTACATTTCCTATGTACGGGGCTGTTTCTTTCAATATACCTTAATCGTTACTTATCAAAAAAAAGAAATTTACATGGAATTGAATACGTTGTTTTGTTGTCTTGTCCTTTAAGTGCATTCCTATAGTCTGACAAATTTTGACTTTTTTAGTATAGAATAACTTAAAGATGTAATATATTACAAAAATGAAAACCTAGGATTAGGGATGTAAAAGGTATGAAATAGAAATAACTTCATTCTTTCCTTGTATACTGTACATTTTTGGGGTTAAGAACATTATATATAATACGATTAAATAAAACTAAACAACTTGAATTATTATGAAAGAAGCAACATGGGTTGTAAAATATAATTAATACTTCTTTTTTTTTCTTCTTGTGTGAGTTAGAATGGTATGTATATACTAGAAAAATTATTTTCTATCCCCTAACATTGCATATTGGGATAACTGCTAAGATATATCAAAAAGCTATAAGGTCTATATTTTCAATTTTGTCAAGTTAGGAACCGTTACTTTTGCAACAAACAAGTTAGTGTAACATAATATTGAGCTTTCTCAAGTTTTTATTAACTTCTTTTCTTTCATCAATGTTGCAGTGCATTAGCAAAGGTTATAGCCACTGTGATGGATACCGCAAAAACTGTCCCCAATTCAAGTAGGCTCCTAACTGCGGTGTTGTTGTTCACCTGTGCCTCATGAATATCAGCAGCAGACTGATGTATATAAATTTTGCCTATGTTTAGAGTATTTTTGGAGTAATTATCCATATGAACAGTGCTTCATTTTAAATTACTTTGTCAGTAACAATTTGGTGTGATATATTTATAAATATACCTCATACTAGAAATGTTTATTAACAATTGATAGATTGGTTGTGTTCATTGTAACCTTTTACATGTTAAATATAGAGATGGAAAGTAGGAGACAATTGTGTAGGTTAGCCTGCAAAGATTGCTAATAGTATATGCTTAGCTTATGGTTCATACGATTTATTATTGCTACTAAAATTTTATTTTTAAATCATAGTCTGCGTGACCACTTGGGTGATTACCGTGCAAGCATGACTTATGTCTTAACTAATTTGTCAAAGTTGCGATGATATATCCTATTAAAGTTGGTATTGGCTCTACCATGTGTGTTGATAAACTTGGAATTTTGTTCTTATACTTGGGGAAATGCCAAAATGATGTATAGTAACAAAATTGCAATAGGTCAAAATTGGATTATCCACTGCTATTCGGTAAAACAAAACAGTGAGATTGTGGACATTGAAAGTTTGAAAGCGCATGTGAAGTTTACAAATGTTTGGTCTATGATGAAGTCAAGTAACCGCGTTGCATTTCATAGGCGTTCTAACTTGGGTCCAATATGAATAATCCCTAATCTGACCTCATTCTATACCAATCTTAGCATTAGTCAATTTAATCGTTCTGGTTTCTTTATTTGTTTGATTTTGTACTCTTTTTTTATTTTTTTCTATCTTGCTTACAGCATTTCTGTCCCCCCCTTCCCCTCTCTATGATAGGATTCCATTCAATAATGGATTTTCTTTTGGTATAGACGGGATTCTTTGTCACAATCTTTATGTGACTGATTATGATTGGCGGAGAAAAATTGGTTGGTTTGTGTGAAAGTGATAGATAACTAATTACAGTTTGTTATATCAAATATATTACAAAAGTTGTGTTCTTGGAAACTTTAATAAGAATACTTAGTGATAATGTGATATCTAACAATGAGTGAAATTGCGGAAAAGTATGTATACACCAAATTTTTTACACATCTACCTGTGTTTTTGTATTGTGGTCTCAATTGTTAAATTTCAGTTAATCAATTGGTAAAATTTTGTGAGTTCTAGTGAGCTTAATAGGTAAAATATTTTGTTATTAAATAAAAGATTTGAGTTTCAATTCACATTCACCAAAAATCAAATGATGTTTTGGTCTGATTATAAAGTGCAATTATCATAGAGTAGAATTCATAAGTTAAAACTTTGTATCTATCCAAAGAGAAAAGGTAAATTTTCAAGCAAACAAATCACCCACTATAGTCCTTGGTTTGGGAAGTCTATTTAGCTAGTATTAAACCCATATTGGCCCAATATGGGGCCCAAAGGAGCCCAAGCCCTCTGAAATTGTTGGAAAAAATAGTAGGTATATATATTTTTGCTTATATTCCGTTCCACTTAGCTTGAAATCTTGGGTTTGTCCATGATTAAATCTAATATTGAGGTGATAAACTACAATTATAAGTTTTGTCATTGCCTTGCCAGGTTGCCACTAAGAAAGAGACTCTATATGACAGTAGTCAGTAATGAAAAATAGATGTAGGGTATGCAACCGGTTCAGATGACACTGACTTTTTCATTTTTATTTTTTATTATGGGGGTGGGATAGGGGAGATGGTTAGAAACTGACTTTTCCACATGGAAACATAGTTCCAAACCAAAACAGGACGGAACTTGAAGTTTCAGTCCCATTTTCCAATCAATAAATTTACAAATTCACACCACCTCATGATTTCCTTACACCTGACATCTAGCCCTCCACAATGTGTAAATAATTTTTATAATGACTCTTGTAAACGTGATAGGCAAATTGAAGAATGTTGTGACCTAAGAAGAACTCGTACCAAATTACCAATCCACAAAGCAATCCCAAACCCAATTAATTGATATATCAAATGCATGCATAGGTAAACAAACGTGAGGTACACTAGTCGGAGTCCAACAAAGTTAGACTTCCAACCCAAATAAATAATGATTTTCGTCTGGAAAAAAATCACCGACCCCAAACTCTTTGTAACATATATACGATAAAAAAAAAAAACAAAAAACAAAAAGCCTAAATCAAGAAATCAAGGCTGTGAAACTAGACACTCATACAATCGAATACCCCCTCCCTTTTTTTCTCTCCTTGATAGTTTACTAATGGAATCGGTCTTTTTTGCCCCACATTCTTTCCTTTTTCCTCTTCTTCTTTTTTTTTAAATACAAAAGGGTTATATTTATTTTCAAAAAGTATAGATATACATACAAGAAGATGTGACCTGAACAAATTATTAAGTGTGAAAATGCTAAACATCTTGTTTCTCGTTAATTTCCAAATTTAACTTTTGGTATATTAGTGTGTGGTTACATGTGGGGGTGTTGTAATTTTCATATGATTATAAGTATAATATCTCTTATTTATCTTTTATTTTTTTTTAATAGTTTAAAAGTGTTGTCTAACATAGAACGTTTATTGAGTTGCTAGGAGAGATTGTATGAACGGTTAATACTAGACATGTGCTTATGTTGTCAACAACTCACTACAGGTGCATAGTTATCGAAACCTATAAAGTAATTCCCAATTCTTAAATTAATAAAGCAAAACTTTCAAAAGTTATATATATATATATATATATATATATAAACACTCACACATACTTAGAACTAATACCATTTGAACACATACACATTTTAAATCCTAATGTGAGTTTTTTTTTTTTTGGGAATCCTAATGCGAGTCTCTTTAATATTGCAGTCTAATTAAAGAAATTTATTTTTTTGAACCCTAATCCTAACATGAGTCTCTCTAATAAATCCTAACGAGTTTCTCTAACATTGTAGTCTAATTAATTAAAAAATAAAATAAATTATAATGAGGGAAACTTGTAGCTAATGTTTCAATTTTTTTATATATATTATATATAGTATATAGATTTTTTTTTTTGAAGAGATTATTATTATTGTTATTGTTGTTGTTGTTGTTGTTGTTGTGAATATAAAGTAATTTTGGGGTTATTTCTTCTTATATTTAAAGTAATTTATTTTTCTCTCCTTATCCTTGATGCTTGACTCTGGATTCTCACAATACTCAAGATATGAGTGAAGAGAAGAACAAAAATCTTCTTGAATACGAATAACAGTAAATTCTTACCTATCTAGCAAATCTTTTATGTATCTAGCAAATCTTCAAGGTTTGAATAACCTTCTATTATTTAACTAGGATACAATGAAATTTATTCGATTTCCTCTGCATGAAACTTGAGTATTATGTGTGTGTATATATAGACACACACATCATCACATTAATTATGCAACTTACCAGTTACAAATAAAATTTTCAATTACCAAAACATTCAAGGTATCTTCCTCTTTTCCAACCTTTCCCCTCCCTCAACACTTTTGAATCATGAATACTCTTTTCTCTTTCCACATATAGTTTTATATTTACATTTTTTTTTTATCACTACACGTTTGTTTTTTATATCTACTATCAAAGGTGTGTGTGTGTGTGTGTGTGTGTGTGTGTATATCTCTCATATTTCGATTTCTCTATATTCTTGATCTATGATTTGTTTTAATGCTATGTTTTCATAGATTACTTTCTTTGCATATGATAACTAAGGTTGAACGATCATTTTGCAGTTAAAGATTGATTATTATTTTTTACTGTTGGTGCAATTCACAATAATAATGGAAATAACACAAAGAGAAACTAAATATTATATATTTGAGATTAGAAAATACACAACACTACTAGAACAACCTCTGCACAAAGTGTTCAAGCCCAAAACTCTACAAGAAAGAACACATTTCCTTGCCAAAAACCTCTCTATTTTTTTAGTGTATAAGAATGCTTGCAGTTGCTAGATTTTTTGGTGTTGTAATTATGTTACTTGTATGGGTTTGAGAGAGTCTATTTATAGGCTCAATGAGCCTCATGAAATTATTACCCAAATTAATTTGATTAATTAGGTCTATAAATCTAATATAGTGGGTGTTACAAAATTAATTGCCAGACATAAACCCGATGGACTGGGGTTACACAACTAATGGATGAGATAAGGAATTTCTGAAGGAGTAAATGATTCTTCAATTTTCATAATAAAAATTGTCATTTACTCACTAATGGATGTGGAAATGATTCTGAATGTTTCTAGCTTAATATCTAAATCAATATATATTAGTCTATTAATCACCGCAATTAAAAAGAATAAAAGAGCAATTAAAAAGAATAAAAGAGTCTCTCTCTTTTTTAATGTGGGATTAAATATTCCACTAATTCCTTATCTTCCATATTAACTCTCACATCTTTACATTTATGTTGTAATATAAATCCATTTTAATTAATTAATATTAGAAAGCTTCAACATTTACTATTCTTGAAATTTGGTGTTTTGATTGTTATACTTTAGGTTAATCTTTTTGGGCGTGGTGTAAGTGTGCAACCTCCTTGATCTACATGCTACGGAGAGCAAGAGCCATAATTTACTTGAACTTTATGCTTAATGATTGACACACCCTAAGCATAATGGCCTAAAGTTCACAAGGGAGAAATAAGAGAAGATTTTGACATTAAGAAACTTTTATTTTTTTCTCTTTAAATTTATTTGTTTTTAGATTCAATTTGCATTTGGATATATATATATATATATATATATATATATATATATATATATTGTGTGTGTGTGTGTGTGTGTTGATGAAGTGGGAGGCTTTGGTACTTGTAGGTACAATAATTGATTTGAGAGATGGTATATCTTCGGCCTAGATCTTTCTTTTCTTCCATAATTTCAATATTATGTTGATAGAAATTCTTTTTAATTAAGGTGTTGCTATTATCATGGAGGTACTACAAAATGAGAGAAAAAGAAAAGTCTTTTCCATGGTTGAATTATTAATATTTTCCTTAAGCAATACATGACCATCATTTTTTTCTCAATATTTTCATTTTACAATAATTTGATAGGTTATTATCGTTATTGTTCCCCATTAAAACTATCCAAGATGGTAAACTTTTCAAATGATAAGTAGTATAGAGTTGAGAATCCAAAACCCTATGATTAATAAATATTTCTTTCCTTAATTTTCATATAATCTTTAAATTTTTTTATAATTATATCCCATAATGAGACAATGGGTATCTAATCTAGGTTTTTCAGACGGTAGATGACACAAATGTTGGATTGAATCATGTAATTCATGCATGAAGATAATTAATTTATTCCCATATACATTATTGGTAGTACAAATATTTTGGTGTGTGTATGGAAAAAAAAGACAGTGAATATGTTAAAAAAATAATATGGAAATATAAAATATAACTATAGATTCCAATGATGAGGGAAATATTTTTGATAGTCTAAGTGTGAATAAAAATAATTTAAAAAAATTAACAGTGAATATAGATATATGTTCATTCATAAAATGAAATATTTTCTTATGTCAAAATTTTCTTAGATATTTTGGGAAGTCAAAGTTATAAAAAAAAAAAATCATAATTATGAAAAAATTTAGTATAAAACATAACTATATATCCCATTTATTTATAAACAAATATTCTCAAATTCCCCTTAGTTTGCTAAATGAGTGATGGTGGATATATAATCATAGGATTTACTTTCATGTTGATTAACAGTTGAAATCTTCTTTTTAGTTTTTATTTTTATTTTTTAAAAAAAAAAAAAGTGGTTCACACGTAAAAGTTTAATATAAACTTCTTCTAAGTAATGAATTTTATGAAATAGACATCATAAGTTTTTATAATTATTATCAATAAAAAATGATAACACTCATTATATTTTTTACGTAATTCACATTAAAATTAATGTAGTAATTATTTAAGGACTAATGAATACAAATTTATGAATAAAATAAAAACCCGTGTCAAACATGGGTTAACAACTAGTGTGTGTGTGTGTATTAATAGGTACAACCTAGAGAAAATCTAATTAGATTTTAGGGGAAATTGCATTTTACCCACTTGTGGTTTGGCCCATTTTAAAAGTGCTCATCTGTGATTTAAAAGTTATCACTTAACCCACCTGAGGTGACCTCCGTTAGACACTAGTTACCCACCTCTGCCCTTTCCATTAAAAAATCATCTTTACTATATAAGCCACAATAGAACAGAATTAGAAGCAACATATTGAAGAACAACTTCTCTCTCACCATCTTAGAAATCAAATCTTCAAACCCAAATCCCATACTGTGACTCGAATCTTGTTCAATCAACACAATAATTGGTTCCCTCTTGATGTATATACTACCAACAATATGCATCAAATCTTGCCGTAAAGGGAAAAAAAAAAGTTTAGGTTACAAACCCAGATAGCAAGGGAAAACAAAAAGGAACCTTTTTTTTTTTTTTTTTGATTGGAAGGAACCCAGAAGATTCTCCATCTTCTTTTAAAGTCATAGATAGAACAAATATGCCAAATCCTAAAAACTCACAGTAGGAAAAACTAAACTAACCTAGAAATCAATTAAACTCCCAAATCCATTAACCCACAAATCCATTAAACCCAAAAAATTTGAACCCACCAACCATAAGGAAATTTAAACCAACCTAGAAAATTCGAACCCACAAATCCATTAACCCTAGAAAATTTGAATCTATCGATCCACTGCTCTTCGCTGCTTCGATCTCAGTCAATCTAGACAATCAGGTTGCTCTATTGCTTGTCGCTGCTTCTATCTTGTGAGTTGAATGCTTCCTCTTCTCATGATTTTGTTTTTCTTGTTTCTTTGTTTTTGCTTCTTGGTCTGGGGTATTGGGCAATGGCTAATAGTGATGGTAGTGTTGGAGGTGATAGTTTGGTGAGGTTATGATTTGATGGTTCAGTGAGTTAGCTATGGTGTTGGATTTGCTAGAATGCTGGTTTTTTTTTACTTGCAAATCTAGGTTTTTTCTAGAGAACCCAGCAAAAGAGAGAGGGCTAGAGTTTTAGAGAGAGGGTTTTCTTGCTTTGTCTATCTTCTTTCATAAAACTTTGTGCTAATTATGTATATGAAAAATGATGAAACAAATTTTATCTTGACTTGCTTTTTGATATTTTTCTTTTATGTTTTATGTGAAGAAGAAGAATAAGGGGAGAAAAGAGGAGAGAGACATAAAATTTAATGAAAAAGACACATTTACCCCTATTTTTAACGACGAAAAGGGAGAGGTAGGTTACGGATGTCTAACGGAGGGCATCTCAGGTGGGTTAAGTGACACTTTTTAAACCACAGGTAACTTAGTTAAAACCGGCCAAACCATAGGTGGGCTAACTGCAATTACCTCTAGATTTTAATTGGATTCTCAATTTTGCGCCATGTGTTCCATCTAAATTTTTGTACCAAAAATAAAATTAACACCTAATATAAAAACTAAGAAGACCACAAAAATAACCTAAACAAAAACATTTCATCTCAACACTTCTATGTAGACTCTCAACTCCTCTCTCTCTCTCCCTTAAATGTTTCTCTAAAGATAATCTCAAGCCCTAACCACTTGTTACCATCGTCAAAGAACTCTCAACAACACACCAGCAAGCCCCCAACGCACAACAAACAGATTTGTAAGTAAACTTGCAGCCCCTTCTCTATTCATATTCATTGACTTATGAAACATTGTCAATTCCTTTTCTCACATCTTTTTTTCACAGTTAACAACTCCTTTGCTTCATAACTAACCATTGAATTTAACAATATCAAAATTCAAATGTATAAATGAAACTTAAATTCTGTATGAGGTTTAAAATAAGCACCCATAGAGATTTGAAAAATATGGCTTCTAGAAACAATACTTCGTTATAATGTTATTTGGAGATTTTATTTATTATTAATTTTGTTGTTGTCGTATGCCATTTTTGTTTTAGGTTGCATCTTAGCAATAAACAAAGCCAGTAATCCAATTATTTGTGGTAAGACTGTAAGGGTATGATTGGCAAGATCAGTAGTTCTTTTTCTTCCAAGTCCAATGTACATGAATTATTTTTTGGAGACACTTGGTTGAAAGTTGTATATCTTGAATTTTTTCATATTGCATGGGATAAGATCTATAATGGAAAAATATATAGTTAAATTTAGTTATACAACTAGTAAAAATGACTAGACTTTAATACAAGTTTTTAATACAGCTAGCTAGGTAGATGAGAATTATCGATTCAAAATTTAAAATAGAGCAATGCTACAGTCATAAACTATTTTACAATATTTTTACAGTTAGGTAGATGATGTAGCTAACTTCTTATTGGTTTTCTTCTAGACCGACCATTAGTATTACTTTTTCATTTACTAATAATCACTTACCAAATCAGCAGTTTGTAAAATTTTTATAAAATAGTTTGTATCTATAGCATTATTCTTTAAAATATATTTAGTTTCTCAATAGGTAAATATAGAGAGATAGTATTTACTTAGATCCAATATGGGGAATAGAACTCAAAAGCAATAAATATTCATAAATAGCTAAAATATAGCATTCCATATGAGTGTTGTTACTTATCTTTGAAAAGATCATATCCAAAAGCAAACAAACCAAAAAATAGGAAAATTATAAATTTAGCCCATTATTAGAGAAATTTGTTTAGTTTATGAGCCCTTATAATAGGTTTTTATTTTCTATTTTTTCATAGTTCATAATGCTCTTCAAACGATCTTTTTTGCCAAACAGCATGATTTTTTGGAAATATTTAGGGAAAAAAAAAGAACATAGGGTCGAATTTATTTACTTATGTAGCATGTTTTTTGGAACTCGAGTTTAACAAACTCCAGTTCCAAGCATTATAGCAATTTAATCAAACATAATGCTTGGAACTTGAGTTTCACTTGGAACTCGAGTTCCAAAAGTGTGCTACATAACTAAATAAGTTTTGTCAGGTGCTATTTAACAAATTTCTCCAAAAATTATGTTATTTAGCAAACTTTTCCCTCTTCAAAGTATATACTTAGTTATGTGTAACTTCTATTTTTTTTAAAAAAATTATGTGTGACTTTTAATGAAGCTAAGCATTGCTAGAAACGATGGTATCATAGTAGAAAATGTAGTGGAACAAATGAACCCTATGCTTGAGACATTTGGGGCTCGTGAACAACTTGAATCCCCCTATAAGCTTTGCAAATCAAATGTACATAACCTTGACTCTTGAGGCATTGTTATTGTCCATAGTTCAAGGCAAGCTATAAGTTTTTAATTTTTTAAGACAACTTTTTCTCCTGAAAGTTGTCATTCATGGTCATTTTGAGTCATGTTGAACTTGATATCAGAATCATGTATGAAGCATAGTTCCTACATTCGTTCATGGAATGAGGCTTATAGGGTAGCTTATTTGCCTTCTCAAAAAAAGTGAATACTAAGGTCCCTATTCAAGTGGAAGCCAAAGTTTTTTCGTGGGCAGTGGAATTAGCAAATCCAATGTAGCTTTAGAATGTGGTAGTTGAGGGTATTTCCAAAAATTGTGTTGAGGTAGGGACCTATAGATCCAAATTAGTGAACTGGAGAATTGTTAATTTTGTAGTTGAAGTCAGATTGCTATATGCAAGATTTGACCAGCTGGAATTTAATTGGGTGTATAGGAATGCTAACAAAGCTGCACATGAGCAAGATGGTCTTTGTCAAAACTCTTTTCTCAGTTATTTTGGTGAAGTGATTGGTCCTTTAGGAAGAATGGTCTTGGCATGACTAATTCTATTGTATATTTCTTTCTTATTCAATAAAAGTCTTTTATTTAATATAAAAAACAAGCTAATTTACATTTATTATTCTAAATGTTAATTTTAATTTTTTTTTAATTCCTAATCAATAAACAAACAATTTCATTATGTAATTTTATTCAATGGTTGTTTTTAACCATAGAGTTTCATAATATCATACTCAATATACAAATATTAACAATAATATTATTATTTTATTATAATAAATATATATTTTCAAAAACAAATATAATAAGCACAATATTGACTAAATTCTTCAATTTTATTATTATTTTTCAATGTTTTCGTGCAAAAGCAAGAGTTACAAACTAGTATATTATAAAAGTTGAATCCCCAAACTAGAGGATGAACACAACAGTGACACGTGTTATGTTTGAGTCTTTAAACGCTTGACATGTAATAGATTACTGAAAACATTTAGGACTCAAAAGTGTTAAATGGCAAACTATATATATATATATATATATATATATATATATATGAACCATGTGTTAAGCATTTAATTTTCACCCAAATTAAAAAAAATCGGCACTTTATTTGCATTCTTAAATTTTTCCAAAGTAAATTGACAGTTAAATATATTTATTACCACCTTTTGGAGTTACACTATTTTATTTGATATTTTACTGCCACTCCTTTTATCATTTTTATGTTCATGTATTGAACAATGTTGTTTCACTTTGAGTTTTACATTAGTTTTGTTTCATTCCTACTCGATCTTCCTCTGACTATATATCTCTCTTCTCTCCTTTGCTTAATCCTTCCTCTACGCTTCAGTATTAAATACTACGAACCTCTTAAGTTTTCTAGTTGTAAGGGCCTTTGCATAAGTAGAGCTGAAATGGCAAACGACTCTTTTAAATCCAAATTCAACCGTTTTCAATATACTAATCCTTTCTTTTACCCTCTTTCCACTTCAGAATCTTTTTTCCTTTTCCAAATTTCTTCTTCAGTTCAGTGCCTAATAAATCTGAAGGCAAATGCAATAGGTTTTTTCTTTTTTTTTTTTGGAAATCCAGAACCAAAGGTTAAGTTTATTTCATAAAAATGCAATAGGTTAGTGTCTATTCATTTTTATTGACATGCAATTTTTTTTTTTTTTTTATCATCTTCTGAATGGTTAATACTTTTATTTGGCTAACAATCTGTTTATATATAATTTTGCATGTATTTGAGAGATTATAGATAAATCCCATTTCAAAAAAAAAAATTGTTGCATTGCAGTTGTTAGATAGATCACATTTTAGCATTGTATTAATAAGTGCGATTGTTATTTCATTTTCGCTATCATTGATTCTATTTAATTATCTAGAATTGTTACAATTCTAGGTGAAAATTGGGAAAAATTATGTTCGTTTTTTGTGAGTTGGCCTAAAAAGGATTTTTATTCGCTGCGTATATGCATGTTATCTATGGGATTTATAATGTAACAGAGTACAAAGAGATGAACACGGGCATATGGCATGCGTCAGCAATAAATAATTTTTTTTATTAAAAAAATAGCCTTAATTACGTACTATAGACTTGGGGTTCAATTTCTACCTACACTAAAAACCGATTAATGTTTTGGTCTGATGATAAAGAGCTATCATTAGAAACAGACATCACAAGTTAAACTATCTCTCAAAAAAAAAAAAAAAATTCCACCATGCGGTCAGTTGCTTGGGTTTGAATTAGGACAATTAATTATGATCTTTAGATGTCTCATTTAATTTGGTACACATCAAGTAGGGGGGAAAATACCATAATTAAATACAAGACACTTACAGTTTTGTGTTACACACACCTGTTTGTGTATGTGTTTGTTTCTAAAAAAAATAAATAAATAATAATTCAATATGCACATTAATACAATACACGGAGACACCCCCCTTTTGTATTACACATGAACAAAAACCTGTCAAGCTAATGGGTTGGTGGTAAGTTGTAACCCATAGGCATTTATAGTTAATGGGTAGCTATGCATACAACAGAAAAAAAAAAAGTTAACGAATTGTTTTATCATCCCTCATAACTCATAACTTTTCGATTTCTTTAACATCCATGAAAGTTGTAACTCATAGCTACTTATCTCTTAAAAAAAAATTTTTAACTTTCATTAATAAATGATAATTGAACTATATATAACAAACTACACTGTGGATTTCAATTGCAACAAAAGTATTCGGGTAAATTACAATAAATCTACCTGTGGTTTGGCCCGTTTGCACTTTGCCTAGCCGTGGTTCAAAATATAACACTTTGCCTACCTGAGATTACCTTTGTTAGTCTCCTGTTACCTATTTCTGTTAAAAATAAGGGTAAATATGTCTTTTTGCTCAACTTTTATGTGTGTGTATACATATATATGTATGTATATTAAAGAAATAAGATCTAAAATTAGATTTGTAAAAATTGTAAACTGAGGTTCATGAACATACTTCCTCTTGGTATGAACGGTCTTGAGCCAATCAATCCAAAACATTTTTTTTCATATTCACACAAATCCAAAAAAAAAAAAAAAAAAATTCCTAAACTTGACACCTTTGAAAATGATGTTGACGGTTCCAGGAAATCTGTTTATGGACACAAGCACTTGCGACGGCCCTTTCTTTGGGTTTCCCCAAAATTTGTGGGAAGTAGGGTGGACCATGGCCAAGGGTGCAAATGGAGTCGCCACTTAGATTAGGTCTAGGAATCATAAATATAGCGCTCTTTATAGAATGACAGATATTTACCAAAGCATGTACCCGAAGTTTAATTTTGGGGATGGGAAGGTGTTAGGCACCTAACTCCACCTGACCCATAGGTTGGCCTCCACTCATTGTATTCCAAATCTTAATCTCATTAAAGGGTTTTTTAACTTGTTATTCTAAATCACACACACTCTAACATGCATCTAAATGAAAACAACATGGCATATCATCCTCAAACCTAGCATTCATCTATCATGACATTTGACATACATCTCTAAGGTAGAAACATCACAATGTAGATCTGAGCAAACATATCTAAACATTCACGCATAAACATATAAACTCATGGCATTCAACCAAGCAGATTAAGCAACTTCATGTTCAAAGCTAGAATGCATGTTCATGTGACCTATGCATGACTTACCTCGTTTACCTTACTACAACATAGCATATGTTAGGACATATGTAGTTCAAGTCTGTGAACATATGTCACTATTTTATGTAATTGGCTTATCCTTAGACAAAACACACTTTACTTGTAATTGGGTAGATTTAGGATAAGTTTAACACTTCAAGAAACAGTGGTTCAAGGTTAAGTGTTGAAGCCGTCAAAGTCTGTCCAAGAAACAAGTCAGGAAGTGCAAGTTTTTAAAGCTCGACACATACCTCGACAGATACATCTATCGAGCTTTAAAGAAGCTGTTTTGCCCGAGCCTCGACAGCTATCTCGACACCTCTATCTGTCGAGAATTAAAGAAAACAGATTCCAGGTTAATTATCATCTTTAGATATTTAATTTGGTACACATCAAGTAGGGGGGAAAATACCATGTTTCAAGTCTAATCCGTGAGTGTGTCTTTGGGACTTCTTTTCTCCTAACCCTAGACATATAAAAGGATTATTTTAAGGGCCGTCATAAAGTGAGATCACAAGATACAAGTTGCACATTCATTGAGAACTTGTTGTTCATGCAATTTGTGATCTGACAGACAAAGTTCGTGCCCTAGTTCATCCTTGATGATTTGAAGAACTTTGCAGCCAACTCTCTTTCTCTCTCTAGTTGGTAATTGAAGTCGCGTACTGGGATCCGCGCATCTGGTTAGTCACGTACTTGGGAGCCGTGCATTGAAAGGAGAAACTGTCACTACAGAACAAGTCCAATTGGGTATTGGAAGCAAAAATCAACTTAGGTTGGTGAGGTACTTGGGATTCCTTACTTGTAACTGCTTGTTGTGATAATAGTGGAGTTTCAGGAGTGGTGACCTTAAATCACCCGGTGGGGTTTTTGCCGTAAATTCGTGAACAAATCATCGTGTTATTTATTTTCCGCTGCTTAATTTAGTTTGGTGATTTGTTTGTGCTGCCACGTGATATTGCATGTTAATTTGATTAATTAAGAACTGGGCTAATTAATTAATCTAAATTATCACAAGGGGTCAACGCATTTGTGGCCTGTCAGCATATATGCATCAATGCATGTTCATGTTCATATGCAAGTTTATGATATTCAAATAACCTAAACCCTAATAAA
Source organism: Castanopsis chinensis (assembly GCA_032878915.1). Lineage (NCBI taxonomy): Eukaryota > Viridiplantae > Streptophyta > Magnoliopsida > Fagales > Fagaceae > Castanopsis > Castanopsis chinensis. The sequence continues at coordinate 10,852,856 of JAVQMG010000096.1, read as the reverse complement.
CATTTAAAAGGATAAAACTAAACAAAGCAAGACAAAATAGAAAGACAAGAACTTAAAAAAAAAAAAAAAAGGTAAAATAATGTTATATAGAGGCTAAACATGTAAAAGAGAACAAAGAAAGAACAGACAGAAGTGAATTAGGGTTTTTGGGTACGAATATGCTTGCGCATACACAGGGTATGCGTGCGCATCCCAATTGTATGCGTACGCACATTTTGAGAATGTGTATGCATGCATGAAGCATGTGCACACATATATGCCCCTAACCCTAATCCAAAAACTCATAACAAAAAACAAAGAAGACAGGAAATCTAACAACCTAGTAGACTTCTAACATAAACATGAAGTAAAAACTAAACCCAATAAACATATCAAGCAAATAAAACACATAAACAACAGAATTAACAAAGAAAAATGAAGAGCCAACGTTAGGACCTTTACCTTAACACAAAGACTCTCTAGTGCTTCATTTTGACCGTTCCCTTTAGTCAATCTATTCAATAACCAAATCAAAACAGGTTAGCAAACTTTAAAACTTGAAAATCAAGACTAGAAGAGGTCTCAATCGAGTAAAATTTGACTTAAGGGTATTTTGTGAAAAACTCCTTCTTTGATTCACTATTTCCTAGTGAATTTTGCACATCTTGCCTTCGTTTCTGTGTCTCTTGAAAAAATACCTTCTATGGTTTTATATAGTGGTAAAATGGGGGTGTAGGGCGACTCTAGACGATGTGGAATTCATTTCAAACCAAGTTTAATGGGAAAAAAACTTTCCTTTCATAATTTCTAGAACCCTAGCTGTGTACGCATGTCTGTGTATGCGTACACATACTATAAGCATGTGTACGCATGACTTGAGTGTGCATACGCATACGCGTCTATTCGTGCACACACTTAGGGTTTCCAATAGCCTTTCTTTTATAAAAATAGTTTTATTCCTTCTGAAAATAAGTTATATTTTCCATAAATACTTCCTCAAGTCAATTTTCACGAGACTGGGCCCTGAACCAAACTTGGGCCTTAAAGTACTGCCATCATTGGGGAATGAGGGTCTGAGTCATAAGGGGTACAAAATGAGGTATCTACACCACATCATTTAATGTTTTTACAGTATTATTTCCTTCCCATGTATACTAACTCATCAACTGCTTTGCGAAATAATTAAATATAAAAAATAACATGCAAAGCCAAGTTAGAAGTTGAATTTGGTGCTGTTGAGTAGAAGTCTTCTTTTTCGGTGGTCTCAACTGTGGGAAATTTATCATTGGAAAGTTTGGTTTCTTATCTTTTCCATACTTTCTATGCGACCAAATAGAGTGTCAATATAATCCCCTAATGGATATAATACGCACTGGCTTCTTCTTGGCATATATTTTATGGACATAATGTTATATTGGCTACTATCTTTGCAAAGGAGAACTCATTGGATAATGATTTTAGTGCGATTCCTCGAGAAAGCAATAGTGAGGCGTGGCTTTAAGCCCTTCCTTAGGCACTATTTGCAAGTTTTAGGAAAACTGACATAGGATTTCAATAGAAAGGTAAGCACCAGGGAGTTTGTTATTATGTTTATAGCAGGGGCGGTCCAACATAATTTGGGGTCTAAGGCAAAAAATTTATGCGGGGCCTTTAATATGTAAATATTAATTAAACAAACTTATTTAATACTAATCAATTTAAGGTTAATTTGATACATTAAATACATAAATAATACTAACTAGACCAATGTTAATTTTATATGGAGAATTGAATATCATAGTTGAACCATAAATATTAATAAAAAGAAAAAAAATATATTGCGATTGAAAAAGATACTTTATTTTGGATATAAGACGATGCACAGTTAAAGAAAGTTGTAATCTAATTTTTAATTTTATATTTTGATTTTAAGAGAGAGAGATATATATTATTTGGTGTGTGGCTTTGTAGGATATTAGTTTACAAAAATCAAAGTCTCAAACTATCAGGGGAGATTAATCTATAATTGATGATTTAACACATTTGCAACATCTTTTTAAAACATTTTAGGGTTTCAATTGAGTTAAGGTTTCAATTGAGTTAAGGTTCTATTGGTCTCGTACTTTGAGAGTCTTAATAGAAATGAAAAAGAAAAATGCGCTAATTAAAAGCACTATAAAATGTTCAAAATATAATGTGACATTGTCTCTCATTGATGAATTTCATCAATTTAACTAATAAAAGTTTATATCACTTTTTTTGTGATTAATAACATGGCAATTTGTAAGCCAATAGTAAAATTTATAATATCCTTAACATCACTAATAAAAAAAAATGTACAACCATTAGAAAAAATATATATAATTTTATAAAAATTTGGGCCTTTAACTATGGAAAGTGGGGCCTTTTTTTCTAAGGAAAATTTTGTTTTATGGTGGGGCCTTAGGCTTAGTCCTAACCTGCCTAGGCCTTGGGCCAGCCCTGGTTTATAGTCTAATTTCACAAAAATCCTTTCAGTCACACTTTCAGACATTCACAAAAATCCTACATAGCTACACCTTAAATTTCAAAATCCCACACTTTCAAACACACATCATAGCACACATAGAGAGAAGGAGATCCAAGATTGTGTGATGGCGGTGGTGGAAGGCGACGAGTAGTAGCTCAAGTAGATGGCCGATCCGCTGCCAATCTTAGTTTGAAGCCATCTTTCTCTCTCTTCAAACTCATCGAAGGAACCATGGCCGAAGCTTTGTTTTGCACCAAACCACCTCCAACTCGACAATTTCTCTCTTAAGCACTCTCTGTTTTCTCTGAACTACACTAAACCTATGACCTCAATCTTTCCCTTCCTCTCTCTCTCTCTCATTTAAACCAAACCCATACCCATAGTGGAACTTTTGTTTTGTTTTTATTGTGATCTATAGGCTCTTACTCTCTGATTTGTGTTGTGTTATGTTTGTTATGATATGTGGTCATTTGATTTGTACTAGTTTTAATTTCAAAACTTTGATTTGTAATTGTTTGGAATTTCAATTGTAATGTTCATCACTTTTTTAGTAAAAAATTCAAACCCTAACTCTTTGATTCGTTTTAAATTTATTTTAGTCTTAAAAAAGTATTTTTAATAGAGGTGGGTAATGGGAAACTAATGGAGGTAAAGTGTTAGTGAGTTTACTGTAATTTGTTAAAAGTAATCTCACAAAAGTATGACAACTTAAATAGATTGTTAACTTTTTTTTTTTTTTCCTTTTTCAAGTTTTTTACTCTTTTCTTCATATTCTATCAATTTTTTTTTCCCTTTTTGAAGTTATTTTTCTATTTTCTTTGGCAAAGAAAATAGTTAATCTTAGGTTCTTAACGTTATTGCTAATGATATACTCCATCGATAGAAAGTCTCAAAGAATTAAACAAATCTTGAAACCCAGCGAGAGAGAGACATGGAAACTGTGGGGTTTCACTTCTTTTAATTCTGATGGAGTTCTATTGTTGTTGATGCTCTCAATAGAAGCTTCCAATTGCTTCTCTTTTTCTTTTTTCTTTTTTTAAAAAGCAAATCTCTGTTTCTGTTGTTATTAACTATTGACGTGGAGAATTTTTTTTTTTTTTTTACATAAGTGGTCAGTTGAAAATTTCTGAACTGGTTTTTCCATTCTGATTTTTACAATTTATGTTTTCAAAGGGGGAAAAAAGACTAATAAAATTGTCATAAATTAAAAGAGGTCAACAAAATTAATAATAATAATAATGATGATGATGATGATGATGATGATGATTTTAAATAAAGAATACTTTTTATAAGTTATCTACTTATAATATTTATAAATTGAAGAAAAATCGTGCAAAGCACGGGCCAATAACTAGTATATCTAAATGTTGAAGCATATTATTTATTATTATTATGAATCTGTTGAGCCGTATCAGCAGTCACATCATCCACCAATTTTCAACTATTTTTCTCTTATTTTTAATTCTTCTTCTTCTTATTGATTTTGTACCTTATTATTACATTTTCTCCAACTTTTTCTCATCCTTTTGTCTTTTTATCTCTCCACTACTCTCAACCTTAGTGTCAATCTTCCTTTATCCCTTCCTCTTCCTTTTATTCTCGTTCTTATTATACCTATCCTCTTATTATAAATCTACTATTCTCTCTTACATTCTTTACATATTTTCCCACACAAAAAAAGATTATTACTTGTTGGTGCCATACTTTGTCCAGCTCTAAATTTTTTAATAGAAGTTTTAGCATCAAATTTAAAGATTTCATGGCATGGATAGTTAGACTTATTTTTACAAATTTTCATCAATTTTTATGAGGTTTAATAAATTTAATTGAGTTTTAATTGAAATCTAACCATGGGATTGGGTTAATTGTGAAAGACAAAAAAAAAAAAAAACATAATTTTCTATGTAACGTGTACTAAATTTTTATTATGATTTTCATGGAAAATTGTTACCATTTTGAGACTTTTTAAATCAAGCATGCCTTTGAAGATCACACGTCAGAATTGATCAAGAAATTTAATTGATTTTCATAAATTATGTGTCCTGTGTTATTTGGACTTATTTACTTTGTCATTTTTGCTCAATTTATTGTTATCACGTTATACATGTGATTTATTTAAAAATCAAGTTAATTTCTTCTGATTAACGTGCTTGTCAAATTTTATTGTGAATTATTAACTATTGATTAAATTTCATTTTACAGTTATGTAAGAGCACTACACTTCGGATTTAATCCATTGCACATGTGAGTTAAGATTTGTCTAGTTGCTAAAAAATTCTCACGACTCATTGTGTGACATCACTTATGTGGTGTGCCACCATTTTTATCCATGAGTGATCACCATTCTCTTCCAAACAATAGTGATTATATTGAGGTAGGTAATTGGGAATATATATTATACTAGTCGCAAACCGTGTGAAGCACAGGGGAAATTGATTGATAATAAGATAAAATAAAATTTAGAAATAGGAAATTGGGTTAATAATTTACATATTATAGACATTTTGCAAGATAACATTTAAAACAAAAAATTGTACAGTCATAATAAAATAAAATAAAATGAGAAGAAATATATACGCTCTGTTTGTTTTGATGTAAAATATTTTTATGAAAATATTTTCACATATTACAATGTTTGTTTTGCAGTAAAATATTTAGTCCAAAATAAAATATTTTCAGTCAACCAAACCAACCAAGGCAAAATTTGTGTAAAATGTTTTACACTTGAAATATTGGTAAAATATTTTACACTCATTGCACTCTCTCAGTCCTGATACCCTTGCCTCTCTCTCACTCTCAAGTTCTCCCAGTTTCCTCTCCACAACCCCACCCACCATCAGCCCTTCTCTCCCTCAAATAGACCACCAAGACACTCATCACCGGCCACCAATCCGATCATTGGCACTAGTTAGCTCTACACACATGAATCTCAGGTTTGAACTTCCTGAGATTTTTTTTTTTTTTTTCCACCTCCACCATCTCTACCTCCACCTTCAATAGCTCACCCATTGGCACAGATTTGGTTTTTTTTTTTTTTTTTTGCTACGTGGGGTTACTGATTGGAGTGTTTCAGTGCTACATAGGCTTTTAGCTTACCAATATTGATTTTTTGGAGTGTTTCAGTGCTACATGGGCTTTTAGCTTAACAATATTGTTTTAAGGCTGGGTTTGTGGATTTTTGTTGGTTTGGGTTTTGCCAATTTGGTGGTGGTTGCTTGGATTTTTTAGGATGTGAGATTTGGAAAAACATTTCATTTTACCGTGAAGTAGACACTTGAAAATGCTTTCTTATTATTTTTAGTTACATAGGCAAACATGGTAAAATGAAAATATTTTCAAGAAAATATTTTATATGTAAAATATTTTACATTTGAAAATATATTATTTCGAAATAAATAGAGCGTTAATACCAAACATTTTTATGAATAATTAATACCAAGCATATGTGCTTATGTTGTTAACAACTCATTGCATGTGCATAATTTTTGAAACTTAAAAAGTAATTTAAAATTCCTAAATTTGATAAAGCTAAACTCCCAAAAGTGTATATATATAAGGCTAGAACCTTATTCAATTTATTTTTATTGGAGGTGAATTTTGAAAAATCCACCATTAGATTACATATTTTTTTTTTTCTTTATATCATACATGCTTGCAAAATTTCTAGTAAATTAAGGATCAATAGTTATGTCATCAATAAATTTTTAAAATTGTAATTTTTTGTAATTTAAAATTATGCATAAAATATAAGTTTAGATCATATAGTAAATAATACCGAATTGACACAAAATTTGACATGTGTATTAAAAGTGTAAAGAACATACAATTCAATAGTTAGATTTTTAAAATATGTAGTAGTATTAATTTTATTAAATAAAATTGTAGACTTAAGCTACAACCAATTATGTATCTAAACTTTTTCAAGAGGAGCGAATATTATAGGTTGAAACTCTCTTCAAAAAAATATTTAGCTAAACTTTATCCTATTTTAAATTCTAATGTGAGTTTCTTTTTTTTTTTTGGGAATTCGAAAGCAAGTCTTTTTAATATTGCAATCTAATTAAAGAAATAATGTTTCTTTAATATTGCATTCTAATTAAAGAAATTATTATTTTTAATTCTAATTCTAACGTAGTCTCTCTAATAAATTCTAAATAGTCTCTCTAATATTGTAGTTTAATTAAATAAATTTTAAATAATTAAATAAATTATAATGAGGTGTAAATTTTTAGCTATTCAATTTTTTTTTAATTATAAATACTATATATATATATATAGATGAGATTAAATTTTATAAAGATGGAGTGTAAAACCCATGTTTTACACCATTCAATAAGTAATTACCACATCAGCATTTTACTTAAAATTCAATACATCTTACCATTCCTAATAACATCTTAACAAATTCTCAATTTGGTTGAATTTATATATGGGTATTAGAATTGATTGTGTTTATTTTTAATTGTAATAAGATGATGTGACATGTTAGGATTGGAAGGGTAAAACATGAGTTTTACACCACGTCCCTATAGAATTATTATTATTATTATTATTATTATTATTATTATTATTATTATGGCGTAAATGCACTTTTAGTCTCTACATTTTGGCTTTTTTCCATTTTGGTCTATACGTTTTATTTTTACCACTTTTAGCTCCTAAACCAATTAACGTGTGACATTTAAGTCCTTACCGTTACCCAACTAACAGAAAATGCTGACGTGGCTGACGACACAATAAAATAATAATTAAAAAATCTATTTTGGCATTAGAAAATTGCCACGTCAGCATCTAAATTAATTTTAATTAAATAAAAAATTAAAGTTAATTTTTTTATATCGGAATCTCATCACCACCATTGGTTTTCTTTGAGTGGGGCCCATCGTTTCTATCTGGTTCGAGAATTTCCCCTTCGAAAAATGGCACCTACAGTGTTTTGAAGTCACCATTTTTGTGGATGATACTATCGCAAGAAGGTCAAACCATGAATTTCCTCAACCTAGATTGTCGGGCCGAGGTGTTGGATTGTGTCGGGGAATTGGATTTCTTGCATAACGATTCGGTTCCAGTGAATTTGAGCTTTATAGGGAAGACCCATTTCGTTGTTGAGGAAAACATATAATTTTTTGTTTTTAATTTTTTTTATTTAATTAAAATTAATTTAGATGCTGACATGTCAATTTTTTAATGCCAAAATAGATTTTTTAATTATTATTTTACTGTGCCGTCAGCCACGTCAACATTTTTTGTTAGTTGGGTGACGGTAAGGACTTAAATGTCATGCGTTAATTGGTTTAGGAACTAAAAGTGGTAAAAATAAAATGTAGGAACTAAAAGTGCATTTATTATTATTATTATTATTATTATTATTATTATTATTATTATTATTATTATTTAACGTATTTAAACTATAAAGTAATTTTGGGGTTATGTAAAGTAAGTAATATTTTTGTTATTTCAAGACTGCGAATTTTACAAAAAACTTGCCTTAGAAAGACTGTTGTCGCATTGATCTCTCTATTTCTGTCTCTGTTGTTGTTGCTGATAAACAGACTGATGAGGGAAATCCCTTATCATACCAAATATAATACAGCCCTTATCATGTGCAACCTGCAGTAGATAATTGTAATTCCTAGAGCAATTACAAATCTAATTTAAAGGTTAGTTAGTGTTTGATATATAAGCCGAAAGCCTCAAACACATGATTCCCTTATCTTGTATTTAAGTAAGAAAGTGGATTACTCATCTCCATGGACCGACCCGGATATCTATGAACATCACCCAACAGAAACTTTTCTAAATCAAAGAAGCCCAAGAGACTAACATTAGATTCGATTGACTTACCCCAACGGAACTAACATCAAATGATTTCTAACTTTCCCAAAGACAAGGCCATAAAAGCATTGCAAGAAAACTTCAATTGACTTGCCTCAACGATGTCAACCTTTCTTGTTTCTCCAAGATTCAGCTAGGCATTTTGTTGGGTCACATGTTGTATAAATTCTGAACCGAGGGAAAGGTTGTTTAGGCTTGGCTACAGAGGGAAGGGAAAACAATGTGGTGACACCAGGTAGAGCCCAACCCTTAACTTTTAGCCCAGCCCTCAAACAAAACCAAGCCCAATCCGTGTGTGCAACAAGTGCCCGGTCCGAAATTTGCTTAAGCACGAACACTTAGATTTCCCAAAGCTTACTTGCAAAGCCTCAACTTAAATTCCAAACATTCAGCCCAATCCGTGGGTCCACAAGCCACAAACACAACTTCCCCAAATTACAAATCAACCTCAAACCTTTTGAGACTGCGAATTTTACAGAAAACCCGCCTCAAGTCAGAAAGACTGTCGTCGCATTGATCTCTCTATTTCTGTCTCTGTTGTTGTTGATGATGATAATCAGAGTGACGAGGAGCCATGTCTAGTTCTAAAGGTCTGTAATTGTTTCTTCTTTCTTTTTCTCTTTTTTTCGTCTGAAGATAATAATTTCATTAGACATGATTTTTTTTTAAAAAAAGCAGTAATTTTTCGAAATATAGAAGCCCTTTTGGTCGATTAAATTTTTCGCTTTCACAGGGTTGTGAATTTCACATTAATTGATGTTTTATGCTTTAGTTATGTCTTCCAGTTATAGCATTATTTATTTTTAAAATTTCTCTCTGTTTTATGGTTTAGTTTGTTATTTTAGATTATTGATTGTGCTCCGCTCCTCAATTTTCAATTTTGTTTCTGTTTCTGCCAACAGTAAGTGTCCCTTTGGCAAAAACTAGTGCTTTATCACTCCTGGGTCCTGGCCTGGCTTCACTTCTTCTTTTCATTATTATGTTTTTTGTGATCTGTTCTGTTGTTTTCTACTTACCACCCTTTTCTTCTCTATCTTCATAGTTACTAGAAGCGCTGCCCTTCTAGTTGCTTTTGGTGCTATTAAGAGGGGCTCATTGGGGCCTGGGTCAGGCAGACATGATTGTGAGATTTTACTTGAACTCTATGACGAGGTACTATTGTTCATTCTTATACTTTATATTTCAATTTAATTTCCTAGTACAAACATATTCACTTTTATCTCTATGATTGATTTTTTATTTATTTTATTTTAATGTTTTCCCGCTTAACTGTCTGAAAAATTTGTTATTATCAGTTAATCTGAAAACATGCCAAATTATAGGACCACAGAGTTTGAAATGGGTGAAAAAAATGCTATTTTTTTTTTTTTTTTTCCTTTCTTTATAATTTCTAGTTTACTTTGGTTCTACTCCTAAGTACAGGGCAGGTTTTCCATAATTTTTCTTTGGTCTTTTATGCAGTGCATGAGCATGCCCCATAAGACTGCCAGTTCCTGTGATAGCTACCTCCAACAGAAGGAAGAATGCCGTAATTTTAAGAGAGGTTTGTAAATCTGTTACTTTATTTTGGTTCTTGTTGTTGTGCTCATATCTAGAGCCTTTCTTGTTTTCTCATAGGTGTCACTCTTGCCTCCAAATTTTAAAGAACAAAATGTTGATTGCTTAATGCTCTTAAGGTGGTGTTGCCTTTTCTATTTTATATGAGAAAATCTATAATTGTATTTTATATAAACAAAAAATTTCTATTTACATGATTTACATACTAATTCTAATAGGAAAACTAAGAAAAATCCTTGTAAAGGATTGTATTTTAAGGCGTCTTAAATCCGTTCTAATATAAGTTTTGATCTGTCAAATAGTGAAATACCAAGTTTAAAAATTCCTTGTATTCCGTTGGGGGTCGGGTGTTGTTCTTATGGCTTAGGAGTTGCACAAGTTGTTAGCTTTTTTTTTCGTATATCTTTTCTTCTAGTTTAAATTAGCCTGTTTATTTAAAAATAATGGATGAATGTCTATTTTTGAACTAGGGTTTAGGGTTTTTTTTGGGGGGGGGGGGTGTCTTGTGCTTTGTTGATCAAATCGTGACAGCTAAGCTAAGGTATTTAAGGAAACTAACGGGGAGATGATTCAATACTTGGAGTTCATTCCTTTTAAATTAGTCTGCATTTGGTCCTGCCAATTGCTTCAACCTTCCATGTTGGAGCATTGTAGCTCTTGTTAAAGTGTCCCTCCCAACATTCCAATAATTCTAACTCTGATGTAGGATTTACCCAACTCTTCCCACACAAACATAGAATAATAGACCACAGTTCCTTAGCAACCACAATAAATAAAGCCCTAAAGTTACAATGAATCCTAAATTTCGTGCTTATTAAAAAAAGAATTCATAGATTTAGTGATTCACAGGGAGATGAGATACATACAAAGAGAACCAAACATTTAGAACTTTGCCTGGGTCTAAGAAATGGGAGGAAGATATTTTTTTTAATGTTCAATTGAAATCCTTTGAAGCTATCTTCAAAGAGAGCAAGAGGATGCATGGGTTACGCATCATTGAACGGGGGAGGAATAGTATTAATAATATTGTTTTTGATTCTGTAGTACAGCCATTGCAAGTGATCAAAGGACTAGTCATGTTCTCACCAAAGGGTCAAGTAGCAACTTCACAACGGATTCCAGAGTACAGCCACTGCAAGAACCTCCCCAATGTCAACCGTGGGGCTGCAAGTCACGCACATAGACGAAATCCCAAACCAATCCTTTCAAGTTTTTGTAATTAATGAAGACCATATCCTAGGGATACAAGAGTTTGATGGAGAAAAAATTTGTATGGAGTAAAATTTAGGGGTGGGTTGGAAGTCCACGCATGTGGGAATTAAATCTGAACGTGATTTGGGAGTGTGGGCCAATGGAGATACAGTGTCTATATCGGGCCTTTACTCAAATTAAAGCCTTGTCAAAGGTCCCAAACATATCTCAAATGGGCAAAGGCCCAAATAATCCCTCTCCTGGAGCCCAAGATGATTTAGAGATCACAATGGTCTTGCGGGTCAACTCCTTGAGGCTGGGCTACTAGGGACCCAAATTAGCCGAATGACCATTAAACCAAACCCAACTTGCTAGTTGTGGGTCTAGGGAAAAATACCTCAAAACTTCTTGAGCCCATTTCAAAACCATTACCACTTGAGTTGGATGTGAATGATCCAAGCTTGGTGAGTGGCGACACTCTTATCACCTAGGACCCCCTATGATGGTCAATGTTAGTTGCATCCCCAGTGACATTTCAACATGGCATCAATGTGGCCATTGTAACTGCGCGATGTGAGGCAGATCTTGCTGCTGGTGGATTTTTGATGTGGCCCAATGGTATTGTCAAAGCTCCCACTACCTCCTCCTAGGACTAGGGTGATGCTAGATCTCCACAAAAGGGGGAAAGCACTAGCAGAGTTTGGTGAGGTGTCGGAAAAGTATGAGGAGTGATATGAAGAGGAAAATGGAAGCTTTGTGGATACTGAGTTTGATGTGAACAATGAGGGATGCAACGAGGCCTTTGCTTTAATATTTTTGACTTTAGATTTGGTTTAGTTGGGCATTTTAATGATGATCTATTGCAACACTCCCTGCTTTTGATGAGGGGAGAAAAAAAAGGCAATAGTAGAGAACCCACCAGACCAAAGAAGCACTTGAGCTAGGTGATGAGGAAATCCAATGGGTTTAGTAAGTTCTTGGGAACCTCCTATGATGGGTTTGAGGAGGAGATTACAGACTTGTATGTGCAATTGAAGTTGTTTTAGGAGATCAGAGGGATGGCATGGTAGTAGTCTGTAGAAAGCCAAATGTATCTTAGAGACAAGAGGTTACTTGGCATTGATAAATTTGATCATCAATGTTTACTATAAGGGTGGGAGACTTAAGAGAAGAACTAATAATAGTGGGAGGGATTTATTGGTGCCATGAACTTCAAAGATTGTTTCTTGAACTATTAATGGGTTGAATGATGGCTCAAAAAGAACGAGAGAGAAATTTGCGCAAATAGTGGAAGGTAGACTTATTATGTTTGCAAAAAAGAAAACTAGGATACATTATCATGGATATTTGATTAGGAGTTTATAGGGTCGTCATCAAGTTGATTGGCTTTTTGTGTGACCTATTGGGACTTCTGTTGGCACATTGTTCACGTGGGACAAAAGGACTTGGAGAAAGTGGATGAAGTGATGGGATAGGTAAGCTCTCTGTTTCATGTAAATTCAGAGTTGCTGGTATAACCATAGCATTATTAGAGAAACAATTTAGTGTCCATGGTAGTTTTTTTTTTACATATTTTATTTGGTTATTCTTGAGTCAAGGGCATTTTAGTAATTTTACAATTTTTGGGTGTGGACCGTAGTAGTGGGTCATGGGCTTTATTTTATTAATAAGTCTTATTTAGTTTATGGGCCTTTATGTGTGGCCTTTGGAAAAGTATTTGGAAAGTGAAAGCTCCTACTAAGGTTGCTTTTTTTGTTTGGTTAGCAGCCTTAGGAAAGATTCTGACCATGTACATGCTTCAACGAAAAGGCATCTTATTGTAAATTGGCTTTGATGTGTAAGAAAAATAGGATCCTTGGATGTTAGCTCTTTGTCTATTTGAGGTTCATCGGGTCATGCCGAAGAGGGTAGTGGATTTATTGGCATGTTGGAAGGGGAGGTTTGCTAGGCATTGTAATGTAGATATTTGGAATGCAATTCCTTTGTGTATCATGTGGACCATTTGGAAGGAAAGAAACTATAGGGTGTTTGAGGACGTTGAAAGATCTACGATGGTGGTGAAGCAAGCATTCCTGAAATCATTATATGAGTGGATGGTGCTTTTGAGCAGTCATTCTTTTTCTAGTATTTTGGACTTAATTGATTGCTGTAATTTTCTTTGATTTCAGTGCACTACTAGTACATTTCTTGTGTGTACAAAGTTTTGTTTTGTTTTTTTTCTTTTCCCAAATCAATAAAGCTTTCTTACCTATACAAAAAAAAAAAAAAAAAAAATGTATCGCCTTTGGTGTAATTCAAATGGGATTTGGTTTACTTGTCAAACTAGGAGTCCTAGTACTGTTACTAGAATGGGCCTCTATAAATTGTGCTTAATGTATTCAAGGGGGAGAGTTGATTAATAAGTTATTGAATGTTTTGAGCATAGAGGCATGTTGGCCTTTGTGGGTTCTTTTCTTCCTTCTACTCTTCTTTCTTCTCTTCTTCTTCTTTTCTTTCTCTAAGTTATAGGAACTATTCAAACAGCCCATGAACATCAGAAAAAGATCTCTTTTTCTTCTTCCTTAGAGCATTAGCATTGGGAGTTCTAGAACTCCCAATTTGCTATTTTATACCATCAAACCAAAAAAAATAGCCCATTGTTTGGAGGGCTATTCTTAAAAAAGATTTCAACTTAGCTATAAGATGTTACTGTAGCAAGAGGGAATTTTTTAAAATTGTTTTTTATTCTCTCTCCTCTTTTATTATTATTATTATTATTATTATTATTATTACTATTATTATTATTATTTTATTTTATTTTATTTTATTTTATTTATTCTTCTTCTTCTTCTTCTTCTCTCTCTCTCTCTCTCTTTATTTCTGTTCTTCTCTCTCTCTCTGCCTTCTCTCTCTCGTTTCCTCTCTCTTTGTCACTACCACCACCCACGTTGGTGGTTTGCCCCCAAACCCAAATCAAAATCCCTTCTTTTTCCTTCTCATTAAACCCCAAAAAGAAAACCAAATCCCCAAACCCACAAATGGGCAGGCAATAAAAGGAGAAACTTTTGGCCAAAAGGTAGAGAACAAACCAAAAAAGAAAAAAGAAGAGAAATAGAAAGAAAATAAAATGAGGAGAATCAGAGATAGAGAGAGAAGCCGAGGGAGAAGAAGGCTATCCCAGCAGTGGCTACAGGCTGAACCATGGCAGTGGCGGAACTTCTGAGCTTTGAGGTTTTGGTCATGGAGGTCCAGCCAAGAAGCTTCTGCCATGGCCATGAAGTTGTGGGAGAAGAGAGAAGAGAAGGAGGGACATGGGTTAGAGAGTTTAGGAAGTATAATCTGATGGGGTTTGAAAGTGAAATAGAAATTAAAGAGGTATTTGGTAGCTGTTGATTGTGATGTGGTGGTGGCTGGTTGCTTTGGTTGGTGGCGGTGGCGGATGGGTTGATTTTGGTATGCGTTTGGGAGGTGGGCAAGGAACTGGTGGTTTGGGTGCAGTGGGCAGTGGAGGGTTGATCTGGGGTGGTTTGGGTGGAGGGCAATAGATGGGTTGATTTTGGTATGGGTTTGGGTGGTGGGCAATGGATGGGTGGTATGGGTTTGGGTGGTGGGTAGTGGGGGATTGATCTGGGGTGGTTTAAATGTTTGAGAGAGAAGTTGTAGAGGATAGGAGAGGAGAGAGAGAGTAGGGATATGTTATTTTTATTGGGTTGTTTATATTATCTTAATATGTTGTATAGTAAAATAAACACTGAAATGTTGTGTGAGTTGTAAATTGGTATGTTAAAATAAAAAAGTAGCTTTTGAGAGGGTAAAATTGGATATTTTTTAGAAGTCCAGATGCTAATGCTCCTACAACCCAAAATTGAGCCCAAAATTCCGCATACTTCCACCAAATATTTATCAAATAGCTCATTAAATAACCTTTAAACACCATACTCTTTTCCTCAAATACTCTTAAATCCATTTTCCTCAAATTCCTAAACCTTAGCCCACCACAGCTATTCATGGACAAATTTTCCCTCAATTTTTCCTATGTCAAGAGTTGTCCTCCAGGTTTGAGTGGTCTTCACAAGGTTTTATGGGCTAAATAATCGCATTGATAAGAGACTAGTTTGGGAGGAATTATCTAGGGTTGGTCGGAAGTGCTGTGGTGTGTGGAAGGTGATTTTAATGTAATACACTGTCCTACCGAAAGGTTCGGCGTGGAGACTATTACCACAGCATTGCAAGAACTTTTGGATATAATCTTTATACAGCCTTATGAACATTCCTTTGGAGGGAGGCAATTCCACAATAACAGTACTTCAAAGTCTAGGTTATATTTTTGTTCACCCTGACTCTGAAGGAGCATTATTTTAAGATTTAGTGGGCATCTTATGTGGTTACTATTTGGTTATTTTCCTTTTCCTTTGGAGTGTGGGTTTTTGCAATGGGGTTGGGGCCCGTTTATATTTGAAAACATAAGGGTTTATTGATAGTTGGAAATTAGAAGTAACCTCTTTTGAGATGGTAGCTGGAAATTACAGTTATGTGTTTCGTTATGGTAGCAATTTAATTAGAAAAATGGCTTTCATTACAAGGTACTTTGAGATTGATAATAAGGGGGGAGACAAACAAGTGCCGGTCTTCTGTGTGCATGTGTTTTGTGTGTAAGGGCCATGAATGAATGAGTGACTTAAGTGTTATGATTTTCAAATTTGGTTAATTTACAGTAGCTAAGAAAAAGAAAATTTAGGTACGAAAGATGGTGAATGATTTAGTAATTTTGATTTAAGATCTTATGTATGCTTTTTATGTTATAGATGGTATAATAAAGATCTTAAAAAAGGTAAACCTTTAGTCTGTTTATTGATTTTGCCTTATTATTATGTTAATGGCCCTCATAAAAAGCCTTTTCTTTCCCATATGGAAAATAGGGTTAGTTTGATATTTCCAAATTTTCTAGAATGGGGTGTTCTATAGGCATTTTGGTCTTATTTTGTGTTTTGTGTAATTTTTGTATAGGGTTTGAGAGTTATTTGATTACTTTTCTATGTTATTTAGAAGTCCTAACCTTTCTAGGAAAAGATTAGTAGTCTTGGCCTTTAAAAAAAAGGATTGGCAGTTTCCTGTATAAAAGGATTCTATGTATTAATTAACATTCATAAAGAGATTGGATTAAATGAAATTCCAAAAAATCATTTAGATTTGAGGGTTTTATATGGATTAGAACTCAGAAATTCTACGTTATGTCCATGCGTAATGCCAATTAAAATTTCCATAATTAGTTATAAGGAATTTTTTTTTTTTTTTGATAAGTAATAAGATTTATTGATACAAAAAAATGGACCCTTTAGTACGTAGGGAGTGTAAAAGGGTTAAATACAGAAATTACAAGAATTAAGAAAATCAAAGATAGAAAAGAATGATCAGTTCCACAAGGCAAACAATCAATCCAAAAAAGTTCTAAAGAAAAATAACTTAAGGTCAGGAATGGATCTCTCAGAATCTTTAAAACACCTATTAGTTATTTCCCTCCAAAGACATTACATTAAACAATGGGGAATAATTATCCATATATGACCATTTCATTGATGACCAAACCGGCCTTGCTAGCAAGCAAGGAACCCACAACTAACTTAGGCATAACCCAACTTACTCCAAATAAATACAAAACCATGGACCACAAATCCCTAGCAACCTGACAATGAAGGAAAAGATGGTCAATCGATTCACCATTACACTTGCACATATAACGCCTTCATTTTTCATAAATTGTCAATTGTCAAACATTTTCTCAAGCTAACAGTCCAAACAAATAAAGCCACTCGAGAAGGAATCTTCTTCTTCTAAATGCTTTTTCAAGGGAAACAAAAATCAATAGAGCCCACTAAAAGATTGTAATAATCTTTAACCATGAATCCCTTATTTCTATTGGGTATCCAGCTCATTTTATCCTCCCCAAATCCAGTTATAAGGATTACTGCTCACAAATTCTCACTCTCCCACAATTAAAAACTAACCTAAATTTTAAAACACCCCAACGTGTTCTCACATTAACACACTAGTGAAAGATTTGTCACTTAACTCTCTCATTAGATGAAGCATTTTCTTTAAACTTTCACACGCTACAAAAGCTATACCAACACTCAATTTTTAGGGACTATTGCATCTCCCTACTTTTCTTATCAATATGGTAACACTACTAATAGGAATTAATGAACCTGCTTATTGTTCTTCTAACTTGTTTGGGATTCCAAAACCTATAAGGATTCCTCTAATACTCTCCTCATAGGTTGGACTTCACAAATTCTTTGTTTCTATACTATATACCCATTAAATTCCCTCAAGATATAGTCAAGATACAATTTTTATATACCAAAACCTTCCTAAACCCTTATATATTAAACCCTATTCAATAATCCTTAAGAACTTAAGTTATCAAGAACCCTTATACATCTAGAGTTGCTAAAGTGATTTTGGTAGAAGGCCTTGGGTCCTATGATAGGATACATGGCACAAGACAAACCAAAACCAGGCAACAAATCGAAGAACCTAAAAATAAAAGATAGATGATCTAGGAGTAAGCATCTAGGCTTGCTTGGAGTTGACAGCAAGCAAGTGGAACTGGAAACCGTTAAGAGTTTTCACCTAAGGTTGGCTGGAGTCAGCAAAAAACCATTAGGACAATTTCAAAAGAAATATTTTTTAATGTGAAATAATCCCCTCCATGGTGCATTATTATGCTTATAGAGAATACTAAACCTAATTCTAATTGCAAACAGGAAACCCTAATTGTAATTGACATAGGAATCTTAAATGTAAATGACTCATGAAATCCCAATTATTGAATTACAAAAATGCCCTTCTCTAGCAAATTAATTAAAAATACTAATAAACATAATTATCTACTAATACTGAAAATAAAAATATGATTGACCTATAATAATTACAATTTACTCCAAAATCAAATAAGACTAAATTAAAATAAAATTTTCTGTGCTTCGAGAATTAATACATTAATGAGATCGTAACTATGTTTGAGTGCCTTCTTCCTGTGACAATTTATGGATGCTTAGTTTTGTCTAGGGACAGAGTATGAAGTAGATAAAGGATCATTTTCTGGTGAACTATCTTTCTAGGGATTTTGAAGATGTTCCACTAGAAACATTGTTGTTATTGTGCTAAATGAGAGCTTAACACTCTAATGAGAAACATTTTCAGCAAAACATCTTCATTTTACAATGGTCATGTACTTGAAAATGCAGTGGTACTCATTTTTCAATGTTTGTTTTTTGTAAAATGAAAAAATTTCCTAGTTCTCAAGACACATGAAATGCAAGTACAATTGCACAAACCACCACTGATCACCCAAAAATCTAGGTTGGGAAGAAAAACAGCCACCCACAAACCCACTCTGAAACCCCCACCAACCTCTGACAAATCCACTCTGAAACCACCATCAACAACCCACAAGCCCAGTCCGAAACCACCACCAACCACCCACAAACCCTGACAGAAATCACCACCAGCCCACCCAGAACCACCATCAAACACCCAAATAACAACCAAACCATCACCAACCACCCAAAATTTCAGATCAGATAGCCAAAAAAAAAAACCCATGAACCCAGATCGGAAATCAGAACCTGTCAGCGTGAGAGGGTGGGAGATGTGGGTGGCATTTGTGTTTGGGTCGAATTGGCATTTGGGTCATGAACCTGAGAAGAGAACTGGCGGTGGTGCTGCCAATGGTGGAGCTGATGATGAGTGGCGCTGACAACGGTGGAGCCAATGATGAGTGGCGCTGATGAAAGGTGGTTCCTCTGATGGTTGTTGCACTACTTGGTGGGTGAGTACCGGGCTGGTCTGTGGGATAGAAGAGGGAGAGAGCATTGAGAGATGGAGAAAGCAGGGTGGGAGTGAGAGAGTGGAGAAATTGTAAAATATTTACACCAAGTGTAAAACATTTTATATCTTTTTGCCTAGGCTTTAACAGTTGACTGAAAATCTTTTACAATTGACTAACCATTTTACAACAAAACAAATATTGTAAAATGAGTAAAATATTTTCAGGAAAACAAACGGAACGTAAGACAATGCTTAATTTTATGTTCAAGCTTGGTTTATTAATTTTGATTGAGCTCAAGCTTTCTCATTAGCGTAGTTTCGTTTATGTAAATTAGCCCACTATGATTCTCATACATATATATATATATATATATATATATATATATATACACCTTCATTATCACATATTAGCAGTCAACAAGCTTTAGCCATTAGAATCTCCTATGCTCTAGTCATTCACTGATATTTACTTATAAAAAAAGTTATTCACTTTTATTTATATGATGCATAGCACACCTAATGTGTTACCACTTGAACTTCTATACATCATGTTTTAATTATTTACACTTCAACTTAACTAGTCTCATGCATCTTTCCTGCAGACCCACATCTTCGACCCATATCTGAAAGAATTAAGAGCAAGTCAAACCTATCTTGGTGTTTGATATCTGTTTATTCATTTTTATTTTCATTTAAAAAATTCTTTCGTTATATAGGTGGATGAGGTGTGCTGGTTCTTGCTTTTATTGCAGAGTGGGAGGAATCCGAACAAAGGAGAGCAACTGCTGCAAGTTTTGCCAGTATGGACGAGTACCATAGGCATAAACAATCAAAAGACCCTCAAATGTGCCGGATAGCTTATGAGAATTACATAGAAGTAAACTGTGTTTAATTTAGAAACTTTTAAATATTCTGTATATATGATATAAAACTCATGTCTTGGCTTTTATTCTCAGTAATGAGATATAAGGAATATATAGTTTATGGTTTGAGTTGTATTTTTTTAAATTAATTCTTAATTTGAAATCCTGTTACGAGACCTATTTCCTGTCTAGTTGAGTTTTATGATCCAATATTTTTGCCTTTTCAATCCTATGAATCTAGAATCTAGTTGACGCAATTTCAATGGTGCCAAATTAATTATCACTTCAATTCATTTGATTGTCTTAGTAATTGTAAACAATGACAATGGTATAGTATGGCTATTTAATCATGCATATTCATAACTTGTAAATAAAAGCAATGTTAGAATACAAATCTCAATTGATTGAAATTCATTAAAATGCGTTTATTTTTGTGCGTTATTTCATGCTTGTGAACGTAGTACAGATTGGACTGAAATGTAGGGTCTGAGGACTGATTGGAGAAGTTCCTTTGCTTGTGATGGGCTTAGTATTTGGTGAATATGTGAATTTACGTTTTAATATGATAGAAGAAAATAAGAATTTTTTTCTTTCTTTTTTTTTTTTAATAATTTTTTTTTGGTCCCAAAGGGAGGGGAAAGGGGAGATTCAAACTAGTTATTTCTGCATGAGGCATGGTCTCCAACTGATTTTAGAAATAGAAGAAATTAAGGGTTAGGGTTTGTGAATGAAATGGAGTTTGTAAATTTGAATCTTGATGACTATTTGGTAGGGAAAATAAGTGGACCTTTTAAACCATGACTCGTGCTTCAATTAGACTTAAACTAGAGACCTTTAACCTTGAAAGAAATTTGAATGTAGCAATGCATAATCTTCAATGGCTAAATCATTTCACCCCATTTGGGGAAAAATAAGGCCTTTAGTTTTTGATCTTTTAAAATAAAAGAAATTCAAATCACAATCATGCACTAACTCTCTAGTCACCCCTTCCATAAGCATTAAGGATAAATAATCTTTCTTTTCTGCCTTGTTATCAAGTTTATCTTCACAAAAATTTGTGGGTAATGCCTGTTTCAAATTATAGCTACATCATCTTGTGTTGATATTGATTGTGATGAAAATTTGGCATTACGGGGGCCAAAAGAATTATCTCCACAAAAAAAAAAAAAAAAAAACTAATTCATAAAGTCGCTAATTTATGCTAGGTTCATTGTATGCAGTGTTCAGTGTAACATAATCTTGAGCTTTCTCAAGTTTTTAATAACTTTTTTTCTTTCATCAATCATGCAGTGCATTAGCAAAGGTTATGGAGGTTGTGATGGATGCCGCTTAGATTGTCCCCAATTCAAGTAGGCTCCTAACTGTGGTGTTGTTGTTCACCAGTGCCTCATGAATATCAGCAGCTGACTAATATCTATAAATTATGTCTATGTTTAGAGATTGTTTGGAGTACTTAACCATTTGAACAGTGCTTCATCTTAAGTTACTTTGTCAGTAACAATTTGGTGTGATAAATTTATAAGCATGCCACGTACTAATAATGTTTATGAACAATTGATACACTGGTTGTGTTAATTGTAACCTTATACATGTTAAATATGGAGATGGAGAGTTAGAGACAATTGTGTAGGTTATTTTGCAAAGATTGCTAATAGGATACACTTAGCTTATGGTTCATACGATTTATTAATGCTACTAAAACCTTTATTTTTGAACCATAATCTGCGTGATTACTTGGTGATTACGGTGCAAGCATGAATCTACCAACTCTCTCTCTCTCTCTCTCTCTCTCTCTTTTAAAATTGAGCCTCCAACAAGTGGTAATTCACCCCTATTAGCATTATTTACAGTGACGGTCTTTCTACATTGGAAACTGCTCAACAAGAGCCTTGAACAACATGAGATGGAATTGGAGCTTTATTGCCCGACCTCATAAAATTGATTTCCATTTGAAGAGGAATCTGTAGTAGAAAGGAAACTTATCTACCATTGTTAAACTAAAGGCAATAATCTGGGCTTTCATATTAGTAAAATTCATGCTCTCTACACAGCGATTCAAGTTAAAATCCAAAAAGTGAAGTTACAATCTTTTTTTAAAAAAAGCAAAGGAAATCCCATAAGCCATCTAATTGCCCTCGAAATTATATCTTAAGTTTGAACATATGTTCTAACTTAAGATATTCATCAAAAAAAAAATATCTTAAGTTAGAACATGTCTTAATCTTAAAATCTTCCTGAGTTTGCAGAATAAATTATGAGCCAACATCCACATCAATTTATGTAGTTTTTATCACATCTGTGGAAAAGAAAGTATTTCACATTGCCACAGAAGCATTGCTATTGTCCACAAGATGCATAGTTTTAAAAACTAGTATAGGCAAAAAACTGAAAGATTAATTATTGGTTTTTTGTTTTGACCGAAGTTGGACAAATGGTCGAATTGATGGCGTTATAATTTATATAATTAAAATATTTATAATAGATAAATAATTTTTATGTGAAATTTTTATAACTTACAATAAAAAAATATATATAAAGATTTTTTAGAAGCAAAACAAGGAACATGGCTTTTTAGAAATGGAGTCACTAGGCTCCAAATTATAAGAAAACCAGAGTCCACGTCCAAGGCCCTTCTAATGATATGGGCCCCCATAACCAGTCAGTGGCCCACAATATTTTGTTTGGAAAATGGTGGAAGTGGGTGTTTTATGATTATCACAATTTACAAGTGGCAAGTGCATCAGCAATTGTGGGTGGATCAGCGTCAAACCTAATAACCCAAAAGCATTTATGTTCTCTTGCATGCATGCAAATATGCAATATCTTAAAGAACAATAAGATAAGCTTGAGTAAATTAAAGACATTAAGATATTTTCGGAGCCTGCCAAAAGATAAGAATCATCGAATAGAATATAACATAATCTTATTTTTATGAATTTGGTTTGTTATTTCTTCACTTTTATTTATTTGTTTGTTTATTTATTTTAGGGCAAATTATAAGTTCGGCTGAAATTTAAGTTACCTATTTATGGTTTAAAATTCAGAATGTTACCCATATAAAGTTTGACTGAAATTTAAGTTGTCTATTTGTGATTTGAAATTCTATGATGCAAGTGTTCCGTTGGATTTTTTTTTTTTATCTTATTTGATTTTATATTTTTATATTTTTTGTGTTTTTGGAAAAAAGAAACATAAAAGTGGAGCAAAATTATATATTTAGATATATTTTTAACTATTGTGAGTTAAGGAAATCTAACTGAGCCAACCTCAGGTGAGTAAAATGTCAAATTTCAAACCACGGGTAGACAATTTAAATTTCAGCTAAATCACATGTGGATAAATTGTAATTTGCCATTTATTTTATATGTTAAGCTTATATATTCAAACTTTTTTTTTCCTTGAGAATTGCTCATGACTCAAACTTAAGTCCTATATTTGATGGGTAGAAACTTCATCATTTTAGTATATTAGAACTTACAATTTCTCTTATTTATTTGTTTATAATAAAGTGTTTTACCAAGAGTCATGTAACTCAACTTACATTTCTTGGTGCTTCTAACCAAAGCATCTAAAGTTCAAATTTCCTCTCCTATTATAATTGTTGAATTATAAGAAAAAAAAAATCAGAAAAAAAAAAAAAAAAACAACAACAACAACAACAACGAAGAGTCTTAAATCTTATGGCTAAGGCACGTAATTCAATTCTTGTTCTTTAGAGAAGGAGATATAGTTTGGTCCTTAATTATATTTTTTTTTACCCCCTTTTCTTGGTGGAAGAAAACAAAAATAATAGGTTCTTTAGACCTTACAGTCCTTATCTAAATCATTTCACTTATAGTCCTGGACAAAAATCAAATTTTACCATTTAATGTGGGGAGCAAATTTAGAGATGAAATAGAGGAAAGATAGGTATTAAGGCAAAATCTTATTATTCCCATAGCCGCAGGCTGTAGCTTAAACTGCCACATTGAAAATTTTGACTGATTTGTCATGTTGTATGGCATACATAGAATGCACAAATAGGAGTGCATTCTATATTTTTTGACTCTGCTCTGTGTCAAAATCATCCTCAAAATAAATAAATAAAGGACTCGGAAAAAAAAAAAAAAAAAAAAAGACTAATCCTCAATATCTATACCACCATAAGAATATTCATCAATGCCTGAGTCTCCTCCTCCAGAGCTAG
This sequence comes from Castanopsis chinensis, assembly GCA_032878915.1. Taxonomy (NCBI): domain Eukaryota; kingdom Viridiplantae; phylum Streptophyta; class Magnoliopsida; order Fagales; family Fagaceae; genus Castanopsis; species Castanopsis chinensis. The sequence goes on along the minus strand of JAVQMG010000096.1, from coordinate 10,828,945 downwards.
CTCGACTGTGGTGGTCTAGGTCTAGGCGGGCCACCTCCTCCACATCTGCTTTTGATCAAAAGTTCCACCTCCTCTAATTTGTGATCCATTCTTTGAAACCCAGCATCCACCTTGCCCTCCCGCTTTTGCATTTTTGCTAAAATCTGCTTCACGTTTTCCATGCTCTCTATGCCATCCAATCCAAGCATTGAACTGCCAATCTCTGCAGCACCTGCCTTTAGGCTCTTATCACGAACACTCACCATCTTGCCTGCTCCTTTTAAGGCCATCTCAGCAGCACCTTCAACAACCATCATGTTCGAAAGTAATGGCAAAACTCCTTCGCCTACAAAAAAAACCAGTACACATGAAGTCAAAACAACGACGACAAAAAAAAAGATGTGATTACTAGTTTACCCTTCTTCTTTGCATGCTCTTGATCTCCCGATTCAGCATTCTCCACCCCAGAAAGGTCATCAGTCCCTCAAACTTTTCCCCTAGACAAAATTTTTCTTACCCTTTTCTCCATTTTTTCTACAAAACACTCTGTACAAAAAACAAATAAAGCACAACGAAAAAAAATTAGTAACATGAAGGGAAAAAAAAAACAAGAAATAAAAAAAAAATACCATGAGTTAGATATTTATTCCCATAAAGAAATTATTTCAATTTCATTCTCCATTCCGTGAAGTCCCAACTTGTTTTAAAAGAAAAAACAAAACTGAGTAAAAAACCAACCAAAAAAAAATAATAATAAAGAAGAGAAGAAGAAGAATATGATTTATATGCCTTCGTTCTTGTTCAAGACATTCCGAGCTCCGGCCATCCTTCCTAGGCAGGTCATGGTGAGGTGAGGGTGAAGATTCTGAAAAGAAAAATAGACCAATAGTAGAGAGAGGGAGCAAGAGAATGAAAGACAGAGAGTGTAAGACTAGAATGCACGGACGCGGCTGGGAGGGTGCCGCACCCGAGTCTTACGCGGGACGCAGCGTCTGACGCGGTTGCTCGCGCGTCTGTGCTGCGTCTGACTTTTTTTTTTTTTTTTTTTTTCACGGATTCGCGCTAACTCAGCTCAATTTGCGCTGACGCGGCTTCGATTCGGGCCGATTCGCATTGAACCGGCCATTTTCGGCCAGAAACATGCCTTATCGACCATATCGGCCGGCGACCGAAACAGGCTGAAATCGGCCTTGAATGATCCCAGAATGGCCGAAATATGCTTTGAATGAGGCCCAAACACCCTAAATCTGTCCTTCCTTAATTTTATTTTGAATATTTATTGCTCCTTTTGTATTTTCTTTTTGGTTTTGTGTTTTGTGTTTTGTTTTGTGTTTCTTGCCTCCTCTTTTCTTTGTTTTGTGAATTAAGACATAATAATATGTTTTTTAAAAATATTTTAATAGTTCAAATATATAAAAAATATAAATAAAAATATTTTTAATAATTTTTTAATTGCCGAGTCCCGCCGCACCCGCACCCACATTTTTCAAAAATTGCCAAGTCCCGCACCCGCACCCGAGTCTCGAAACGCACCCATGCTTCTTAGGTGTAAGAGTGTGAGGGTGAGTGTCTGAGGGTAGTGGAGACCATATATATAGAGCCAGAGGCCAAAAGCTGATATGAAATAGGGGACGTGAAGAAACATAGCACTATGACGTGTCACTGTGGGCAGTGTTGGTATAGCACTCCCAAAAATTGGCAATGACGAATAAAGACAAAAAAAAACAAAAACAATCAACAACAATTTGAGGGCGAAAATTGGTGTGGGGGTTGGATTTATATGGTTTTTTACAATTGGTGACCTGCTGCACCCTTTTAAGGAAAAAATGAAGCAAGCAAGTTTAAGTAATAAGAGCCAATTTTGTTTCTTTTTTTTTTTTTTTTTTTTTTTTTTTTATACAATAGGATGACTTCGTGTTTATTTAGCTGTCATTTTTTTTTTCATTTTTCACTTATTAATATATAATCAATCCTCGTGTTTCCTATCCAACATATATTTTTTTTGTACTTTACTTTTTCGTAATACTTTTATTAGTGCTGATTCATTAAAAATAAATAAAAATAAAACTGTTTTTTTTTTTTGTGGTTAAAAGGGTGATTCATTAAACAAACTAACCAACAACAACTTGTTCAAGACAAAGCTTGTTAAAATACATGCCATTAAAGTCTTCCCTTAAGGAATCCAACATGTCCACAGGCAGACTACTAAAAATAGAGAACTGTAACTGCTAATCAGCTCCCTTTCTTGCCATTATGTTTGCACACCAGTTAGCTTGCCGAAAGCAATGCCTGATCTGAACTTGCTGGAAATGAGTCAGCAATTGCTTGCCGTCATCAAGGATAGGGGATATAAAATTGTTTACACAACTTGGTTTTGTCAAAGCATCCACAATCATACTAGCATCTAGCTCAACTTCAAGGCACTGTATTCAGATTTTTGCATAAAACTAGCCCATCCCTCAGGCCCCACATTTCTGCTACAACACTACTTGATGTCCCAATGAATCTAGAGAAACCAGCAATCCAACCTCCATGCTCATCTCTCACAGTACCTCCGCATTTGGACCTCCTCAAATTGTCTACACATGAACCATCAATATTCAATTTTTTCCATCCACTAGGAGGTCTCTCCCACCGAATCCTCCTAATCACCCTACGAGTGAGCTACCTGGGCGAAGGAACACAGTGCATGAACTCCATGACTTGGCTGTTGATGACTGATGGCAGATTCGGGTTTGGGTTTTTTCCATTGAAAACAAGTTGATTTCTACTCTTCCATATTAGCCACACTGCAAAGGGAAAAAGTAATCTCCAATGAGGCTTGCCACGAATAAAATTATTACTTGCTTTCCCATTTGTGCTCAGCCAATCTTGAAGGCTAGAATTCCAAAATCCTTGATTCCAAACCTCAACCCCAAGCTGAATCCACACATCCCTGACTCTCAAATAGTCCCTAAGAGCATGAAGGACTGATTCTGAATCTAGTTGGCCGACAGTACATTTGTCATCTTCCCCCACTCCTCTTCTTACCAAACAACCTTTAACACCTATACTATTATGAGCACATTGCCATAGGAAAGTTTTGATTCTAGGGAGCGTTTCAATTTTCCAGATCTAGCCACATTTAACTAAGGGACTCGGCTCTTCATCTAATGCCATAGAATAAGCGCTTTTCAAAACAAAACACCCTCTCAGATTACCAATCCAAGCAAGTTTATCACATCCCTGGTTTGTGATTGAAACTGCAACTGCTTGAATCATGGCCCTTATCTCTTCAGGGAGATCAAATTGAATTTGATGCCAATCCCATCCCAAGTTGGCCACAACGTCCTTCACCTCCAACTGATCCCCTTCTAAATTCAAAGTGCCATGAATTAGATGGCGAAGAGGCCCTTTTGGCGTCCAATGACCATGCCAAAAGCTCAAGGTGCTTTCTCTCCCAAACCTCCACATGCTACCTTTGGTAAAGGACTCCATACCTTTCTTTACGGCTTTCCGAGTCATAGAACAAGGCAATCTATCTACATTTACGGCATTGACTCTTCTAGAATTGCAATATTTGTTCCTTAGAACCAAAGCCCACTTGGCTTCTTTTTCGGTGTGAAAACGCCAATTTGTGTAATCTGTAGTGATTACCACTGGCTGCAGAGAAAAAGAGGAGTGGGTCTGTGGTGGGGTCGGCGACAGATATGGAATTATGATCATTCCAATTGTGTTGGAGTGCCCTTATCATGTGTGTGTGCGCGTGATGCCCAAGTAGAGGGTAATTTTGTACCAAAGGGATTTATATCACAATATTTTCATAACAAATTATATGTAGTTAATTATTATTAGTTTAAATTTAAACTTAACATTAAAATTACTAAGACACATACAAAAATGAGAGATTCAGAGAAATCAAGACATTATTCATTTTTATGCTATTATCTTTCAAGAATGTGGCAGACCTTGTGGCTCCTAAGACACATACAAAAATGAGAGACTTAGAGAAATCAAGACATTACCTTAAAACGTCAATTATCTTTCATGAAAATGTAAAATAATAAGTTCAAAGAATGCTAAAAACAAGATAGAATGGTAAAAAATAAGTCTTCAGTTATGAAAATTCTAAGGCATCAACTTATAAAAAATTAGCGCATTTTCTCTCATTATTATGCTCAAACCACTTTTGAAAATTAAATTTAGCCCATTTTTGATTGCTAAATTCTATCATAATAATAAAAATTAGCCCATTTTTGAAAATTCTATTTTCATCATACTATGAACCATTTTAAAAAGCTTTCATGATTGCTAAATTATCGTACATTTGCATTAACTTATTGGCAAAAATACTATTTTGGTCACTACATTTAGAGGTCATAGTTAATTTAGTCCTACATTTTGATTGTAGTCAATTTAATCATTGTTATTTTCAAGTTATTATCAATTTAACCCCTACCGTTAACTTACTAACAAAAAATGGGCTAAAGGATTGCACTGTTGGCACGTTCCTCCCTACATGACTACTAAAATAATCATTAAAAATTTTATTCAACATATAAAAAAATGCCACGTTAGCTATGTCTAAATGTAAACAAAAAAACAAAAACAAAAAACAAAATAACTTCTCAAATTTACAGAATAAAAATGAAAAACCAGAATTTTCTCAATTCTTTCTCGGCCTTTGTTTGGTTACCAAGAAATGATGAAAAAAATTTAGTAAACACCATTGAAGTCCATCTAACTCTAACTCCAACTCCAAATCCAAATAAAAAAAATCCATCTAAACCCATTTGGTCACATACTCATCTGCATGACAAAACACGATTGCAAGACCCATACGTTTCCACAATGAAAATTCATGAACCCCAAATCAAAAACCAACATTTTTCCCTAGTCAAAGGCAGCAGAGAAGCCACGGGATCGTGGGAGCCAAAGTAGAAAAGCTGAGAGCCACTGCTAACCGTGGCGGTGACGAGCGAAGTTGTCTAAAGACCATGGTGACGGAACAAGTGAGATGAAGCTTGGGGTGATTTGACTGCAACAGATCGAGTAAAGAAAGAAGCAAGGAGAGAGAGACACAATCAATTCAAGGCATAGTCATCAACAGTGGTGGTGGTAGTTAACGGCAAGAGAAGTTGATCCTAGAGTCATGGTCATGATGCTTCAGTGAGAACAGAGAAAAGGAGAGAGGGAAAAGGCCGAGACAAGCACAACGTCTGGTGGCAATCACTGGTGGTGGTGGACAGAGGCAGTAAGCTTCAGGAGCGGCCGTAGCAACCAAACATCACCAATCTGCAAAATGGGTTCCTCGATTGTTTTGGATCTAAAAAATGGTTCTCCGATATTGAGTGTTGGTGGCTGGTGGGTTTCAATTGGGGTTGGTTTTTTTGGATTTGAAGTTTGATTGGGGTTGGGTTTAGATGGGCTTCAATGGTGTTTCCCTTTTTTCTTGGCAGCCAAACAAAGGCTAACAAAGATTTAAGTTTTTTTCTTTTTCAATCCGTAAATTTGAGAAATTAATTAATTAATTTTTTGTTTTCATTTAGATGCAGCTGATGTGGCATTTTTTATATGCTAAATAAAAATTTTAATTATTATTTAGTACCCAAATAGGTGTGAAATGTGCCAACAGCACAATCTGTTAGCCACGTATGCAATTTTCATTAAAAAGTTAACGGTGAGGATCAAATTAACTACAAATTAAAAATGATAAGGATCAAATTGACTATTACTAAAATATAATGACCAAATTGACTGCGATTATCAAATGTAAAGACCAAAATAATAATTTCGCCTAACTTATTTTCTAATTTGTTGAGTTACACTAAAAAAGAAAAAGAAAAAAAGAAGAGGTTTTAATACCATATAAATTCAATGTAATAATTCTTTCATAGTTATTGACTTCTAGGTTGGCTCAAAATCATTCTACACGACTGGGTAGTAGGAGTTTATTGGTGATTAACTTATATAGGCAATTCATCTCCTTTGTACTAGGAAAAATTTGTGGAGGTAAAAGAACATCCACACTACTAGTATGTCAAGAGCAATTAAGGTATACAATATTGTTAAGTTTAATAATAACAAAATACTACACACCTAATAAACTTGGACACTAAGAACAAAAAAAAAAAAAAAAAAAAACTAAATTTATTTAACGGACTGTTAAAAGACAAGATGGAAAAATAAACATGAAACATGTTGATTGGCCCAATTTGACTTGAAAGGCCATGGCTATTTTCCAAAACCTATTTAATGGAAATTGGGCTGAATATACCCTGATGAATCCCACAACTGCCTATAAATTTAGGTTTGTCTTCAACAAATCTATTATTTTTTTACCTAGCTAACGCCATAGAGCCAAATCATTGTTGTGAGTTGTCACTAAAGTATTTGTTTGGGTTTTTCTCATTTTGTTGCTTCATCACATGACATTCTGTTGTGACTTGTGAGTTGTGACTAATTGCCAGATTATTTGTTTAGGTATTTGAAGTCACGAAATTGATGGATGCAAACTCTAAGTCAAAAAAAAAAAAAAAAAAAAAAAAAAAAAAAAAAAAAACAGTTGATAAGCAAATCCTTTTTTATTAGTATTTTTGGATTGATCCTCCTTCCTCAATCTAAATTGACTGAAGTGATGAACATCTCTAATTCCAAAAATTATTTGTTTTTTTTTTTTGGATAATATAATAAACTTAAGACTCTTTTAATTTATGTAAAAGATAATGAGCGTTGCAGTTAGTGGTAACTACACATGAATAGCGAAAAACTTAATACAAAATTGAAAGAAAAGTTTATCATATATTGCAAATAACACATACAAGAAAGGTGTCCTGAGTCTCCCAATACATCGTTTAGCTCATCTAGTACATAATTCAAATATCTTCTCTCTTGTTTATAACTCCAGTCTACAAATGTTAGACCATTTTGTAGTTGTACTCTGGTTATATGATATATTATAAACTCAGTTTAAAATACTAGTATTACTATTTTTGTGTATGTTCTAATAATAAGTATTAGTGTTTACTTAAAAAACAAATCTTCTCTCCTTTTTTTTTTTATTTTATTTTTTATGAATAAATATCTTCTCTTTCAACCATTGAATTACTTAAAAAAATTTGTCCCAAAACACTTGAAAAAGTCCAAATCTGGCATAGTTTACCTTTTTGTCCTAGCAATATGGTCAAAACAACTATAGCTTCTTTGGTAATACTGTAATAGTAGTTCTAGTAGTGGGAGTGCAAATCCATGATATATTTTGGTCTTAATATATCTCAAAGTTGTATAAAATTTTTTTTAAAAAAAAAGAGTAAAAAAAAAAATTCATGTACTAATAATAATCAAACCCACCAAAATCTCTCACACATATAAACACACTCCTAGGCAAATTCGGTTTTTATTGCTTTCCATTATTCTCTCTTTCTCTCATTGATAAAACACACACGTATAGGGCTGAAGATTCTTGAGGTCGGGTTCAGATCAACCTATATAGCCAAATACTTATGGCTTGACAAGACACGAACTCGACCCACAAACACAAATTGTCACCCCTATCTGTAACTGATAAAAATAATTATTTAATCAATTTCAACTCTTTCAAGTCTCAATAATATAATTTAATATTTCTATTAATTTAACAACCTAACATAATTTTTTGAGGTTAAAAAGAAGCTTAGGAAGAGAGAGTGGACATTACGTGATCTCTCTCTCTCTCCTCTCTCTCTCTCTCTCTCTCTCTCAATATAATTTTGGTTTACTTTTAGTTTGTTTTGTTTCACAAATTTTTTTTCCAAAATAGTAAATATTAATGAAATTTCACAGTATAGTCCTCACACAAAGACTAAACCAAAAACATATTTAGAAAAAAGAAAATAAAAAAAAGAACCTTGGTTGACACTTAAACAAAGATGTAGCCACCATAAAGCATTCCCAAATCCATTCCTATGGATATGACTTTAAGCATTTCATATGGATATGAGTAACTGATACATTATGTGAACTTACATTAAGAGGATGTGGCCACATTAAAGAGAAAAGGGTAATAGATTTCAACAAAAAGCAGTAAGCATGTAACCACATATTTCATATTTGCTCAATTTTCTAAACTTCCCTTGCCCTTCTTTATCCCCTGATCCCATCCCTTATCTCAGATTCCTTGTAAAATGGTGATAGAAACAAATATCAATGCATAGGTGCAAAACAAGTTGACTCATGAATTCCGAGTAAATAGTTTTTACGCTATTATCTTTCAAGAATGTGGCAGACCTCACGGCTCCTAAGACACATACAAAGAAAAAAAAATTAGAGAATTCAAACATATCAAGACATTACCTAAATACGTCAATTATCTTTCATAGAAAAGTAAAGTTCAAAGAATGCAAAAAAACAATATGGAATGGTGAAAAATAATTCATCAACTATGAAAATTCTAAGGCATCAAATGTAAAAAAATTAGCCCATTTTCTCTCATTAAAAAAAAAAAAAAAAGAGTCTATTTTCATCATACTTATGAACCATTTTCAAAAGCTTCCACGATTGCTAAATTGTTGTATGTTTGAATTGACTTATTTTCTAATTTGTTGAGTTACACTAGAAAAAAAAAAGAAGAAGATGTTTTAATACAATATAAATTCTATGTAACTATTTTTTAATTTTTTTTTAATAATTATTGATTTTTAGGGTTGGCTCAAAATCATCCTCCACAATTGGGTACTAGGAGTTTATTGGTGATTAACTTATAGGCAATTAATCTCCTTCGTACTAGGGAAAAATTACGGAGCTAAAAGAATATCGACACTACCTTTATGTCAAGAGCAATTAAGGTATACAATATTGTTAAGTTTAATAATAAGAAAATATTGCACGCCTAATAAACTTGGACACTAAGAACAACAAAGCTAAATTTATTTAATGGATTGTTAAAAGATAAGATGGAACACAAACTTGAAACATGCTGATTGATCCAATTTGACTTGAAAGGCCATAGCTAGTTTCAGAAACCTAGTTAATGAAAATTGGGCTGAATCGCTGTATCCCACGACCATCTATAACTTTAGATTTGTTGCTAACAAATCCATTATTTTCAACCTAGCTATCACCATCGAGCCAAATCACTATTGTGAATTGTCATTGAAGTATTTGTTTGGGTTTTTCTCATTTTGTTTCTTCATCATGCCACTGTGGTGTGACTTGTGAGTGATTGCTAGATTATTTGTTTAGGTCTTTTGAAGTTGCGAAATTTATGGTGCAAACTCTATGTCGAAAAAAAAAGTTGATAAACTATTCCTTTTCTATTAGTATATTTGGTCGTGCAATTTCAAACTTGATAAGACACAATTTTGTTGGCAGATTGATCCTCCATTCCTCTTTCCTCAATCTAAATTGACTCAAGTTATGAACATCTCTAATTCCAACAATTATTTGGTTTTCTTTTTTGGTAATATAATAAAATTAAGACTCATTTGTAAGTGGTAACTACACATGTATAGCAAAAATCGTAATACAAATTTGAAAGAAAAGTTTGTCATATGTAACAAAAAACACATATAATACAAGAAAAAGTGTCCTGATACACTCTTTGAAAACATACATAATTTCAAATTTTTTCTCTCCCATCCCAAGTCCCAACTATCAAATTAAAAAAAAAAAAAATTTGTCCCAAAACACTTGAATCCAAATGCAGCATAGTTTACCTTTTTTCCCTAGCAAAGTGGTCAAAAAAATTATAGTTTCTTTGGTAATAGTAGTAGTGGCCTAGTGGGAGTGCAAATACATGATTATGATATCTTTTGGTCTTAATATAATCTCCAAGTCAAGTTCTATCAAAATATTAACCAAAAAAAAGAAAGTAAAAAAAATCTTCGTGTACTAATAATCAAACCCACTGGAGTCTCTCGCTCATACACACACAGTCTCCGACTAATTTGGTTTTTATTGCTTTCTTTCCATTATTCTCTCTTTCTGTTTCTTTCCATTATTCAAACCCGACAAGACACATGTTGGTTGGCAGATTGATAGTCCTTCCTCAATCTAAATTCACTCAAGTGATGAACATCTCTAATTCCAACAATTATTTGTTTTTTGTTTTTTTTTTTTTTGTGATATAATAAACTTAAGTCTCTTTTAATTCAAACATAAAAGATAATGAGCCATGCAGTAAGTGGTAACTACTAACTACACATGAATAACAAAAAACTTTATACAAATTTGAAAGAAAAGTTTATCATATACATCAAATAACACATACAAGAAAAGTTTATCATATACTTTTTTTTTTCCCCCCAAACTTGAAGAGTCCAAATCTGGCATAGTTTACCTTTTGTCCTAGTAATATGGTCAAAACAATTATAGCTTCTTTGGTAATACTGTAATAATAGTAGTACTAGTAGTGGGAGTGCAAATCCATGATATATTTTTGTCTTAATATAATCTCAAAGTTGTATAAAAAAAAAAAAAAAACTAAAAAACATTGTCCCAAAACACTTGAATCCAAATCCAACTTAGTTTACCTTTTTGCCCTAGCTATGTGGTAAAAAAAAATTATAGTTTCTCAATAAAAAAAAGTAATAGTGGTAACTACTAACTACACATGAATAACAAAAAACTTTATACAAATTTGCCTAGTGGGAGTGCAAATTCTTAATTATGATATATTTTGGTCTTAATATAATCTCCAAAGTCAAGTTCTATCAAAATATTAACCAAAAAAAAAAAAAAACTTCATGTACAAATAATAATCAAACCGACCGGAATCTCTCACACATACACACACACAGTCCCCCGATTTTTATTGCTTTCCATTACTCTCTCTTTCTCTCTCTCTCATAAAACACACACACATGTGTTGTATTGTATATTATTATTATTATTATTATTGTTATTATTATTATTATTATTATTATTATTATTATTATTATGTGGTGGAGATCAGCCTCGTTCATTCTGGACCAACGACACCAAGAGGACCCACCAAACGACATCGCTTCATCCTCTAAAGAACCCGATACTCTCTCCTCTCTTTGCCCTCCCCAAACCCACTCCTCCATGGCCGCCGCCGATCCCTTCATCCCTATCCTTAATCCCAAAATCTCCGCCTACTACCAGACCCGAGCCGCCCACACTGCCGTCGTCACCAGCGACTGGCTCGCCCAAGCCCAGGCCGCCGTCAGCCACCATCCCGACGACTCTTCGGTGCCCTAGACCCACCAGCCCCTCCTCGCCGCTTCTCCCTCGGCTTCCGAGAAGAGCTTTTGCGTCATATGGCTAACTCTCCTTCCAAAATCACATTTAAGCACTTATGATTCCATGAAAATGGTGATTACAATATAAATTTGGTATCAAGTTTTTCCTTCTATTTTCTCTGGGACCGAACAAAGGCTAAGAACTTTATTGATGATTCAGAGCACTATGGACAGAAACGTAGAACAACACTTAATTGAGTAAGAGTGTAACACACTTTATGAGCTTTTGCAAGAAGAAAAAAATTTTGTTCAGCAATGGAAGCAGTGGTTAATTAAGACATTTACGATTGAAGTCACATCCAATTTCTCAGCAATCAAACAGAGGCGAACACTAATAAATAAGTTCAGTAACTTAGAAAGAGAGAGAAAGAAAAATTAGAGAGTGCGATTTCATAGTCACCTTTTGAACCTTGTGGATTTTCTTAGCCCAACCCTCGAATCTACACCTGCCCATTTGAATCTCACATTTTTAACTTTTAGCCCAACCCTCAAACAAAACCAAGCCCAATCCGTGTGTACAAAATGGGCCCAGTTCGAAATTTGTTTGAGCATGAACGCTTCAAACCGTCAGATTTCCCAAAGCTTTAGCCCAATACTTGCAAAGCCTCAACTTAAATTCCAAACATTCAGCCCAATCCGTGGGTCCACAAGCCACAAACACAGCTTCCCTAAATTACAAATCAACCTCAAACCTTTTCCAAAATCGTAATTTGACCCTAAAATTTTTCAATATGCCATTTCAACCCTCCAATTTCCTAAATTATAGTTTTGGCCCCAAAACGTTACTAAAATACCAAGTCAACCCCAAATCTTTTCTAAAATACATTTTTGATCCCAAACCTTTCTCAAAACTTAATATGTAGGCTTGATTTTGTGATCTAGTGATCCAATGTTTGCATTCGATCAATATATCATTTCCATCAATGGAATTAAGATTTTGAATTTAATTAAGCTCAATGATGTAAATTTCTCTTTGTGTGACACATGGGGTAGATTGAATTAGAGATTTATAATATTTGTTTTTGGTTTTTGTTTGTTTTTTTTCCCGTAATACATACAATCCTAACTAAAATTTGGGCTTAAAAAAATTATTTCTAAGTGTATTTTCACCTTTTATATCAAGAGAAAATTAACAAAATATAATGGAAAACATTAACATAAAAAAAAAAATTTAGTGAAAAATATATCTTTAAACCATTCAAATAACATAATATTAAATCTTAACACCGCTTGTATACAAAATTCAAGAGTTGAAATAAATAAATAAAACTAAATATAACCTACATTACTAGATAGCACTGTACAATACAACTTTTACCACCTTACTATCTCTTGTCCTTTCACCATTTGAATTAGGGGTGTTTCGGTCGGTTTTTTTTTAACTGGCCAACCGAAACCGAAATTTTCGGTTTCCAAAGTTGTCAACCGAAATTGACCGAAATAGTTGAAACACCGTCGGTTTCGATTTGTTTCAGTTTCGGTCGGTGTTCGGTTTTAGTCAACATCACATATTCATAGTCTCAAAAAGAAAAAAACAACTCAACATCACATTTTTTCAATAAGAAAATAACAGCTCAACATCATATTCACAAAAAATAGCATTGATTCAGTATTAAACAAAACCCACAATACAAAAAAGAGAGAGGGTTATCAAGAAATTAAAAAGAGACTAGAGAAGGTCATTGTGAGAAAGAAAAGATCGAGCCGCGTGGTGAGGCCGGCGTGTGAAGGCGGCAACAAAGGCGTGAGGGTGATGAAGGAGATGGAGGCGTGAGGGAGATGGAGGAATGAGGCGTGAGGGAGATAAAAAAAACTCAAAAACGTATGGGTGAGGGCTCGAACCAAGGAACGCTCAGTCATTAAAGCCACAGAATACCACCAAGCTACAAACTCCAACGTGACTTAATGTTACATAAATATATATATATATATATACATACATATACATATATATATATATATTATACATATATATCCTTATATAAAATATATATCGATTCGGTTCGGTGCATTAAAATTCGCCACTGACAACCGAAACGAAATTTTTGGTTTTATTATATAAAAAACCGAAATCGAATCGAAAATTTTGCATTGATTCGGTCGAATTGAAGCGGTTTTTTCGGTTTGTCAGTTTTTTACACACCCCTAATTTGAATTTCAAGTCTCAAGTTTGAATTGTGTTGTTCTTTTTTTTAAATTTATTTTTGAAATCCAAAAACCTGTATACTCTCTCCTATTTTATTTCTCTATCTCAGCTTCCTACACACCATTTTAGTAACAGAAAGCTCTCCCTCTCATTACACACACTAATTATTTTAGTTTTATAGCTAAAAGCTAACTTTCTCTAATTAACTATGACACATCTTGGAAGGATTGTCTGGTACTGCGAACCTCACAACAAGATAGGGAATAGGTATTTTGTACTTTCTTCTTCTTATTGCTATTTTTGTTAGTATTTTCCTTGAGTCTATTAATTGTTTTTATTTATTTATTTATTACTTAAGTTGAGATTTTAAGGAATGTAGAATGAGGCTCAAAAAGCTTATGTACGGACAAATCTATAAATTAAATCTATGGTATATTTTCTAATTTCTTATAAAAGTTTTTTTTAGCTTCATTGTACATTCTCTAAAATCCTAACTAATATATATATATATATATATATATATATATAAAAACAAGATATACAAACAGTGGCGACGCCACTAAGTGTCCAGGGTGTTCCTAGGAACACCTTGGTTTGAAATTTTTTTTTTTTACATATATAATAATTTAAATTTTTTTATTTGTTTACCTTTAAAAAAAAATAGGAACACCCTCAAGCAATATCAAGAACACCCTCAAAATTTTTATACCAAACAAATTTTGAACTAAAATCTAAAAAAAAAAATTGTAACAAAGAATCTGAAAAAAATAATTTAAATTTTTTTATTTGTTGGTCCTTGTCTTTTAGTGTATTGTGATTTGTGAATTTATTTAATTGACTCTCTTGTGTGAATTTATCTGTTAGTGGGGGGTATGTGTGGTGTGGGGTCCATGCAGAGGTAGGGGTTTGTACACATATGAGGTGTGTGCTAATGCACAGTGGGGTGTGTGCTAGACTCCTAGTAGTTAGTTAAAAAAATGAATGAAGCAACTAAACACCAATAATTAATAATTTAATTAACTAATACATTATAAAAAACAAAAAAATTAAATTATGTTAGGCTAAACAACAATTAATAATTTAATAATTAATGAAACAACAATACAACAAATTATAGTTTATAAAAAAAAAAAATTATGAAACAACTAAACAACAATAATTAATAATTTTATTAATATTTCAAATGAACTTATAGTTTATTGTACAGGTACATTTGTTCATTTCTTTTTTTTTATTATATTTTTTTTCCCTTTGAGGTTTTTTGGTATACAAAATGCAAATTTGTTTTGGTTTTAAGATTTTTTTTTTTTTTTTTTTTTTTAAGTACAAACTTCATACTTGCCAAATCTTGAATTTTGGCCGATATTTACCGAAACACCCGAAATAGACCGAATTGACCCAAAAATTTTTCAAAGTGGAATAGGAACACCCTGGACAAAATTTCTAGAGTCGCCACTGTATACAGACAAATACAAGAAGAATAATAATACCCATTCTCTGGTTTGTTAGGATGTTCCTAGCACTAAACATTCTTCCTAGCGTCCTAGTTGTGTAGGTGATATTTAGTTTTGTTTGGGCCAAGGTGGGATTCATGATCAATCTAATACTAACACATCTTCCAAACTAAGCCTATATATATATATATATATATATTCCCTATTCTATCGGAGAGCATTTGAGAAAGAGATTTCAATTACTCTTCTTCGCATCTTCTTAACCAGAAGTATCTTCCATTTTTCGTTAGAACAATAAAATTAAAAAATAAAACACTAACAGATTTCAATATATATATTTCCTATAATTACTCACTGTCTTGTATTTCAATGGAAACAGTGGGACTCCGAACTGCTTAGAATTTAGTCCAAACTGTAGATAATGATCTATCAGATGTGACTCTCAGGGTGCCTGAAGAAGGACTGTTGAGTAAAAAAGCTTGGGAGGTTGGAGGGCTAAGGTCCAACATGCAGATCAAGTAGTTCCAGTAGAAATATTGATGACTCAAGCCACTGATCTGGCGCAAATGGAAATAAGATCGGAATGGGAGTAAGGGAGATAAGTGTATTATGTATGTCTTGTGTTAATGGATTATGAGCTATATATAGTTCATGTTTCGGTAAATTTAGTTGTAGCAAACTTGAAGACCCCCACTTCAGTTGTAAGAATGAACTAGTTGGGGACAAAAAACTTTATTGGCTCCTATATGAATAGAATCAATGTAATATACTGCTTATCATTGCTTCCATTTTTTTAAAAACCAAACAAACAGCTTTTTGAAAGATTCAAACCCAGTACATTAGTTCAAACAACAATAATGGAGCCTCTTCTATCTGGGTTACATAATCTTCAATATCATGTGCATATCTCGCCAGAATGTGTGTTGTATTATTTGTTTCCTGTATAGTATAAACTAATTTCCCATTGCCGAAACTGTTGCAGATAAAACTTGGCTTCCTACACAACATTTCCCCACCAAAACCATCCTCTCCGTGTTCCTGACGTTTTGCAACCTATGCTGAATTACCTTCAAGTTTTGTAGGTATATCTTTCTTGTTCCTATTGAGCATATCTCATCTTGTACATTTTATTTTCTTTCTGTTGTCCTTCTTGTATATTTTATTTTCTTTCTCATTCACATATCCTAGGTACATACAACAATATTCAAATTTAAAACCCAAAACATATGGTGTGTTGTACATATTTGGAACTCCACTCCACGTCGCCTCCAAGATCTAAAGCTCAGCATTGAATTATCTCTTGAATTTGTTGCAAAGAGTGTGAATGAGAAAGAGACACACAAACAGGGAGAGAGAGAGAGAGAGAGAGAGAGAGAAATGTGTATATGTCACTTACAAAACAGAATCTTGAGCTATTTAACTGCCCTTAATGGACTTTTTGGATTCCCAATTAAACCAAAAGATGATTCCTCTAGCTTTTAAGAACGTCAATGGAAGACTGTATCAACCATTGAGCTGCTGCTGCATATTGTAGGCACAGCGATTTCTGCATTTGAAAAATCTAGCTAATAAGAATAAACCTCAAAGAGAACCCATGGAAATTGGAAATCAAGTTCTGAACACCAACAAAAAAAATTAACTGTCTTTATCCTTTCAATATAATTCTTCACTGGTAGTTCTTAGTTATCATTGGATTTCTTCAATTTCAAAATGGCCCTTTCAAATTTTGGTTCCAAGTTCCAGGTTTGTCTTAATAAAAAAAACATTAAATCTCAATTCTCAAGCCAAAGACATTGGTTTTTTTACACGAATAATGAGAACAAACTAAGATTTTGAATGGCTTGAATTTTTTAAAAATGTACAAAATGATTTCTTTTTACCTCCACATTTTCTTTTGACTTTGATATGTAGTCTTCGGGGAATGTATACAAACTACAAAAGTCGGAGCTAAATCTTCACAAGTTTTCTTGGGTCAACATCCTGATTAAAAACTTTCTCGCATTTTCCTTGTTCATTGTTCTCACTTTTCAAAAGGAAGCGTCAGTAGCACTTGAGCTTTATTGATAAACAACGGTACTAACCTTCAACTGTTTATGCATAAAAAAAAAAAAAAAAAATTTATGAGACACTTATCAAGGAAAAAATCATGGTGCTAGATAACTTGTTTCATAAAATAAACTTCACCAGCATGATTTTTAGTAGTCCAATAATGATTATGTAGATTTCCATTCTTAAATTGCTAATAGAAATTGCAAGTGCACGCAACATTCAATGTCTAGAAGTAGGGGAAAAAACACAGAGAGAGGGAGAGAGATAGAGAGGCTTAAGAAACAAAAGAATGGCCCTAACGCTCACCCATAGCAGAAGAAAAGGAACAAAAGTACATCTAAACCTAAGATACAATTAGTTCTAGGTCTAAGTAATATATTCAATTGCTCCAAAAGTGCTTTCCACTTACTTTAAGGGTCGGGTAGCACACAAACTGCTGTAATATTGTTTCACCACAGGTACCTTGGGGCTGAGGCAAAGGGACTTATTACAAAGCATTAGCAACATGGAAACATCTTGACAAAGTGTGGAAAACAACATTTACTAGAGTATAGGAAATACTGACCTTGAATGTCAGATAATACATAAAGCTATTAATAAATTCAAGTAAGCTAAGACATAGGAGTGATAATCTAGACATTGCAATTCCTTGAAAAATTATATTACAATTTAATTATAAGATCACGAAAAGGCCTGTAATATGCAAGGAGGAGAGAACATATGAAAGGTATTTAAAAAAAAAAAAAAACTTGATGCATTTGCCACATCCCCACAAAGCTGATAGTCCATGTGTTTACAATGACATTTTTTGAAAAAATTTGTCAGGGTTTTGCTTGATAAAACTATAGAAAATGGACATTGTACTTGAAAATGAAGCAAAACATTTTTGAGAAATTCATGATCACGCCATAGGATAGTACAGATTGGTTGGACGAGAAGAGTCAAACCAAGGAGAACATTTAGATAGACGTATAGTAGATAAAAAGACAAACTACATATATCTATCTAACACAATTAATAAAAAAGTAAAAAACTATAGGATGAAGCTTATTCTAATAAAGGACAAGAAGGATTCCTCTAATAAATAACAATAAGGAAAAAAAGCATTAGTGATTAGATTCCTCATTGTAAACTCTCTTATCACAGAAAGACTATCATTCAATACTTTCCAAAGGACAATAAGCACTTTGAGAGAGGATTTTAGCTACCATAGGTCAGCCCACACTTAAGAACTATATCTCAGAGTTCTGCTCCTTCCATATAAGCATTCACTATGGAGAAGCCAGTAATGTCGGTTGACAATAAAGAGACCTAATAGATTCATGGGGCCTAATCAGTTTAACTGCACTTCCCAACCTAGGAGTTAGCTGCTTCTAAATAATATAGTTAGCTAAATGAGATGCATATTAACTCCTCATTAATGCACAACTTCATTGTGCGGTAGCTTGGTCAAGAAAATCACAGGCCCTTATAATATGTGAATAATCCCCCCAGACACATTGGATCTTATATTAAGCCAAAAGTCATAGTTATTAGGAATTGAGTTCCCAATTCCTACCAGCCATTTTGCTTCCGTGAAAAAGGACAATCCCATTGCTTTCTTCTTTGATAAATAAATAATTTCATTAAAAATTAAGAAAGTTGCTACTCAGTACACAGTCTTTACTCAAGTACAACTTTCTTTTCACTCCTTATTTAACATGAAAACTTCCTAGAAACTAGTGAGAATCAGTACCCAACCTCTGTTTCAAGATGTGATAGTAATTTGAGGTTTTCTTGAAAATCAAATGCCCTTGCTCCTTGACATAACGACACAGTCATCTTGATATAAATCAAGCTTTTTTTCTCAACTCTCATTCTTTTCAACTATTTCGAAAAGACTACAATGTATAAGATAATACAATGATTATTACAACAACAAAATAGTTACAATTTTTAGGATTTCTTTAGATTATCTACAAAAATGGCAGTTAAACTCATCTTCAAAGAAAACTTCAGATTTAAACAGTTTCATTTGGAAGAGATTATTCCAAAAACCATAATCAAACAAGCATTTTTAGTTCTGTATTTTGTGGGTACTGACTAATTGACATTCCCAAACCCAAAATAAGGCCTCCAGCAAACTGCAAAATACAATATATATATATATATATATATATATATATATGCAATTACAATTTACATGGACAGAATTTTATCTTAATTTAAAGCTTAACCATCAAGATCGACTGAAGGTGTTGCAGACAAGTCTTGTTGTTGAGGCTTACAGGTAGGACAGATGTAGACCTTCGGTGGGGAAACTAAGTTAATGCAATCAAAATGGTACCACTCATCACATTGATCAAAAGAAATCGTTGCTCTCTAAACATATGGCTTTCGACAAATACAATAAAGCATACTTAGTTCTTATAGTAATTGCACCAACCAAACACTAGCTGATCAATGAAATGCCGAGGCAAATATTTTTCTTTTCCTTTTTCCTTTTTCCTTTTTCAAGTAACACAATGATAAGTAGTTTTTTTTTGGGGGGGGGGGGGGGGGGGGGGAATCTCTGTTCCTTAATTTCCATCTCCAAGTAAGAAGGTAAATTTTCACCTTCCATGATAAGTTCAAAAACTTTGTCTAAGCTGAGAGCTCCAGTAAATTTGCAACCTGTACAAAAAACAAAGGAGCTAATGAGAGAGATTGAGTAAGAGAAATTTATAGACCTTCCTGGCACGTTCTGCCTACTGCAAGCCAATACACTTCACTTCTGCAAGTCTTTGCCTATAGTGATCTTCAGGTGGAATGCTCATAGATGATGATTTAGTTTTTCATCTATGTCACAGTATTGCAAAATTGCTTTTGTCAAGAAATAAAGTTTTAGATCAAGTTCTATCAAACAAATACAAATTTTAAAGGGAGATTTTCTACATCCTAGAAAGTGTCTTCACTGTCCAGCTCACTTTTGAGGAAGGTTAATTAATGCACTGACACTTCAGGTCATTTTTGCTCTTTCAAAGGCGGTCACATCAATTAGTGCTGTGACCTTCTTTACAAGGAGTAATTAATATTGAACTCTTGAATTATGACAAGGGCCTATATAGAACAGATGAAATTGGCTAGTAAAGCACACCATGTTGAAGTACGCCAATAATAAAAATGCAATCCTTCAACAAAGAAGTATTTGTAACCATATTTCAATCTTACAGGAACATTATCTTCAACAAATTCTTCTTAACAAACTGACCACCCAGATAACCTAAGTAATACCACAGCAACCCAATGACATCTTATAGTAATACTTGAGCATCTTTAATAGATGGATTGCTAAACAATTACTTAGAGTTATATAAGAACTAAGAGTGAAAGAAAGATTTGCCTAGATTGACAGCCCATACCAACCACCTCTAGTTTCTAGCTAATCTCCATCACCTTATAAGGAGTTGTAACTAGTCCTCACTACTTACCCAAAAAGGGAAGATAGTCCTCACAAACCCAAATCAATCATTATTCTCCAGCCCTAGCTAAGCCTCCTACTCCACTTTCTATATGCGTTGGTTTATGTTTCCTTCCCTAAAACAAGAATTTTTAGTCTCTTCATAGAATTAGAGACACAAGGCAGAAGTCAGTTGACATGCAACACATCATGAATTTTGTAGGGGGCAACATAGGCAATAAACCATATTAGGTTCTTGTGGAAATGGTTTTCTGTTTCTTTTTTTATTCCCTCTATATTTGGTAATTCTCAAGAATTGGCAAATATCAATTTTAATAATCAAGACACTCTTGGAAAATGCTACCCCCATGTGAACTATCCCACTTTTATAACTAATAAAAGTGAAAAAGTGTTAGAGGATTCAAAAGCAAATAATCCATATTAAGAATGTAGAATAGTCCCAAAAGACAAGTAAA
The DNA here is from genome assembly GCA_032878915.1 of Castanopsis chinensis. Classification (NCBI taxonomy): domain Eukaryota; kingdom Viridiplantae; phylum Streptophyta; class Magnoliopsida; order Fagales; family Fagaceae; genus Castanopsis; species Castanopsis chinensis. Next base: position 10,808,204 of record JAVQMG010000096.1, on the reverse strand, counting down.
CAATTACTAATGGTCGATAAAACACACCTCTTTCAAATGCTGTTGAATCTGTTGGATCTTGGGCATTTGTAAACCCCCCTAATAATCTATTGACTTTGAATCTCCATTAGTATCTTGCTAAAGCCAGCTCAAGGTTGCAATTAGCTTGATGATCATACAGAACTACCACTTCAACGGCCTATGCAACAAAACCATTTCCAATAAGGAAGAATGTACAAATGTGTGGCTATATAACAATTAACACTGAAAGGATAAAAATTTTATTAGATTGGAAGCTATTACATTTTATGCTAACTAACAACATTAATAGCAATACAAATTTAAAGCCAATTATGCATTAAGGAAATATGTCAAATCCAGCAGAGATCAGTCTAGGTTCTCAATAAAAAGAGTAGAATACAACCAAATGCTTCTACAGCATAATATATCAACAGTATATAATGCTAGCCTTGGCAAGTACCTTAACAATAGTAGTTAATTTTTCAGAGACCACACCGAGATCTTTATCAAAATAAGCTAAAGAAAAATTGACTATTTTTGTCAAGAAAGTTCTGCATGCCATAGCTTGATCCACAAGTTGTTCAAATACATCTCTTTCCTTAATCCTGTAGAGCAGTTATCAATAAAACAAAGCATGCACATGCAGGAATTTGATAACCCATCAAATAATCTTCAATAAAAACCCAATCAAAAGCATGTGCCAAATTCAGTGGAGAACCATTCTTTTTTACAACTATCAAATGTCCATAGTAGTTACATAAGTGCAATTGGATAAGCATGAGGTAAAACAATCCATGAGCCTAACAAGTAAGGCAAAAACCAAAAGTACAAAAAATAAGAAAACCAAAAGCCAAACACAAGGAGGACTAGGCAAGCCATCCTTGGTTAATATATGAATCAATTGAAGAGGAAGACAAGACACCTAGTTTATAGGGCACATCGTCAAGCTCAGTTTTGGTTACAAACCAACCTGCTCAGTTTTAGGAGTACCTTGAAATGAAACTAACATAGAAGTCTATTAGTGAAAATTCATATTTCATACGTAGTAGCAGCAATTCCAATGCTGAAAAGGTTATTATTGTTATTAAATATGCTGGCGACGAACTGCATGACATCAGTGTCTGTCTTAAAATTTCACAATCCAAGGTCTCAGCCACCCCATTTCTCTAATTGATCAGCCACACTACATACTTCTTTGGGATGAGTACTAGCAGTTTTCTATTCTTACAATCAATCTTTGTTTCTCTAAGTTGTGAAGAGTGTTATGTCCATGTATTTTGTGGCTTGAGAACTTAAGTGACATATAGTGCCAATGAGAATCACAGCTAAAGTTCATAACAAAAACCTGGCTATAGGTAAATTGGAACTTTTGCATTTGATTACAGAAGGTATTCTTCTTTTTCTCATCAAATATGTTGTTTATGCAGAAATTTGAATTTAGGCAAGTTATTAAATGGACAAATGTCTATGGAATTTATTTACCTGAGGACAAGCATAAGAAGAGACAGTTCTTTAAGTACTTGAAAGGTTTGTCATTTCCTCCAACTTGAAGGAGACAATGTGTCTCATCCTGAATTGATCCTCTTAATAGCTATTTGTAATGTAGGTCAAAAATCTCTGGGGCAGCAAAAGCGAAATAGCATAAAAAGCATGGTGATTGGCCTAACTAGCCAACTCATGCATGAACTAGATGTGTCATCAAGGACTAGAGGACATTGATATTCGTCTTCTTCTTCTGCTTCCAAATCATCAGATCCATAAAATGGCAACTCGCTCCAGTAATCAACAACATCATCATCATCATCATCATCATGTCCAGCAGTTAGAAGGGGCAAGTTAGGCATACCAGATTCTTGAGGAGGACAGATGCACTCTACGTGGACGCCCCACCTTAGTGTCCCAAAAAATGCACTAGCTTTAAATTTGAGTTGGCATGTAACCTCAACATGATTTTGGTCAGTTGGATTTGATTCATTCAATTGCTGCTGCAGAAACCCTTTAGGTAGAGAATATAATAGCAGATTATTAGCATATGGAAATAGATCCACTTGCCTATATTCATGTATTTTACAACCATTGATGGAAATGCAAATAGAGCAAGTAGGTCCATAGTGGTTCTTATCATGTGCCTCATCGCCTCCAAAACCAAAAGCAATATAGACAGCCAATTTTGGAAATTTGCGACCAACCCAGAACAATATGGAATTATGTTCAACACTTTGATGATTGAACCATGGAATCTCAGTTCCCGATACGCAAAACTCACGCTCAATGTCCTCAGTTTCAGATGGGAAGTAATCGGTGAACTGTGGATCCATTAAGTCATTGCTTCTTGCACTACCGCATACTCCATTCCGTAAAATCCCCATAATTTCTATTACCTGCAGCATTGCAATTACAAAATTCAACATTTTTCATTTAGCAAATCTCGTAAAGCATTTAGAGAATTGTTACTTTATAACTTAAAGAAAGAGAGAGACCTGATTCAATAGCCCACTTGGTGATTCATAATCCAACGATGGGCAATCTACTGCAAAAAAGCTACGTAACGATAGTGGAAGTCCTTGAATTTCACGAAGGTGCTTGCAATTGTTAATATAAAGTAATTTTAATCTAGGAAATCTGCTAATGCTTTCGGGGATGGTAATAATATTGGTTCCAGATAAAGATAGCGATTCCAATGCGGGGAAGTAATCAGGCTTCATCAAAAGATCTAATTCAATTACGTTTTTATAATTCAAGAACTGCAGGCGTTTCATCTTCAGAAACCCATAACCGGAGGAGCTATTAAAAGAATTGCATGTCGGTCTCAATTTGGCAGTAGAAGTCCACAACACCCGAAGCTGTTGCAATTTATAAATGCCATCTGGAAGATCCTGAAGGTTATTGCATCCACAAAGCCTTAATGTCTCAAGAACTTCAAGAGATGTCAACATAAGGTTGTTTGGAAGATTTTGAAGTTTTTTGCAATAATTAAGATTCCATGTTTTTAGCTTATGAAGAAATTCACCGGACTCGTGAATCTTAACTAAATTTTCACAATAAGAAAGGTCCAATGTCTCCAAGTTTGGGGTGCATAGATCAGGTAATTTGGTTATAAATTTACAACCTCTGAGATTGAGATATTTCATATTTTCTAACTGGAATACCTGTAAATAAATAAATAAATTCAACAAACTTGAGAATAAAAATTTTAAAAAATCATAATTAAAAAAATATTAGTAATTGTACCTGCTTGCATAGCTTTTCCAACCCAATGCGACTACATGGCATATAGAGACTAACAAGTTGTTGAGGACAATATTTGGATGGCAACCGAAAGGGATATTTAGGCCAATGAAAAATCTTTATCCCATTGGGAAAATATTGAATTGCTTCACAAATATTTATGTTATCGACAAGAAGTACCTTGAGATTTTCCATCCTTTTGAAAACATCAGGGTGTAGTTGCACATTTACTAGTTCAGGTGAATGCAACATTATACCTCGAATTTCGTCCGTCCCCTAATTGGATAAAGAGTCAAGTAAACCATAATTCACAATAGAATTTACCAAAAACAAAAAATATAATAATTTTGAAATTTCAGCAAAAATGAGACCAATAAAATTCATATTTTATGCAATGTTAAAAAGAAAAAATATATAACTTTTACCTAGTGAATTTTTTTTTTTTTTTAGAAAATAGAAGAAAAAGAACTTATACCTTATTTCCAATTAGTACTTCAAGAGCATCTTTATGATGCCATAACCTGCTACGTTTTCCAAGAATATGTGGAGATTCTTGTCGAACAACTTCTCTACCCATTTGTTGTATCAGGTCATGCATTAACAGTATACCATGATCCACAGTAATCAGACACTTATGAACAAGTTTTTGAATACCATAATCTAAATGTGAATCACTAGCATTTAATATATTTACAACATAGTCCTTCTCCCATCCCTTGAAGAAACATGCAATATCAAGGAAAATATCTTGTACTATTTCCTCTAGTCCATCATAACTGACTCTAAGTACTTCTTGAATGTCTTCATTGGGAATTTTGTTATACTTATCTAATGTAATTTCCCATTCTTGTTTAGTTCTTCCACACAAATCATGAGCTATTATTATAAGAGCTATTGGAAGGCCTTGGGCATATTGTATAACTTGGTTTGTAAGTTCTGAATAATCTTTATTGGGTTTCCTTCCAAGGAAGGCATGCTTTTCAAAGAGTTGAAGAGCTTCATGTTTCTCTAATTGCTTGGCCTCATAAGGTGTACAAACTTTTCCAAGAGTAGCTAAAAATTGTGGATTTGTTGTTGTTGTTATAATGACTCTACTTCCTGAAGCAAACCAATTACAATCTCCAAGCAAATTTTTTATCCTTCCCAATGTATCCACATCATCAAGAATTAAAAGAACCTTTTTACAACGAAGTCCCTTTTTTATCAAATTGATTCCTTCAGATATGCTGTGAATTTTCAAATTTTCATCCCCTAAAATCTCTTTAATAAGTTGACCTTGTAGTTTGATAATGCCTTCCTTTGTCTTTGAAGTTTCTCTAACATTCTCTAAAAAACTGCTTCTATCAAAATGATTAGCAATTCTATTATAAACTGCTTTTGCAATTGTAGTCTTACCTATTCCGGAAAGACCGTGAATCACTACCATGCGAAATTCATTTAACTTAATATTTAAAAGCAATTCTACGGCCTTGGCACGAGGTTTTACTCCAACAAGGCGATCTCCAACAAATACCGGCATGCATTTTAACATAGTTCTTGGTATATTTTCAACAATTTTTTGGATAAATTTAGATTCCGTGTCACTGCAAACCATAAAGTAAAAGAAGCATTTAATAAGTTGGACTAGTTGCAAATATTAATATGAAATGAACTAAATTCAAGACGCCTAGTTCTGTGTCTTACTACTTAACTTTAAGATATTATTAATTAAATTAAATAACATATAATTCAAATATTTGAGTAGTATCTTTAAATTTTGTACATTCTTTTTTGCTTAGAAATTAATTATAGACATTTTAGCAAGTAACTAAGTTGGATTAGTTGCAAATTTTAATATGAAATGAACTAAATTCAAGATGCTTAGTTCTATGACTTACTACTTACACTTAATATATTATTAATTAAAGTAAATGACATCTAATCAAATATTTTAGCAGTATCATTTTTTTTAGAGAGTTTCAACTTATGACGTCCACTTCTAATGATAGTTCTTTATAATTAGACTAAGACACTAATCAATTTTTGGTGTAGGCAGGGATTGAACCTCAGATCTCTTATACAACCATCAGAGGTTTTATCAATTGAGTTAACTGAAACCCATAGCAGTATCATTAAATTGGGTAATACATCATAAAATTTTGAGAAAAATAAAGGATATGATAGTAGAAATAGTAACATGTTTCTGCTTGTTCTATACTTGATTATGACCGAACTCTACCAAATTAAATCTCGACCCAATGTATTTTTACTCTCTATTAGATAATTTATAATTTAATTTTTTTATTGACCCATATTATATTGTATACTAATGTTATATTAGATTTTCGATATTGTACATAAAAGAACTAATGACATTACTCATCATGACTTGCACATTTCAAATATAAATATTTTCAGTGACAAGTTGACTACTAACATTATGTGTTTTTTTCCCGGCCCCCATAAGTTCATCATTTAGATTTTATTATAAATTATTTACTTTTTTTTGCCTAATATGTTATATGTTATTCTTCAAGCTCTCTATTTATTTATTTCTTCTTATTGATGATTTAACTTTATTTAATGTTTTTAAAAAAAAAAAAAAAAAGCTTTATTTAATGTTTCATGCATATAATATGTGCGCATTTGATTTTTTTTTTTTTTTCATTTGCGGATTTGTTGGATTTGAAGATTATTATATTTATTTACTAGACTGTAAAATTAATAATTTGATGTATTGATGTGTTCATTATTCCTATTAGGATAAGAAAAATAGTTGTATAACTACAAAATCTGAATATCCAACCATGTTGGCACCTACACCAATCTATCGTTTGTAGTTTTCAATCCATTTGTACATATTAAATAACTTTACGTCATATATATATATATATATATATATATAAACTCTTCACATTCATTTTACAACCAATGATAAATGCCCATTTATAAAAATTCAAATTACAAATATAAATATATATCTAAATTCAAATCACAATATATATATATATATATATATATATATAATGCATAACCACTTAAGTATCCTACTGGACAAGTGGTTTTAAGATTCTCTCCTACCTTATGTCATAGGTACCAAACCACTCCCTCCAAAAAAAAGTAAAAATAAATAAATCATATAAATTTTTGGTCGGTGGGTCAGGCTAACAATTTAGGCTTCTGGGCCTCATTGGTGGGCCAAGTGCACGCCCATTGACAGAAAAATCAGCCCACAGTCAAATCAATTGGGCTAGTGGGCAACCATGGGCCTCAATAATACTGGTTGGGTTGTGAGTTATGAACTTTCTAGTGACATTTTTGCAAGGGAGATGTTACATGTATGTGATAAATTAGATAACTTTTTTCTTAAAAAGACTCAAAGATTTGAGACTAAAAAAATAAATATTACCTCTCAATAATGTGATCCTAGACGGCAGCCACATAGTTTTCACTTTGAATATTGTCTTAACGAAGTTTAGGAACAAGAAATAATTAAGTTCTTGTTTAGCAAAAAAAAAAGAAATAATTAAGTTCTTCCTTGAGTGATTGTTTGACTCTATTCGTATACAATATAATTAAAAATTTTAACTAATAAAAGAATTATGTTAAGAGATAATTTTTAATTATAACAAACCATCAGAATCATGAAACTCATGAAAGCATAAGACAAGTACTGAAATACATACCATTTAGCAACAAAAAATAAAGTAGTGAAATACATACCCATTCTTATAGTGCCATCCAGACAAACTACCAACTTTATTTAGTGCTATCCTCCAATTCCGCACCTTGTCAATATCATCTTTGAATATTTCTTCATATTCTGTTAAAACTACTCCAAGCTCACCCTTTTGTTTACGTACTTCTGATGGATCTATATTGTAAAAAACAGGTAAAACTAATTGACTACACTCAAGAATCTTGACAAGTTCATCTAAACACCAAGTAGAAGAAGCATAATTTTTAGATAACACGACGATTGAAACAGTGGATGATTCAATGGTTTTAAGAAGTTCTATTGAAATTTCTTTTCCTCTCTGAAGGTTATCATCAATGAAAGTGTTAAAACCTTGATCACATAAAGCTTTATGTAAATGGCTTGTAAAACTATAGCGGGTATCTTCACCTCTAAAACTTAAGAAAACGTCATAGCTCTGGTGAGTGGGAGAAGAAAAAGAAGAAGAAGAGGAGGAGGAGGAGGCTCTTTTGTTGGTCAGGCAAGCCATTGGGATGAGAAGATTAAGAAGAGATTAATGATGTGATGAAATGGGAATTATATATGACAAGAGATGAGTGAAAACATGCAATTTGAGTGGAGGTTCGGATAAGGTTTTGAATCTGTTCGTTTGATTGGCAAATTGATGATAGAGTGAATTAAAAAAAAAAAAAAAAAAAAGCAAAAATGCACTTTTGGTCCATACATTTTGGGCCAATTCTCATTTTGATTCCTAAATTGATTTCGTTCTTATTGTCATCTCTATTTTTGAAAAATCGTTTCTATTTTAGTCCCTGCCGTCATCCAAGTAACGGAACCCTATTACGTGACAGACGGATTAACGTGATTGTTGACGTGACACTAACATGACATTAAAACATTATTAAAAAAATTTATGTGGTATTTTTTAAAGCCACATCATCATTTTAATTTTTTTGCTTTCATATTATTATTATTATTCAAAAAACAAAAACAAAAACAAAAAACCCAAATTAGTTTGTGTGGCATTTGTCTCTCTTAGTCTCTATCTCTCTCGATCTGAGACTACTTGCTCTCAGATTGGGTTGGTTGAAAAAATCCCAAACCACGCCACGAAGTTGGTCTCGTGGCCAGTGCCGTAGTCGATTCGGCTTGAGTTCCCGAAGCTATCGACGAAGGAAGGGACGACCTCGATCGTGGCGGATTAGAGATCGGCGGGGAGGAACTGAAGCATCAGCGAATCGCTGGTTTCGGTGAGGCGGCTGTGCCAGGTCCGGTACGAGAGGTTGCCGTAGCGAGAGGATTGTTGAGCCGGAGGGATTTCGTCGATCCATTGGATTAGGGTTTCAAGAATGGAGACGATGGAGTTGATGGTTTCGGATTTGTGGCAAGGGTCGGAGAGTTTGTGGGAGAAAAAAATAAGAGGGAAGAAGATCGGCCCAGAATAATTAGATGAGGAAATCGGCCTGAGAAAAAAGAAGAAGAGGCAGAGGGGATCAGCAACATGGGCACGGCATGCAATCTGGGTTTTTTGCTTGTTTGTGTTTGTGTCGTTCTTTTGCTTCTTTCTTTGTCAATCTCCGACTTCTTTTCTCTCTCTAAACCCGAATCCTTCTTCCTCTCTCTTTTTGATCAACGATGGTGGTAGTGGGTTTGGTTTGGTGACTTTGTGGGCGTGGGATTGTTGACTGATCGGTGGGCGTGGATTTGTTGATGATTTTTCTGGGCGTGTGTTTGTTGATGATTTTTCTGGGTTCATGGGTTTGATTTTTCGGGTTGTTGATGATTTTTCTGGGTTTGCATTTGTTCTTGATTCTGAGTTTTATTTTATTTTATTTTTTTCTGGATTTGATGGAGATTTGATATGGTTGATGGATTTGGGTTTGCCAAGTGATTGGAGTGGTTGCTGGGTTTCTTTCTTGAACTTGCTTGGGAAGAACATGAAGGACAGTTTAATGAAGGTAAAAATAATAGTATTAGATTTAAGGCCAAAAATAATAATAATAATAATATGAAAAAAAAAAATTAAAATGCTGACGTGGCTTTAAAAAATGCCACATTAATTTTTTTAATAATATTTTTAAAAAAATGATGTCTATAATATTTTTATAACAAATTTTAAGTGGTAGGTTGTTATTGGTTGTTATTGTTGGGGTAAAAAAGTAATCTTAGTGTTTTGTTTAAATTTGAACCTATAACAATTAACTACTTATGATTTGTTGTAAAAATATTGTGGACGTAATACCTCTCATATTTTAATATCATGTTAGTGCCACATCAGCGTCACGCCAGTAATCACGTCAATCTGTCTGCCACGTAATAGGGTTTCGTTACTTGGATAACGGTAGGGACTAAAATAGGAACAATTTTTAAAAAATAGAGATGACAATAGGAACGAAATCAATTTAGAGACCAAAAAGAGAATTGGCTCAAAATGTAAGGACTAAAAGTGTATTTTTGCCAAAAAAATATACAACACGTCTTTGGTTTTGCTTCCAAGAAAGTTCGAAGCAGTATAGAGTACTACAGACACAGTTGTTTATAAAATAATAAATAAGGTGTCTGTTAACAATAATTTTTTTTTTTTTTTTTAACCTTTTGCAGCCTTTTCTTTTTTAAAAAAAAAATTTGAAAAATTATTATTTTTTTGGCAAACTTTTTGATAATTTGTTGTCATTTTTATTAACATAATTTAAAAAAAAAAACTTAACAAACACCACACCACACGATTCTTGTTAATTTTTTTTAATAATAATTAAAAAAAGTAGTAAATTTGTTTATAAAATAATAATAATATTAAAAAAAACATCAGTACAGTTCTACTGACTGTATCACGCGTTTTGTGTTTTTCCACAAAGCTACAGTGCTTTTACTTTCTTTTTTTCTTGACAACGCGCTTTACACTTTTATTCACTCTAGAACAAAAGTCATGGTTATTTTTGTTACTAATTATTTCATTATTCAGCTTATTTTTGTTACTAATTATGGATTCTATTACACTTTTTTGAACTATTCATAGGTTCCATCGTACTATTTCAACTAATTTTTACCTTTATCTACAATACTTTTAATAATAAGTTTTCAGTTTCAGCAAAATAAGCGGTATTTAAATGTATTATTAATTCTTTGGCTTTTACGTTTCATTGGAATATATATTAGATCCTAGATTGCCCACTACCCATTATGTAGGTTCTTGAACAGATTCAGGGAATTGCAATTCCTAATTAATATTTAGTTCAACAAAGTGTAATCTTATCGAGTCAGTTTATATAATTCGATAAGCTTTATATTTAGCAAAGGATATTAAATAATTTCCATGGTAGATTACAGGTCCTATTTAAAAGTGTTTTGAGACTATTTGGAGGATGTTTCAACTAGACTTTCAGGGTGATTCAAGTGTTGTAGATAATTATGCATAATATGCACAAGTTTTGTTCGTTAAATCCCTATAAGTCAAAAGTTTTCAAAAGTTATGTTTTTAAGCATACATTTTCTAAAGTTTATCAAAAGCATTTTCACACCATTGAAAGAGAAACTTTGACATTGACTTTGACTTTTAAATAATGTTTTGAATTCCTAAACTAAACTATTTTCATAAAATAACTGAGTTTCAAAGTAAGTTATTTAATAAATTTATCTAATTCAAGTCTCTCTCAAAAAATGTGAGTATTCTCTCTCTCTCAATTATTTATTCTTTATTGCAACTTTACTTTAGATTGATGAACCATTGTATTTTTTTTTTAATAACACTATATTAGGTAAATACAATTTTGTGGTGCGTTTTTTATTTTTCCATCACAAGCCTTCTCTCTTCCTCTTATAGTTTTTGTTTGACAAGATATCAAAATACAATCTTTCTATTTATTTTAATATGTCTTTCAACTATCTGAGTTATATCAAGTGTAATTTTGAAATGAGTTTTAATTATCATCATAATCACCTTTAAGAAATGAGAAGTTTGAAAAATATATTTGAAACTTAAGATTTTAGTTGTAAAAAAAAATATATATATATATATATATATATATAACGTACCATAATATTTAGAAAAATATGGACCACCTCAAAAAGAAATAATATCAAATAAAATAATATATATGCAAAAATGGATAGGTTAAAACTAATTTTAGAAATTTTTTAATTTTTAGAGTGAAAAAACTATCTTCCACAAAATTTAAAGAGTGACTTATACATGAAACCACAATTGTAAAGCAATTTTTTAAAGAGTGAGTTATACATCAAACCACAAAATGGATTGCTATATACATCTTTGTAATGTAATTTTTTTTTTTTGGTTGATTTTTTATCGACTTATAATTTATGATAATAAAAGGATTAGATAAAGAATTTGTGTTGTAATTAAATTAATATTTTTATCAAAGTAAAAATGATCGGAAAAGAGGATAAGAATAAAATAAATTATATATATTATTTTTTAAATCTAAACAAATTTCTGCAATTTGGTGAAATATCAATCACTTAAATAAAGAATTTGGATTGCAATTAAATTAAGATTTTATCAACTTAGAAAAATGATAGGAGAAGAAGATAAGAACAAAAAAAATTATTTATATTTTTAAAATCTAAAAAAAATTATGCAATTTGGTGAAGTTATTTGGCACACCCTCGGCTCCTAAATCCATAGTATATGATATACATTTTTTTTTTTTTTTGCTCAAATAAGGTTATTTAGTATTTACTTATTAAACTAAAATTTTAAAATGATTACCTAATGATTTATTTACCTAATGAGTGGTACAACTACACGACTGACATTTCATGTGAATCAATAGTGTAAGAGAAGATTCATAAGTTAGTTTGGGGTGGATAGCTTATAAGGACGGCTTGTGCACCAAGGGCTAATGCCTTGAAGACATCTGTTCCTCGTCGCACTCCTCCATCAAGGAACACAGGAACTTTCCCTCCAATAGCATGAACCACCTGCAACCACAAGGTACCTAAGTATTCACAATTGCTGTTGTCCTTAGCATGCCAAAGAGCATACTAGTCCACTCAAGTCCAAACAGAAAATTCCTCAGCAGGAATGCATGAGCACGTACATTTCCTGTATTAAAATGATTAAAATTCCTACAGATTGTTATGTTAAGGATGCCTAGCTACTGCATTACCTTGTACAAAACTTCCCTAATCCCTAATACTTTTAACATCTATACTATAAAATGGGCACAGAGATGCAATGTATCTACAGGTAAAACCTAGTATCTGTGTTTACACCTACGCGCTTAATGAGTACAAAAGTCTTATACTAAGCAGTAGAGAGAAAACTTTACCTCTTCCAGAACAGTAATAGTGGCAGGAGTATAATCAAGCTGGCGAGCTCTATGATTTGAGACAACAATCCCAGCAACACCTACTTCTACAGCCTTTATTGCTGCCAATAGTAGTATTACTAAATGTTACTTCTGCAGAAAGGGGAGAACGGCCCCTTATGCGGTAGTAGAAGAGGAGAATAAGCTCATTTTGCAACATAGCTTCTTGGACCGGATTTAATGCTTTTGCACATACTGGCAACGGCAAAATGGGACCCTAAAGCCCATGCCATGTAGATGTCAGACCCGACTTCCTTAGAAAAAGCATAGACTAAAAGATGTCTAATAGATGCAAGACACATGGCTAGGTGTAAAACGTGAAAAAATGACTCAACATTTTTTAATTTACACCAGATGAGAGTTAAAAATAGAATCCCAGACTCAAAAGTTGCAAGATCTTCTCCATGAAACCCCTTGTTTCATCATTCTCTCTTTCCGGAGCAGTCACTATTATTGATCCATGCTATGGATTGTTTCTATATTTTACATTTATTGGTAAAGACTAAAGACTGCAGAAGGAAACAAAGAACCTTGGGCCATCTTACTTATCACAACAATACTGATTCAAGGCTTTCCAAGTTAAAGACATGCGGTGGAAGTTGCTGACTTTGGCAATAATTCTCCACTTTCAGTCAGTTTTTTTTTTTTTTTTTTTTTGTTGATAATTTGATAGTTTTAAACAGGTACTTGAGTTTTCTTTTTTCTAATACCTGCTCTCTTTTTTTTTTTGCCAACACTCATGCATCAATGAGCCCATCTCTCTTCTCATCAAGCTCGGCTCCATCACATTAATCAGCCTTAAAAGCTTCAAGCCAGAAGTGAATTAAGCATTGCCACTGTAAAGTTCTCACTACCATGCTACCAATCTACTATGATTTGGTCATTACCACTAATAAGAATTTAAGGGAAAAACAAAATGTCCCCCGTTTTAAAATGTATTTTTCAATCAATAACTTTGAGACGCATATCCTTCTGCCCAGGTTCATGGAATAATTTCTCAGGGTATGAGCTTGAGCTTGCATTTTTATTTTTTTATATTCTGTAGAACTTTACAAAGATCTACCGATAGAAAAGTAGAAAATATCAATCCTTAAACTCCTAGTAGTGGTACAACTGAAGAGAAGGAGAATACAATGGGCTGCTCTGAACCCATACCTTTAACATGGACTTCAAGGTTCCACATATATAACCACATTTATTTATAAAACAGACATAGCTATTGCAGAAGATGGTATTCATGGTCCCATTCTACTATCTACATGCCAACTAGATCATTGAAGAAATTTCAACATTTTTTTTTTTTGATAAGTAAGACTTAATATATATACGAAGGGCTACTCTAAGCAAAAAAACAAAGAGCAACCCACGAGAATACAAGAGAAAACCAAAAAAGGAAGAAGAACCAAACAACAGAAAATTACAAAAGCGAGAGGGAGCTAAGAAAGGAAGGGAGAGAGTCACTAGTCGTGAGTCTCCAAGCCCTAGACCAATCATAAAGAGTCCCGCTAAAAGAAGCAAGCAGCTGATCACCGGTGCTTTCCATGTCATCAAAAGTCCGCCGATTACGCTCCTTCCAAACACACCAAAGGATACCCAACGGAACTAAGTTCCAAATCCGAGAAGAGTGCTTCCCCAACCAATTCCACCAGCCTATCAGCACATCAGGAATCGAACTAGGAGTAACCCAAGACACACCAAAAGTTCTAAAGGCAAAACTCCATAAACGATAGGCCAACTCACAATGAATAAGTAAGTGATCTACCGTCTCTCCACAATGACGACACATAATGCACCAATCCACAAACTCCAATCTCCTCAATCTCAAATTATCTCCCGTTAGGATCTTATTCCAAGCTGCACACCAAACAAAGAAGGAAACTCGCCTAGGGGCTTTTGCTTTCCATATAGTTTTCCAAGGAAAGACAATAGAGGGAGAATTCCTTAGCTTATTATAAAACGACCGAACAGAAAATTCCCCATTAGGCTTTAACTTCCATCTCATCCGGTCTCTAACATCTATTGGAGGAGAATTAGCTCCCAATAAACGAAGGAAAAGCAGCCCTTCCTCCATCTCCCAAACCTCAAAATCTCTAATAAACCTAACATCCCAAATTCTCCTCTCCTCCGCCCCCTGCCTAGACAAAGAAGCTTCTACAGAAACCCCCTTATCCAAAGCAATGCCATACAACCTTGGGAACGCCAGCTGAAAGGATTAACCCCCAAACCACCCATCCTGCCAAAACCTCACTCTATTCCCCATCCCAACAACAAACTGACAATTTATGCTGAACACCTCCCAACCCATACGAATACCTCTCCACAAACCACACCCATGAACTCCCCTACCAAGCTTTGAGGTCCAACCCCCCCAATCTTCTCCAAACTTTGAGGCTACCACCCTCCTCCATAACCGATCTTCCTCCTTACCAAACCGCCACAACCATTTCCCCAGCAACGCCTTATTAAAAGTAGTGAGCTTCCTTATCCCCAATCCGCCATTGGCAATAGGCGCACAAACTTTAGCCCAACCTACCAGATGAGACTTGCTATCACCCCATAAAAAGTCCCTTTGCAACTTTTCGATTTTATTGGCCACATAAGTAGGAATGGTGAATAGCGAAAGAAAATAAGTGGAAAGACTAGATAACGTACTCTTGAGTAACATCAAAAGGCCCCCCTTAGACAAGTACAACTTCTTCCAGCCAGCTAACTTCCGCTCTATTTTTTCCAAAATAGGATTCCAAATAGAAGGGGAAAAATGAGAGGCCCCCAGCGGCATGCCAAGGTATGACATAGGCAAAGAACCAACTCTGCAGCCCAAAATATCAGCCAGTCTATGCACATCAACAACCTCCCCTATTGGGACCATCTCACTCTTATGCACATTAACCTTTAAACCCGTTACCGCCTGAAAACAAAGTAACAATAACCGAATATGCAGAATTTGCTCCATATCTGCATCACAGAAAAGGATAGTGTCGTCTGCAAACAAAAGATGCGAAATACACTCCCCACCACCCCTCCTACCTTCAACAACAAAACCACGGATCAAACCAGCTTCCTCCACTCTTCTCAACATCCTACTAAACACCTCCATCATGATCAACATATTCCATACCTATTCTCAGTTACTTATTGTTAACAATGTAATTACAAATGTATAAGATATTATTGATGATATAAATCATTTTTCTTTAGGACATTGTCCTAATGCTTCAAATATTTTATTAGAGCATTGAATGGATTTTTTCATGCTCTGTCCTCACATGGCTTCTAGTAATATCTTTCACACTAGGACAGCCAGACAGTGCCATGGTGAGCTCAAGCTCATCCTTCAGCATTTGAATGACTTTTCTCACCCCGTATTCCCCCTTTGCTGCCAGCCCATAGACAACAGGCCTTCCAATCTGCAATAATAAATATATAGATTACAATAGAGTTTAGAGAGCTTTGACCAAGAATCATAAAATTCTCAGTGGTTTTTAAATATCAGCATCAACTTTGGGATGGAGAGAGAAGCAAAAATTGAGTGTTGGGGATTATAACTACCAAAGCGTGTCGCTCCCACAACTATATCCAGCACTCTCTTTCTCAAAAAAAAAAAATATATATATATATATATATATATCCAGCACTCTCAAAGTGTTTCAATGATCTAGGTATTTATCTTGAGCAACTTAAAAGTTTTTTATTTGCACATCCAAGTTAGACGGAAATTGGACAACTAGTTGAAAAAAAAAATGTCAATCTAGAAGCAAATGTCAATCTAGAAGCAGAGTACAATAGAGCTGCTTCCCAAAAAGCCATCAGTTGGATACACTGACATTCATTGACAGTTGAAACTCACATAAAAGCAATTACACAAGCGCATGACCAAAAAATACTACTTGTTCTCTTTATATAGCAACCACATGGCGGACATTGCATGTGAAGAAATGGTGTAAGAGAAGATTCATAAGTCAGTTACATGAATTAAATAGTTTGGGGTGGAGAGCTCACAAGGACGGCTTGTGCACCAAGGGCTAATGCCTTGAAGACATCTGTTCCTCGCCGCACTCCTCCATCAAGGAACACTGGAACTTTCCCTCCAACAGCATCAACCACCTGCAACCACAAGATGCCTAAATATCCACAATCGCTGATTGAACTTTGGCATGCCAAAGAGCATAGTGTAACTCTACACAAATCCAGACAGAAAAGTCCTGTGCAGGAATGCATGGCCCTATACGTGTCTTGTATTAAATTGCTAAAATTTCATACAAATTTGAATGTTAAGGATGTCTAGCTACGGCATTACCTCGTACAAAACTTCCCTAAACCCTTATACTGTTAACATCTATATTAAAGACGTAGCACATAGATGCAAAAAGAAGAATCTGTGTTTACACCTACACACCCAATGAGTCCAATATTCTTATGCTAAGCAGTAGAGATAAAACTTCACCTCTTCCAGAACAGTAATTGTAGCAGGAGTGTAATCAAGCTGGCGAGCCCCATGATTAGAGACAACAATCCCAGCAACACCTACTTCTGTCGCCTTTATTGCTGCCCATGACAGTACATCAAATGTTTAGGATATTTGAATGTTGAACAGAAAGTAAAGCAACCATGACATTCAAGGATCCGAGTAAATTATCAAGTGCGTGAAAAGATGCAGAATTTAAAGTGATTTACATAAAAATGTTTGACAGAGCAGATAGAGGAGGTAATTGTGAGAAAAAAAATCACACAAACAAGATGATTAATGGGCCTCCTATACTTGAAATTCCAAAGATAAAAAGGATGATTAACTGAAATTTTCATTAAAAGTTTAAAGTTTCAAAGGCAGAGAATGTTCTTCCTGTTACTAAGGGAAGGAAAAAATAGGGAAGATGCAAAATAGAGATGTGAATATCAGTAATAAAGCTTGATCTTACCATCTTCATGAGTAATAATAGTGATAGTATAATAATGATGAGATGCAAATATCATAAGATGGAGAACCTACCATCTTCCCAAGTGAGTACTCCCTTGATTAGAATTGGCAAGTTTGTTATAGATCTTAACCATCCTATGTCCTGTGTATGTTGTGACACTTTAGTTAAACTCATAAGAATGTAAGAAACCATGGCCCTTGCACACACCCTCAGCAAGCAAAAATAAAAAATGAAACCATATAGGCACTTCCAATGGTATCTTACACCTCAACCTTTACATTATAAAAGCACCAACTAAAACACATAATGCTAAAATCAGTGTTATAATGAGTAAAACAACTAGTTTTGAAAATTTATGCAGAAGGGGAAAAAAAACTATTTTCAAAGTAAAATCTTTTAAACATTTTTGCAACAGCACATTAAAAGGTAAGCAGAATAGGTTACTTGTTTATACCCTCCAACACAAAGAAGCATCAAGGGCCCCTTTGGCAAAACCTTCTAAAATTGAACCTTCATCCTGCAGAAAATTTGATTCGTGAGTAACAATAAAAGCTTTAGTTTTTAAAATTTTAAAAATAAGATTAAAACTTCAGTTAACATGCATATATGTGTCCATTTTTTAAAATTCAATGCATCTGGTACATTTCAATGTGGCAATTGGGAATTACACAATTTCACTCACATTGTCCACTTCCGTTGATACAAGGCCTTCAATATTCTTTAATGGCGGTACAATCATTCTGCAGAACTTATTACAGTCATATTTCAAATCAGATTTAAGATCAAGCTTATTCTGTTAGCATGAAAGGAACATAAATACCATTACATGGAGAACTTTATACCCAACTGTGAAGGGAATAAAATGATTAGTGTTGGAAAAAATAAGGAGAAGATATCTACTTGTTCTTTATGTCTGCCTCCCTTCGACCAAGCATGGGAGTATCAACGGTCAGCACAATAGCCTTGTATCCATTTCTTTCAGCTCTCTGAACTAGCTGAACTGCTACATCTCGGTTCTTATATACCTATTCCCAGATGAATATCAGATTACAGTGTGACTTGCTAACAACAGGATCACCAATACAAAGACAAAGAGCAACCAAAAGAAAGTGTTGCTGCTAAAGAAATATACATTTCATTAATGAAATTATAAGAGCTAAAGAAGGATTGAATACATATAATTGAAAAAACCGAACGGCATTGCAGCTGGAAGCAACCTCCTCGATAGTGCAGGAAGACACAGAGGACAAAACCTGCAGTGAAAAATGACTTACAATTCATGAAACTTAGCAAGAAAATTAGCTCCATATTTAGAAATCAATACCATTATAGTATTAGACGCAGCTGCTGCTCTGGCTGTGGCCATCTCTCCTAAAATAATCACAATGAGCAAAGTAAATAAGAATCCAAACAAATTTCAATTGAGACTGAGAACTCTTCCAAGAAGATTTGGACCTTCTGGATATGCCAACTTATTCATAGCAGATGGAGCTACCATGATTGGCTCTGAGATTTTGTAACCCAGTACAGTAGTTGAAAAATTTATTCTGCTTACATCTACAAGAATTCTAGGCCGGAACCTGAGAAGCAGTGGAAAGTGATCAGGAAATTATTGTAGCCAGTTTACAGCAAAAATCACCAACTGAATTAGCAGCAGCATACGTTATTCTGCGACATGCTTCCACATTCTCTTTTAGGGTGTATTGATCCTCAGCTCCCCCAGAATAGTAGTCATAATACATTTTTGGAAGAGCTTGCCTAGCCAATTCTTGAAACTCATTCACATTAACAGGTTCACCCTCCATTATCCTGGATACATGAGCAGTAATAGATGGATTACTTTCCAGTGATTGAATACTAGATGCATTCTAAAGAGACTACACCATATAAAGACATTGATTATGATAGTATCAACAATGGCAAGAATTTCTTAAAATATGTGATACTCCGGTTTAAGGCCTTGAAAATTTTGCTTGGCCTTGCTTATATTATGACATAGCCACAGGCCAGCTTGAGGCAAAGTTGGGTTCCCAAGAAATTCTAAATTTCTTGCACAAAGTAGTATAACTTTGATGAGTCATAATCAAAGCCATGCACATACTATGTACTTCCTATTGGCCATCCCTCACCAGTCACCACCATTTTAAGCTAGTCAATCTACAATATTGAAAACATTCACATATGCATATACATATTCATATGGATTGGTAAGATATCCCAGAAAACATTTATTTATTTTTTCTTTTTCTTTTTCTTCTCTTCTATGTTTAGTTCGTGGGCTACAAAGTACTGCAGAACATAAAGATTCAACATGGTACTTACATCAGCAGAATCAAAACCAGTAAAATGATTGAAATCACTTCAAAGCAATCAATACCAATACATCTCTTTCCTCAATCCTGTAGAGCAGTAATCAATAAAACAAAGCATGCACATGCAGGAAAGCAATAACCCATCAAATAATCTTCAATAAAAACCCAACCAAAAGCATGTGCCAAATTCAGTGGAGAACCATTCTTTTTTACAACTGTCAAATGTCCATAGTAGTTACATAAGTGCAATTGGATAAGCATGAGGTAAAACAATCCATAAGCCTAACAAGTGAGGCAAAAACCAAAAGTACAAAAAATAAGAAAACCAAAAGCCAAACACAAGGTGGACCAGGCAAGCCATCCTTGGTTAATATATGAATCAATTGAAGAGGAAGAGAAGACACCTAGTTTACAGGGCACATCGTCAAGCTCAGTTTTAGGAGTACCTTGAAATGAAACTAACATAGAAGTCTATTAGTGAAAATTCATATTTCATATGTAGTAGCAGCAATTCCAATGCTGAAAAGGTTATTATTGTTAATAAATATGCTGGTGACAAACTGCTAGACATCAGTGTCTGTCTTAAAATTTCACAACCCAAGGTCTCAGCCGTCCCACTTCTCTGATTGATCAGCCATACTACATACTTCTTTGGGATGGGTACTAGCAATTTTCTTTTCTTACAATCAATCTTTGTTTCTCTAAGTTGTGAAGAGTGTTATGTCCATGCATTTTGTGGCTTGAGAACTTAAGTGACATATAGTGCCAACGAGAATCACAGCTAAAGTTCATAACAAAAACCTGGCTATAGGTAAATTGGAACTTTTGCATTTGATTACAGAAGGTATTCTTCTTTTTCTCATCAAATATGTTGTTTATGTAGAAATTTGAATTTAGGCAAGTTATTAAATGGACAAATGTCTATGGAATTTATTTACCTGAGGACAAGCATAAAAGAGTCAGTTCTTTAAGTACTTGAAAGGTTTGTCATTTCCTCCAACTTGAAGGAGACAATGTGTCTCATCCTGAATTGATCCTCTTAATAGCTATTTGTAATGCAGGTCAAAAATCTCTAGGGCAGCAAAAGCGAAATAGCATAAAAAGCATGGTGATTGGCCCAACTAGCCAACTCATGCACGAACTAGATGTGTCCTCAAGGACCAGAGGACATTGATATTCGTCTTCTTCTTCTGCTTCCAAATCATCAGATCCATAAAATGGCAACTTGCTCCAGTAATCAACAACATCATCATCATCATCATCATGTCCAGCAGTTAGAAGGGGCAAGTTAGGTATACCAGATTCTTGAGGAGGACAGATGCACTCTACATGGACGCCCCACCTTAATGTCCCAAAAAATGCACTAGCATTAAATTTGAGTTGGTATGTAACCTCAACATGATTCTGGTCAGTTGGATTTGATTCATTCAATTGCTGCTGCAGAAACCCTTGAGGTGGAGAATATAATAGCAGATGAGAAGCATTTAGAAATAGATTCACTTGCCTATATTCATGTATTTTACAACCATTGATGGAAATGCAAACAGAGCAAGCATGTCGAACGTGTTTCTTATCATGTGCCTCATCGCCTCCAAAACCAAAAGCAATATAGACAGCCAATTTTGGAAATTTGCGACCAACCCAGAACAATATGGAATTATGTTCAACACTTTGATGATTGAACCATGGAATCTCAGTTCTCGATACCCAAAACTCACGCTCAATGCCCTCAGTTTCAGATGGGAAGTAATCGGTGAACTGTGGATCCATTAATTCACTGCTTCTTGCACTACCACATACTCCATTCCGTAAAATCCCCATAATTTCTATTACCTGCAGCATTGCAATTACAAAATTCAACATTTTTCATTTAGCAAATCTCGTAAAGCATTTAGAGAATTGTTACTTTATAACTTAAAGAAAGAGAGAGACCTGATTCAATAGCCCACTTGGTGATTCATAATCCAACGACGGGCAATTTACTGCAGAAAACCTAAGTAACGATAGTGGAAGTCCTTGAATTTCACGAAGGTTCTTGCAATTGTTAATATAAAGAAATTTTAATCTAGGAAATCTGCTAATGCTTTCGGGGATGGTAATAATATTGATTCCAGTTAGATATATCGATTCCAATGCGGGGAAGTAATCAGGCTTCATCAAAAGATCTAATTCAATTATGTTTTTATGGAAACAGAAATGCAGGTGTTTCATCTTCGGAAACCCATAATCGGAGGAGCTATTAAAAGAATTGCATGTCGGTCTCAATTTGGCAGTAGGAGTCCCCAACACCCGAAGCTGTTGCAATTTATAAATGCCATCTGGAAGATCCCGAAGGTTATTGCATCCATAAAGCCTTAATGTCTCAAGAACTTCAAGAGATGTCAACATGAGGTTGTTTGGAAGATTTTGAAGTCTTTTGCAAAAATGAAGATTCCACGTTTTAAGCTTATGAAGAAATTCACCGGACTCGTGAATCTTAACTAAATTTTCACAATAAGTAAGGTCCAATGTCTCCAAGTTTGGGGTGCATAGATGAGGTAATTTGGTTATAAATTTACAACCTCTGAGATTGAGATGTTTCATATTTTCTAACTGGAATTTCTGTAAAAAAATAAATAAATAAATTCAACAAACTTGAGAATAAAAATTTGATAAAATCTTAAATAAAAAAATATTAGTAATTGTACCTGCTTGCATAGCTTTTCCAACCCAATGCGACTACATGGCATATAGAGACTAACAAGTTGTTGAGGACAATATTTGGATGGCAACCGAAAGGGATATTTAGGCCAATGAAAAATCTTTATCCCATTGGGAAAATATTGAATTGCTTCACAAATATTTATGTTATCGACAAGAAGTACCTTGAGATTTTCCATCCTTTTGAAAACATCAGGGTGTAGTTGCACATTTACCAGTTCAGGTGAATGCAACATTATACCTCGAATTTCGTCCGTCCCCTAATTGGATAAAGAGCAAAGTAAACCATAATTCACAATAGAATTTACCAAAAACAAAAAGTATAATAATTTTGAAATTTCAGCAAAAATGAGACTAATAAAATTCATATTTTATGCAATGTTAAAAAGAAAAAATATATAACTTTTACCTAGTGAATTTTTTTTTTTAGAAAATAGAAGAAAAAGAACTTATACCTTATTTCCAATTAGTACTTCAAGAGCATCTTTATGATGCCATAACCTGCTACGTTTTCCAAGAATATGTGGAGATTCTTGTCGAACAACTTCCCTACCCATTTGTTGTATCAAGTCATGCATTAACAGTATACCATGATCCACTGTAATCAGACACTTATGAACAAGTCTTTGAATACCATAATCTGGATGTGAATCACTAGCATTTAATATATTTACAACATAGTCCTTCTTCCATCCCTTGAAGAAACATGCAATATCAAGGAAAATATCTTGTACTATTTCCTCTAGTCCATCATAACTGACTCTAAGTACTTCTTGAATGTCTTCATTGGGAATTTTGTTATACTTATCTAATGTAATTTCCCATTCCTGTTTAGTTCTTCCACACAAATCATGAGCTATTATTATAAGAGCTATTGGAAGGCCTTGGGCATATTGTATAACTTGGTTTGTAAGTTCTGAATAATCTTTATTGGGTTTCTTTCCAAGGAAGGCATGCTTTTCAAAGAGTTGAAGAGCTTCATGTTTCTCTAATTTCTTGGCCTCATAAGTTGTACAAACTTTTCCAAGAGTAGCTAAAAATTGTGGATTTGTTGTTGTTGTTATAATGACTCTACTTCCTGAAGCAAACCAATTACAATCTCCAAGCAAATTTTTTATTCTTCCCAATGTATCCACATCATCAAGAATTAAAAGAACCTTTTTACAACGAAGTCCCTTTTTTATCAAATTGATTCCTTCAGATATGCTATGAATTTTCAAATTTTCATCCCCTAAAGTCTCTTTAATAAGTTGACCTTGTAATTTGATAATGCCTTCCTTTGTTTTTGAAGTTTCTCTAACATTCTCTAAAAAACTGCTTCTATCAAAATGATTAGCAATTCTGTTATAAACTGCTTTTGCAATTGTAGTCTTACCTATTCCGGAAAGGCCATGAATCACTACCATGCGAAATTCATTTAACTTAATACTTAAAAGCAATTCTACGGCCTTGGCACGAGGTTTTACTCCAACAAGGTGTACACCAACAAATACCGGCATGCATTTTAATATAGTTCTTGGTATATTTTCAACAATTTTTTGGATAAATTTAGATTCAGTGTCGCTGCAAACCATAAAGTAAAAGAAACATTTAATAAGTTGGACTAGTTGCAAATATTAAGTCTTACTATTTACACTTTAAGATATTATTAATTAACTTAAATAACATATAATTCAAATATTTGAGTAGTATCTTTAAATTTTGTACATTCTTTTTTGCTTAGAAATTAATTACAGACATTTTAGCAAGTAACTAAGTTGGATTAGTTGCAATTTTTAATATGAAATGAACTAAATTCAAGATGCTTAGTTCTGTGACTTACTACTTACACTTAATATATTATTAATTAAAGTAAATGACATCTAATAAAACATTTTAGCGTATCATTTTTTTTAGAGAGTTTTAATTTATGAGGTTCGCTTCCAATGATAGTTCTTTATAATTAGACCAAGACACTAATCAGTTTTTGGTGTAGACGGAAATTGAACCTCAGATCTCTTATACAACCATTAGAAGTTTTATCAATTGAGCTAACTGGAACCCACAACAGTATCATTAAATTGGGTAATACATCATAAAATTTTGAGAAAAATAAAGGATATGATAGTAGAAATAGTAACATGTTTCTGCTTGTTCTATACTTGATTATGACCGAACTCTACCAAATTAAACCTCGACCCAGTGTATTTTTACTCTCTATTAGATAATTTATAATTTAATTTTTTTATTGACCCATATTATATTGTATACTAATGTTATATTAGATTTTCGATATTGTACATAAAAGAACTAATGACATTACTCGTCATGACTTGCATATTTCAAACTTGCATATTTCAAATATAAATATTTTCAGTGACAGGTTGACTACTAACATTATGTGTTTTTTTCCCGGCCCCCATAAGTTCATCATTTAGATTTTATTATAAATTATTTACTTTTTTTTGCCTAATGTATTATGTGTTATTCTTCAAGCTCTCTATTTATTTATTTCTTCTTATTGATGATTTAACTTTATTTAATGTATCTTTTTTTTTTTTAAAAAAGCTTTATTTAATGTTTCATGCATATAATATGTACGCATTTGATTTTTTTTTCATTTGCGGATTTATTGGATTTGAAGATTATTATATTTATTTACTAGACTGTAAAATTAATAATTTTATGTATTGATGTGTTCATTATTCCTATGAGGATAAGAAAAATAGTTGTATAACTACAAAATCTGAATATCCAACCAGGTTGGCACCTACACGCATCTATCATTTGTAGTTTTCAATCCATTTGTACATATTAAATAACTTTACGTCATATATATATATATATATATAAACTCTTCACATACATTTTACAACCAATGATAAATGCCCATTTAAAAAAAATTCAAATTACAAAATATATATATATATATATTATATAAATTCAAATTACAATATATATAATGCATAACCACTTAAGTATCCTACTGCCTACTGGACAAGTGGTTTTAAGATTCTCTCCTACCTTATGTCATAACTCATAAGTACCAAACCACCCCCTCCAAAAAAAGGTAAAAATAAATAAATCATATAAATTTTTGGTCGGTAAGTCAAGCTAACAATTTAGGCTTCTGGGCCTCATTGGTGGGCCAAGTGCACACCCATTGACAGAAAAATCAGCCCACAGTTAAATCACTTGGGCTAGTGGACTACCCATGAGCCTCAATAATACTAGTTGGGTTGTGGGTTATGAACTCTCTAGTGACATTTTTGCAAGGGAGATGTTACATGTATGTGATACATTAGATACTTTTTTCTTAAAAAGGCTCAAAGATTTGAGACTAAAAAAATAAATATTACCTCTCAATAATGTGATCCTAGACGGCAGCCACATAGTTTTCACTTTGAATATTGTCTTAACGAAGTTTAGGAACAAGAAATAATTAAGTTCTTGTTTAGCGAAAAAAAAGAAATAATTAAGTTCTTCCTTGTGTGATTGTTTGACTCTATTTGTATACAATTTAATTAAAAATTTAACTAATAAAAGAATTATGTTAAGAGATAATTTTTAATTATAACAAACCATTATAATCATGAAACTCATGAAAGCATAAGACAAGTACTGAAATACATACCATTTAGCAACAAAAAAATAAAGTAATGAAATACATACCCATTCTTATAGTGCCATCCAGACAAACTACCAACTTTATTTAGTGCTATCCTCCAATTCTGCACCTTGTCAATATCATCTTTGAATATTTCTTCATGTTCTGTTAAAACTACTCCAAGCTCACCCTTTTGTTTACGTACTTCTGATGGATCTATATTGTAAAAAACAGGTAAAACTAATTGACTACACTCAAGAATCTTGACAAGTTCATCCAAACACCAAGTAGAAGAAGCATAGTTTTTAGATAACACGACGATTGAAACAGTGGATGATTCAATGGTTTTAAGAAGTTCTATTGAAATTTCTTTTCCTCTCTGAAGGTTATCATCAATGAAAGTGTTAAAACCTTGATCACATAAAGCTTTATGTAAATGGCTTGTAAAACCATAGCGGGTATCTTCACCTCTAAAGCTTAAGAAGACATCATAACTTTGGTGAGTGGGAGAAGAAAAAGAAAAAGAAGAGGAGGAGGAGGAGGCTCTTTTGTTGGTCAGAAAAGCCATTGGGATGAGAAGATTAAGAAGATGTAAAAAGAGGAGGAAAAGGTAGGAGATTAATGATGTGATGAAATGGGAATTATATATGACAAGAGATGAGTGAAATCATGCAATTTGAGTGGAGGTTCTGATAAGGTTTTGAATCTGTTCGTTTGATTGGCAAATTGATGATAGAGTGAATTAAAAAAAAAAAGTATACAACGAGTCTTCGGTTTTGCTTCCGAGAAAGTTCCAAGCAGTATAGAGTACTACAGACACAATTGTTTATAAAATAATAAGTAAGGCGTCTGTTAACAATAATTTTTTGCATTTTTTTTTTAACCTTTTGCAGCTTTTTCTTTTCTAAAAAAAAAATTTGAAATTTTTTTATTTTTTTTGGCAAACTTTTTGATAATTTGTTGTCATTTTTATTAACATAATTTAAAAAAAATATATTAACAAACACTACACGATTCTTGTTAATTTTTTTAATAATAATTAAAAAAAAGCAGTAGATTTGTTTATAAAATAATAATAATATTAAAAAAAACAGTAGTACAGTTCCACTGACTGTATCACGCGTCTTGCGTTTTTCCACGAAAGTACAGTGCTTCTACATTCTTTCTTTTTTGTCTGACAACGCGCTTTACACCTTTATTCACTCATGCCTCTAAAAAATTACAAAAATTAAAAAGTTTCGGTTAATGTGTATCCTTTTAATCGTGATAAAATTTTTTTAAAAATTAAAAAAATTATTAATATTTTTTAAATTTTTTTTAATGTGTATTCTTAAGATATATATTAATAAAATCCAAATTAAAAAATAAACTTTCACGTATAAAAAGTAAATAAAAATCCTTCTACCGACTGGTTTCCATGGTCCAATCATTCGATCAAGTCGTGCCAGGCCTTTTCATTTTTCTAAAGGAAAGTCAAGATTACTTTTTTGACCATGCCCAATGCAACGAATGAACCCGTGATGGGACCAGGCATTGAGACAATGATGTAATCGATAACAGAGGCATAGATAGTACTGCTTAGTCATGCATGCACACCACGCGCTTTCTCTAAACTACCGATGCCTATGAAGCTTTTACAACTGCAATGTGCTTTCTCTAATATCAGCCATAATTTTCTTCGCAGATGTGTTCACGTGAAAGAGTAACTTGTTGGAAATGAATGATGACCCAACCCTATCCCAACACAATCACAAATTGGCCAATCATATTCAAAACACGTGTAAGCCCATGCCAAAGAGGCAGAGATAATAAAAGCGTGTAGAAAACACTATTGTGCATGTTTTTACTTTTTACTGTGAAGTGTTTCAGTTTCATGTGACAGGCCTCCCATTTATAGTCCTTACATAAATGAAAACTTATTATGAACGGTTCCCACAGGTGTGGTGCTGACAGACTAGAGGAGGGAGAATAAAATATGATTTTATTTTTATGTTAACTACAATATCATCTTTTTTTAAAATGATATCATATTAATATTTATTATTTTTTACATGGATGCAGTTTATAAATGCTTTAGAATATTTGTTGATAAAGTAATTGTAAAAAAATTTTAATATTATTTTTATGAAAAATTATTAAAAAAATTTAATAATCTTTTTTTCATAACAAATTTTAAAAAATAATTTCTAAACTATTATCCATTATTTAAGGGATGAATTACAACATTTGTATTTTAGGTGAAAACCACATTTTCATCCCTACATTTTCTGGCAATTCTCATTTTGGTCCCTAACATTTTTTTGCACCGCTTTAAGTCCCTAAAATAAAAAAGCAATTTCATTTTTGTCCCTACCGTCATCTCACGAACGGCAATAGTCTACATGGCAAATGGAGTGCATCGTTGGCACACTAAAGGTTGACGTCAACATTAAAATAATAATATAATATTTTATTTAGCATTTTAAAAATGCCACATCATCTTTTAAAAACAAAAAATTAATTTATAAATTTTAACTAAAAGAAAAAAAGGAAAAAACAAAAATAAAAATCAAAAATCATATGAATTGAGATCTAAGTGTGTCTTGAACAAGAACAACAAGAACACAAATTCAGATATAAGAACACAAACTTAGAAAAAAAAAATGTTAATATACACTACAACAAAAAATGTTTACTACAATGAAAAAAATCATTGCAATAACATCAGAGTTATTGCAATAGTTTATACGAAGTGTTGCAATAAAATTTGAGGTAATAGGTTTGTGCTAAAAAAAAATTTGCTTCAATAATCCTTAAATATTTTAATGACAATTTTCACAAAGTTGGGTTCCATACAACTAAAAAAAAAAAAAACATAAAACTCTAATTTAGGCATTTGTGAGAGGTTTTGATAATTCACGAAGAGAGCAACTTCAAAACATGGGTGGCTTTTCTAGCCAACATATTTATACATGATGTCAAAATAGGGTTACAACACAATTACATCTCTGCCTGGTAGTATTAATAGTTCGTAAATGCATAATATTATTGGACAAATGCATGAGTAAGATGAATGAAAATTTATGATACTTAACCAAAAAAAAAAACCTCAAAGCACTCGTGAAGTGTGTGCCATGAGGCTAGTATATGATATCCAAATATATAGAATTATGTGATACAAAAGAAACAAACAAAAAAAAATTACAACCGTCATATTTCAAATTATTTAACTTATGGTATTCACTCCTGATGATAGTTTTTTATCATCAATCAATTTTTTATGTAGGGAAAGATTGAACTCCAAATTTCTTATTCAACTATAAAAAACTTTACTAGTTGAGTTAATTGGAACCCACATTATTTCAAATTATTCATATAAGAATAACCAATGTAATTCCATAATGATATTCCTAAACTTAAGGGATGTAATGATATTTACCAAACCAAATTCAGTCCCCGACGTCGACGGAGTTTCCATTAGAGAAGGTGCAGGTGGCATATCTTTTACCGGAGACGGTGCTTCAAACACCGGACTTGGAGCCAAAGCAGGTGCTGGACTTAGAGACATCACAGGCCCTAGAGCCGGCGCAAGCAATGAAGATTTTTCGATAGGTGCAAAAATGGTCAAACCCTTCGCAGCCATTAACTGAAAAGTTTTAAGCACGCCATTAGCGATAATCAGCCTTGCCAAGGTTTTGCACTCAGCTTTTTCAAGCACGGCCGTTATTAAACTAAAATTTTAAAATGATTACCTAATGATTTATTTACCTAATGAGTGGTAGTTTTGTAAATAAGAAAGCATGTGGTGGTATTTGTAAAGCACATTCCTAGAAACTTCCTATCTACCCAAACTACCCTTCCCACTTAAATATCATCTCCTTTCTTTTACTCTCGCTCTCTCATTCTTTTTCTCAAACTTATTAAATTCACTTATCAAAGCATACATAATGATCACAGTAGATGTAGCTGGGTATATCTAATGGAATATAAGTGTTATACTATAATAAGTATTAGAAACAAGAAGGAATTTTTTTTTTTTTTTTAAAGAGCATTATGTACAAGTTTCGAAACTTTCTACTTTCTACGGTACGGATATGGATTGCATTCCTGCTCATCCTTGACGGCTCTGGCCTAGACCTGACATCCACTGGCTTGAACCTAACTGGCTTGTAACTAACATCTTCCTCTGGCTTGGACCTAATTGGCTTGAAACTGACATCCTTCTCTGGCTTGATTTGTGAAGGAGTCTAATCTTTCTATAAGTTTCTCATAATTGACCATTAAAATTTTGTCAATTAACAGCAAAAAATATAAAATATAAAACATTTCGTGAAATTATATATATAAAGGATGGGAAGATGAATAAACCCTTTCCTTTCCTTTCTACTTGTTTTATTTTATGTTATCCACTACTTATCTTGTGTTTGGTATCTAGTTGAATGTTATTTTATTCAAATACAAAACTATTAGTAAATTCCATGACATTTAAATATGACAATAATGACATAATTATATCACTCTAAATTTGGATGGATTAAAAAGAAAAGAAAAGAAGAGATTAGGCAGTACGTATAAGTAAATATCAAACTCTCATGTGTCTATATACATTCAGTGTCTGAAATTGCAGTATCGCAACATTCACATCAGCGTATGAAAGATGTCAAATATTGTACGGTAGAAAAAATGCATTAACGAAAAGAAAACAAGCACAAAAGGGAAATAACATTCAACATCCAAAATGCCAATTTTGTTTTGGACATGGATATGTTGTACTGTTCACTCTCGTTGGCCTGTTGCCCTAAAGCTAAGGTCAAGCAGTGGTGGTTGTTAATTAGCACCGGTGCCCATTAGCACAAACAGTAAGGACAAAAGGTTGTTAAAATGGGGCCATGTATTTGGAAGGAGTAACACCAACAATCTCACAACAAAATTAGTTAGTAAGTTTTTTATTACTTCTAAATGTTTACTACTAACATAACTTGTTTTTCAGATGCCATAAGAGCAATACAGAATTGCAAAATCCACCTTTTCCTTAATTTCCCATTTAATAGCTATGATGAGAAACTAATTAATCCTGCCTTGATGGAAAATTTTAACCCAAGGAGGAATGCCAAATCTGGCCTCCAAAATAGCATCTCTGTTCCTAGTATCAACACATTTGAAAAAAAGTTCATTTTCTAGAGAATAAGTCTGAACGGACACAAATTGACTCCTACACCACACTATTCTTTACTAAATGTGCAAATTTATAATTTATCCACTGAAATTTAAGTTGCTTATTGCTTCATTTGGTAGATTCACTACCGTTTTTCCATTAATTTTTTTTTCTTTTTTTGTCCACCACTTAGATGAAGAATCAAGGTTCATTCCCAACTCAACAAAAGATTGATAGCCTTGTTTTGTTTTATCTTTTCACTCCAAATAACTTATGTTTTCTTCAATTCTATTTAAAATGCATTAAAAATAATAATAATTTCAGATAAAGATAAAGCAAACCCCCCAACTCAGATGCAAAAATAAACGAAAAATTTCTTAGAAAAAAAAAATTCAATATGAAATACATAATAACACAAACATTCATATTCTTGTACCTTTTAACTAATCCCCCAATACCAAAATATAATCAACTTGTGCGTAGATCAGCACCTATAAAGTCTTTCAGACTCATTTCCTTTCTTCGCCCGGGATTTCTCTTATTTCTTGGCGTCTAATAAAAAAAAAAATCTCAAAACCATTAGATGTCAACCCAAAATAACAACTAAAGAAATGAAATGAGAAAAGGACTCCCCTGAGCCGAGAGGGAGAGAAAGAGGCGTTGTTTTTGGGGAGAACAAGAGAAAAGAGAGATGGTGACAGATGAAAGCTGGTCTTAATTAATAGAGAAGTAAGAGAAAGATCAGGAGAAAAGAGAGTGAGAGTAGATAAAATGATGGGTGAGGTGGCATTAGCCTATTGCTTGTTGTTGGATTTCAAGGAATCAAAGATTTTAGAACAAGATAAAAATTGACAAATTTTGCCGCAATTATTTGTGTGGTAGGGCAAAATTCAATTAGAGCATTCGTAGCAGCTGTGGTAAAAAAATGTCATTTTATAATATTAAAACTCTACTTTATTGTTTGACCACATTATTTTACAACATCCTATTTATCAGATGTTCTATCCTCCAATTCTATACATTAAAATAATATTTACTATACATTAAAATAATATATTATCTACTCCCTACCGCAACAACACCGACCAGCCACCACCGGCACAACCACCATTTTGCCACCACGCATGCCCAGCAAGGTAGCAACTACCACCACCCCACCACCACCACACACCCCAGCAAGGCAGCAACCACCAACAAAAAAAATACCAATCACCGATCACCAAGCACAAAAAATACCAATCACCGATCACCAAGCACAAAAAATACCAATCACCGATCACCAAGCACAAAAAATACCAATCACCGATCACCAAGCACAAAAAATACCAATCACCGATCACCAAGCACAAAAAAAATACCAATCACCGATCACCAAGCACAAAAAAAATACCAATCACCGATCACCAAGCACACCGACCCACCTCGCAACGACCCACCTCGCACCGATTCAACACCGATCCAAACCATCACCGATCCAGCGACCAAGAAACCACACCGACCCACCTCGCAACGACCCACCTCGCACCGATTCAGCACTGATCCAAACCATCACCGACCCACCTCGTAACGACCCACCTCGCCCCGACCCAAGTTTCCGCGACCCACCTTGCAATGACCCACCTCACCGCGACCCACCACGCCGCCATACCCACGACCCACACCGTCACCTGGCCCACGTAGGAGCCCACGCCGGAATATACCCACGTCGGAACCCATCCTTCACTAGAGAGAGAGCGATTAGACAAAGAGGGAGGAGAGAGAGAAGGATCCGGAGAGGTGATGGAGTGGGATGAGAGAGAATGAATAAAAAATTATTTTTTGATTTTGCCATTTTCGTCCGTATCGTTGCAAATATGTAACGGTACTGTTCAATGTGGGATAATATATGGGATTTGCACCATCTGATAAAAGTAAATTTTGCCATTTGCCACATTTACCACATCTACTGTGGGTGCTCTTACAATATCTTATATACTATTTTTTAGATCTCCTTCTAATTAAGGGAGAAAAAAAAAAGTAAAAGGTTTATGTGAGAGTAACAAATATCTTATCTAGAATTTATAAATGACATTTTAGCTATAGATCTTCTTCTTCTCAAGAAAAAAAATCTATAGATGACATTTTATTTAGATAAAGAAAGGTGCTACGTCTATAATATTTTCATAATAAATCATAAGTGATTAGTTGTTATTAGTTCATATTTGAACCAAATACAAAAATTACTTTTTTACCCCAATAATAACAACCAATAATAACCTGCTATTTAAATTTTGTTGTAAAAATATTGTGAACATATCATTTCTCTTTAAATAAAACTTATTCCAAAACTTAAGTATTTGCAATAGTTTGTATACAAATTCATATTTATTTTAGTATAATAACACACATTTTTTACTATATATTCTCACTTTTCAAAATATCGTACTATGTTATCTATTATTACGTGGTTAAAATTTTTATTTTTTTATTTTTTTTAGACGTAACAATCATTATTTTCTTTTCACTCTCAATATACATTAAAAAAATAATATCAATATAAATTTTCATTTGATTGGGTAAAATATGGTAGTTTTAGCATTTGATACGTGTTGTTTGGTAATTGTTTTTTTTTTTTTTTGTTATTTTTGTTTTTAAAAATAATTTTTGATTTTTAAGACTAAAAAATTTGTTTGACAATTTAAAATAGACAAAAAATAAAAATTGTTTTCAACATTTAATTTTTAAAAGAAATTGAAAAGAGGTAAAAGCAAAAGACTAATTATAATTGTAGGGACACAAAATGAGCCTTAGGCCCTAATGCGTGATTGGGCCGGCCCAAGTGGCTTTTACAATAGAATTTGTAGAGAATGGGCTTAAAGCCTTGACTTCTTGGGGTTCTGAAATGCTATGGAGTAAGGGTGAAGTTCATCGCTGGTGTGCTAGGAGTTGGAGAAACGCCTCCGCCTCTCCTCGGACGTAGGCCGAGAGCTCGTGTCTAGGCCTTTCTTCCACTACCTTCGAAATAGAGAGAGAAAGTCTTTTTTTTCCCTTTTGAGAAATTCTGGATCCCATTCTAGTGGTCATTCCTTCTCTATTTATACATCCTATGCCTGGTTCCCATCTGTCTTTTCCCTGAAAATGCTCCCCAATGCCCTTAAGGCTGTTCACCGTCCTCTCAGTAGTCATTTCTCCATTAATGCGGCCAGGCGGGTAGGTGAAAAGTCTTTAATGCGGTGGCAGGAACTTTATGCAATGCACGTTTCCCTTGTCTCCCCCATCGGCATCTCATTAGGATGTAGCATGACTCGCCGAGCTTCAGGAGCCATCCCCCGAGTGTTTTGCTACCGTATTCTGTCCCTGATCCTACGTCCGAGGAGACCCTCTTCTCAGCTCATCTCCGATAGGCTAGCAGTCTGGTCGGCTGGCCCTTGGACCCCAGTGTTAGAAGGCCTTGCTCCCGACACGCGGCCCCTTTAGCAGAATTCACGTCCTTGGACTAGGCCCAAGGCCCATATGGTGTTTTGGCGCTTTTACCCCCCACAATAGCCCCTCAAAAAGTCGTCTGACTCTGATCCGAGGAGGCAGATGGATTTTTGACCTACGAATCTTCCCTCCACGTGACATTTAAATTGTCACATGTGCGGAGCACGCCCGCACCTTCTGGACGCCTCCTTGGCGCTTCGTAACACGCAACATCTACATTAAATGTGCTGAGTAACTCCCTGTCGCGCACGTTCTACGGTGATATGGGGATCCAACGGCCTGGATTCGCCTCCGAAAATTTAAGCGGGATACTTCCCACGAACCGCCACCTACCAATCATCTAAAACACTTCGGTAGACGCGATATTCATCATTTCTTCCAAAGAACGAACTTACTGCAGAGCCATCCAACTTCTTTCTTTCTCCCAACAAGCTCCCAAAGTGCGCACGTCTTTTCTTGTGTAAGTTTCTCCTCGGCTGTCAACTCTTCTTTCCTCTCTCTACGAGTCTACGTCTCTAGCTTCGATTTCATGGGTAGGTTTAAGTGTTTAGTGGATACGCCCTCCGGCATGGAAGGATTCCGGGCCAAGTATCACATCCCTTCCAATATGGGCCTGGAATACTGTCCCCCCGGGGCCATGGCAGACTTTAGGAAAGAGGGGCAGGTCGTCATCCCCATAATTGCCTTTCTAAAGGGCGGGATGACACTCCCCATGAGCGAGGTGACTAGGGAGTACCTCCGCAACCATAGGCTATGCCCAGACCAGTGCGTGCCCAATGTGTTTAGGATTTTAGGTTGCGTCGATGCTCTTAACGAGCAAATGGGCCTCCACCTTATATGGCACGACGTCGTCTACATGTATGAGTGCCACCGGCTGAGAGACGTAGGCTACTACCTCAAGTCGAGGTCTAGCGCGGTCCGACTTGTCTCTTGTCTGCCAAAGTCTAACAAGGGCATGAAGGACGACTATCTCCTCGTTACAGGGAGGTGGTATGACAGTCTCCATTGCCCAGTGAGGGCGGGGCAACCAGGTGTGACTCCCTAGGGTTTAAGAGCTTTAGTTTACGAGATTCTACCCCATTTCAATTCCCTCCATTTGTTTAGCAGTTGGAAGAATGGCCGGCATCTGTCTGCGGATCGTGAGATGAATCTGCTGAGAGCAGCCGTTATTCCGGCTAGCTTCTAAACCTCCTTCGGGTTTCGAGGTGGCTGTAGGTTACAGATCGCGGAGATCTGTTCAGGGTTGGCCTTAATACCCCTATGAGTAAGCATGTAGCCCAGGAATTTACCAGATCCCACGCCGAAGGAGCATTTGGAGGCGTTCAGTCGTAATTTATGTTTCCGCAAAGTCTGGAACGTGCTATCCAAGTCAGCCATGTGGTCTGATATGGCCTTGCTCTTGACAACCATGTCGTCTACGTATACCTCGACGATCTTTCCCAACTGTGCCTCGAACATCCGGGTCATCATCCTCTGATAGGTAGCCCCTGCATTCTTCAGGTCAAAGGGCATTACCTTGTAATGGTAGTTGCCGGTGGGGGTCACGAAAGCGGTTTTCTCCTGGTCCTCCAGAGCCAAGGGTATTTGGTGGTACCCCTGATAGGCGTCTAGGAAGCTCATGCGAGGGTGGCCGACCGTCGCATCTACCAGTTGATCTATGCGAGGCATTGGGAAGGGGTCCTTGGGACAGGCCTTGTTGAGGTCCGTGAAGTCCACGCACACTCTCCATTTCCCGCTTTTCTTCTTCACCACAACTGTGTATGTGTTTGGATCCAGCAGCCACATTTCCCATTTCCGTTTCCGCGTTTTCTCTCTCTTTTTTTTTTTTTTTTTCAACGTGCATGAATAGTAACCGGCACTGTTCATGCACGTTTTTTCACTGTAGCGATACTGTGCGGGAGACAAAAATCACTGTTTGGCACTGTTCACGCACTGTTCATGGGACCCACAAGCACTTTATTAAGGGGACCCACAAGTACTTTATTCAGAAAAAAATATTTAAAATGGGTCCCACAATACTATTTACACATTTTAAAATTATTTTGCTACAGTATTTTCAGTTTTCAGTTTTCAGTTCAGCAAAAATAAGCTCTATCCAAACGGACCCTGTGTGTGCCAACCATTCGGGGTAGAACACTTCCTTGATAGCCCCAGCCCTTTTAAGCTTGATGACTTTCTCCTTCACGGCCTCCGAGTGTTCCACGGAGGATCGCCGAGGAGGTTGCTTCTTCGGCACTGCCGCTGGGTTAACGTTCAGATGGTGGCATATGAAGTTCGGGTCGATCCCAGGAATCTCATGCTCATCTCGTGCGAACACATCGAGGTTCCCTCTCAAGAGCACGACCAACTCTTCCCTTTCTTCGGCCGGCAGCTGAGCCCCAATCTGGAAGAACCTCTCTGGGTCGTTGTCTATGAGGACCCTGTCTAACCCCTCACACGCGGGCTCCCCTGCCACTGTTCCCCTCGTGGTGGCAGAAGAGGCTAATTGCTATGAGGTCGGAGCAGCCGGAGTCGAGGGCACGAGGCCTGGCCTGCGCAGAACTGCGGCGATCAGGCACTGTCTTGCTGCGGACTGACTCCCAATAATGTCCTCGACTTGACCGCCGAAAGGGAACTTCACCTTGGCGTGGAGTATGGAGGAGACAGCCCCTAGGGAGTGCAGCCAAGGTCTCCCCACGATGGCTGTGTAAGGGGAGTAAGCGTCCACCACGATGAAGTCCACCTCCACCACTGCTAGGCCTGACTGTACGGGCAACCTGATCTGTCCCTTCGGGGTCACTACCTTCCCCTCGAAACTTATCAGTGGCGAGTCGTAGGCTGAGAGGTCCTCTTCCCTCAGGTTCAGCCCCTTGTACAGGTCGGGGTACATGATGTCTGCGCCACTTCCTTGGTCCACCATCACCCTCCTTACGTCGTAACCTCCAATCCTCAGCATTATGATCAGGGCGTCATCGTGGGGTTGGATGGTCCCTTCCTTGTCGACATCCAAGAAGGCCAGGGTAGGCGGCTCGTTGCCCTTAATCCTTTTCACCTCGGAGCCAGAGCCTTCGACATGTGTTCGTGCCACAACATAACCCTGGACGGGCGCGAGCCAGTTCTCCCAAGGGCGGCGAGAATGACGTTGATGGTCCCCAGAGGAGATCTCGGGGCATGATGGCCCTAGCCCGATGGCCCGGGATGCTCTCCCTGCCCTTCGTGTTGGTGCAAGAACTGTCTCAGTTTTCCTTCCTTCGTCAGTTGTTCTAACTAGTACCGTAAGCTCTTGCACTTCTCGGTCGGCTCTTGATGGTATTGGCAGTGGAGGTTCTGGTTACGCTTCGCAGGATCACCTATCATTTTGCTGGGCCATCTGAAGTAGGGTTCGTGACGGATTTTCTCAAATACCCGCTGTATTGGTTCGCGGAACACTACGCCGACCACCTGCGTCACCGCCTGACGGGGTTGTCCGACGAACTCTATCCTCGGCCTACCGTTGCTGTATCGGTCCGACCTGAAATCCCTCCTCTCTTGAGGGATAACCTTCGTTCTAACCTTCACTTGTAATTGATCCTCCTCCACCCGCGTGTATTCGTCAATGCGGTCCATGAGCCGACGAACGCTTTTGACAGGCTTCCTCGTCAGCAACTTCCTCAGGTCATGCTCGTTTGGAAGGCCGACCTTGAAGGTGCTTATGGCAACTTCGTCGAAGTCCCCATCAATCTCGTTATACATTTCCCAGTACCTGTCGGTGTACGCCCTGAGGGTTTCCCCCTCTCTCATGGCCATGGATAACAGCGAATCTAGGGGCCGCGGGACCCTGCAGCATGTGATGAACCGTGAACCGAACGCCCTGGTGAGCTCCGTGAAGGAATCGACAGAACTCGCTTTCAGGCCGTTGAACCATCTCATCGCGACGGGTCCCAAGCTGGAAGGGAAGACCTTGCACATCAGGGTCTCATTCTTCGAGTGCACCGCCATCCTCTGGCTGAAATGGCTCACGTGTTCAACTGGGTCCGTCCTTCCGTTGTAAATTGTGAATGTCGGCTAGGTGAACCGCCTTGGAAGCTTTCCCTTCTCTATCCTTCGGGTGAAGGGCGACTTGGAAATCTGGTGGAGCGCTTTGCCCAGTGCATTGTTGGCCAAGCCTCTGGAGGACATCCTCTTGTCCTTAGGTTGGCGATGGTGCGTGTCCTCCTGGGAGGAAGACTCGCCAGGGGGAGTTCTCGACCTGGAACCGTCGGAGCTACTGCTAGCATCCGCTGATGACTGGTCTGACGGTGAAGGCGTGCGCCTTCTTTTTTCCCGGCGCAGCTTCCTTCTTAGATGATCAACCTCTGTTTGCAGGGTCTCAACACTTTTCTCGAGGGAGGCTCTACTTCCACCACGTGC
Organism: Castanopsis chinensis; assembly: GCA_032878915.1. NCBI lineage: Eukaryota > Viridiplantae > Streptophyta > Magnoliopsida > Fagales > Fagaceae > Castanopsis > Castanopsis chinensis. The sequence continues at coordinate 10,769,495 of JAVQMG010000096.1, read as the reverse complement.
ATGGCTCCTCCCACGCGTGCCTTCCATGTGCACACTGGCTTCGCGCTCTCTCTTTAACCGGACAAATTGGTCCTCGTGCTGGGACCCCCTGGACTCCGCATGACGTGAACCTGAACCTTCCATGGCACTTCCAGTCCCTTCGGTTAAGGCTTCCCACAGATGGCGCCAATTGTAGGGACACAAAATGAGCCTTAGGCCCTAATGTGTGACTGGGCCGGCCCAAGTGGCCTTTACAATAGAATTTGTAGAGAATGGGCTTAAAGCCTTGACTTCTTGGGGTTCTGAAATGCTATGGAGTAGGGGTGAAGTTCATCGCTGGTGTGCTAGGAGTTGGGGAAACGCCTCCGCCTCTCCTTGGACGTAGGCCGAGAGCTCATGTCTAGGCCTTTCTTCCACTGCCTTCGAAGTAGAGAGAGAAAGTCTTCTTTTTCCCTTTTGAGAAATTTCGAATCCCATTCTAGTGGTCCTTCCTTCTCTATTTATACTTCCCATGCCTGGTTCCCATCTGTCTTTTCCCTGAAAACGCTCCCCAATGCCATTAAGGCTGTTCACCGTCCTCTCAGTAGTCATTTCTCCATTAATGCGGCCAGGCGGGTAGGTGAGAAGTCTTTAATGCAATGGCAGGAACTTTATGCAATGCACGTTTCCCTTGTCTCCCCCCTCGGCATCTCATTGGGATGTAGCATGACTCTCCGAGTTTCAGGGGCCCTCCCCCGGGCGTTTTGCTACCGTGTTCTGTCCCTGATCCTACGTCCAAGGAGACCCTCTCCTCGGCTCATCTCCGATAGGCTGGCAGTCTGGTCGGCTGGCCTTTGGACCCCAGTGTTAGAAGGTCTTGCTCTCGACACGCGGCCCCTTTAGCAGAATTCACGTCCTCGGACTAGGCCCAAGGCCTATATGGTGTTTTGGCGCTTTTACCCCCCACAATAATTTTTAAAAACCAATACGTGTCTAATTTAATGAATTCGTCTCATTTAACGAGTAAGAGTCAGGGATCAAAATCTAGTAATAACATATTTTAGTATTTTTTATTTTTTAAAAAACTTTTTTTTGAATATCAACTAACCAAACACATTTTGATTTCAAATATATAAGAAAATTGTTTTTTTTTTTTCTTAAAAATAAGTTTCACTAAATAGAAAAAAAAAAGAAAAAGGTTAAAGTAATTCTTTTTCTTTTTCTTTTTTTCCTCGTTGCCCCATCCATCAATCAAGGTCATTTATCAATCTTTGACTCTTGTGTCTATCAAGGTCACTGACCATATACTTGTCCTTTTTAAAAAAAAAAATTATAGAAACCCCGTAAATATGTCCTCAATCCTCAAAGACGCTTAATAGGACCAAACTATAATTTTGCAATACAAAAACACTTATCCCAAAAGAGTAAAATGGTGAATTTTGGGTAAAGCAAGAATAAGAACTGCTCAACAAAACTGATATGCTCGACAAAACCATTCTAAATATTGCTCATTATCCACACTTTTTATATAGACTGGTGTTGACTGTTGAGTCTTGCTCGATTATAAAGATTAATTATAAAGATTTCACGCTTTTGAGATCAGTTTATTTAATATTTGAAAGTTTGCTAAAGATTATCCAAAAATTTTGTTTGAAAGTATGTTAAAAGTATATTTACAATTTAAAAAATATTTTCTAACATTTTCATAAAAATAAATAAAACAAATTTTTTATTAAAAAAAAAACTGTTTCTTAAATTCTGAGTGCAAATTCAATGGTAGAAGCTCTACTTTGGAAAAACAATCTGAACTCATTGAAAAAAAAAACGACAATTGACTTGTTTTTGTAGTAATATTTTATGCGCGTCAGCATTTTACGTAGGAAGTATTTTGATGCATATCCGATGTGTCAGTTTCTTATTGTTATTTGTTTCATCAAAACAGTAACGTGATAAATAAGAGGAGGTGAAGAAATTGCAGGTACTGGTGTGAGTAGTAACTTTTCTATTGATAAATGTTGGGAAAACTTTCAGTAAACCTTTTATCCTTGAAAGAAAAAACCCCGGGACAACCAATAAATGCAAGCAAATGACTCAAGGAAGTTAATAGCGTACCGGAGGTTGTACCAATTTGGTCATCGGTACGATATATTTCGGATACTGGTCAATACCGTTGTACCGTTTCGAGTTTACCGCTATTTTATATATTTAATATATATACACACACATCAAATCCAAATTAAGTAAAAAAAATTGGAGAGATCAAAAGTTAGGTAAAATAATGAAATTATCTACAAAATACTTTCATTATTGATTATTTTAGAGACAAAAATTGCCACAATTACAAAAAAAAAAAAAAAAAACACTACATTTTGTGTTTCAGTCCGGTACAGCCGGTATGCAGCCGGTATGACCAAAATTCGCTAGTACAGCCAATATTTTTCTTGATATAAAATAAAAATGTACTAATATTGATGCACCAATCGGTACGGTATATACCGGCCAGTACGACTGGCACCGGTACGGTACCAGCCACACTGAAGCGACCAAACATTTTCTTTTCTTCAGCTCTCCTATAGCCGAATGACCATGCCTTTTGCTTCTTTCTTTTCTTTCCTCATTCAGCGTGTTGGACACGCCTTGCATTAAACCAAAAGCTGATTTTGTGGGGGCTTGAGAAGACAAGCTCATAAATGAGCATTGACATGGGTGGCAAGCAAGTGGGCTGAACCCACTAGGTGCCACGCACCCAACAATGAAATCATAAAAGCATGAATTTGGTTGTTGAAACTTGTACAATTGCATTTAGTTGTAGTTACAGAGATCAGTATACTTTTTTTTTGGGTTGAAAGAGAGGTTCACTTCAAAATACTGGAGAAGCTTTTTTATCATGGCATTTTGTCGGATCTTGATAACAAAGATTAACAAGACATGTTTTCTGTCATATCAGTGATAACACTTTTTTGTTTTCTATGAACTTACCGTTTTAATAATTGTGAAACAAATAATGAAAAAAAAAAAAGAGAGTTAGGTCTGTATTTTTTTTCTCTTTTTGATGCAAAATAGATTGAGGTGATTACTTGAGGAGTTTTGGGGTAAAAAGGAAATTGAAGAAGTAATTTGTTGTAGGATCTACGAAGATCCTCTTGCCAAAAATCATTGCATTGCCCAAACAAGGAGCGGAAATTCAGTGAATTGAAAGGCAATAATGGAATTCTTGTAATCGATAAAGTGATTGTAACTCGTAGTGGTACCGAAAACTTCACATCCATCACCGAGGCAATTACATTTGAGTCTTTTGGCTAAATATTGCAAAGAGACTGAATCTCAGCAACAGTGTTGTCGAAATTGCATCAAAAAGTATGAGAGAGAAATAAATTTGCAGGTGATTGCAGGATTTGAATTTCGGTAGTTCCATTACCGAAATTCCTGCTGCCTAAACCCCTACCCGAATGAGTGAGTGCCCGAAGTGGTGTGGAGCAAATAAAAACAATTGTGGCAATGCCATTGCCAAAAATGGGGGGGGGGGGAAACCAATTGTGGCAATGACATTCCCGAAAAAGAGGGGGGAAAAATTGTGTAATTGAATTGAGGTGCCATTGCCGAAAATGGGAGAAAAGTTAAAAAAAAAAAAAAAAAAATCAATTGTGGCAATGGCATTGCCACGATTGATTTTTTTTTTTTTTTTTTTTTACTTTTTTCCCTATTTTCGGTAATGCCGTTGCCACAATTGAGGGAAAAAAAAAGTGGCAAATCATTTTTTTTCCCTTTATTTCGCCAATGCCATTGCCACAAAACAATTTGCCACTTTTTTTTTTTTTTTTTTGGTTCCTTCTATTTTAGCACCACTTTTTTTTAAAAATGATACGCCCACAACATTTTCACAACAAATCCTAAGTGGTATGTTGTTACTGATTGTTATTATTGGAGACAAAAAGAAATCTTAGTATTAGGTTCAAATTCAAACCAATAACAACTAACCAACTGTAATTTATTGTGAAAAATGTTGTGGATACAGCATCTTTTTTTTTCCCTCCATTTTCGGCATCTTGGTTGCCACAATTCTTTTTCTTTTTTTTTTTCCCCTCCCATTTTCGGCAAGGGCATTGCCACAATTGCTTTCCATTTCCGTATTTTGGCCACTTCACAGGTAGACTTGGCAGTATGGGCAGGACAAGAATTTCGGTAATGTCATTACCGAAAATCAATTTTCTCTCTCCCCTGAAACATTCTACTTTTTCTTGTAATTTTGGCAACACCGTTGCCGAAATTCAGTCTCTCTCCTCATTTCGCCAAATAACTTTGAATAGTACCTTTAACAACAATAAACTCCAATTTTTGCAATTTTTAGCCAAAAGACTCAATTGCATTTGCTCCCAATAATTCAATGCTTGAAGATGGATTCTTTGTGATTTATGCTAGAGAAGGGTACTACGAGGAGTACATTGTGGTGCCCAAACATAAGAGGAATATATTGTTGATTGGAGATGGGATCAACAAGATTGTGATCATTGGAAACCATAGTGTGATTGATGGTTGGACAATATCAAAGTTTTTTGCTGGCAACCTGTGGGGGTGGTGGAGTAGAAAGAGAGAGAGAAATGTAAATGAGAGAGAGAGTTAGAAGTAAAACTTTTTTTTTTTTTGGGTTTAAAGATATGTTTAGAAGGTAATAAATGAGGGTAATAAATTAGATTTTTATAAAAATATTTGTAATAATTATAGTTTTTTTTAACCATTGAATCTACTTAAATCCAATGGTTTAAAAAATGTGTAACTCTTTAGAGTTACACCAGGTGTAACTTGAACTTATCTCTCTCTCTCTCTATATATATATATATATATATTTTTTTTTTTTAATTTCTTGTTTTTTGTTTTCTTCTTGTTACTACATTTTTTTCATTATGTTTTTTTTTTCCCTTTTTTGTATTGAGTGTTTTGTAGAAAATGTAGAAAAAAAAAAGTCAAAAAGTTATTGTTTGAAAAGAATAATCTGGAAAACGTTCATGTAACTGAATCACTGATGCTTCTAAGGTGGAGAAGGTGGATGATACTGGTTTGGGAGATCAAGAAGATGAGAAGAAGAAAAAGGGTAAGCTAGTGAATCTCAAAGGTAAAAGAATAGTTACATAGAATTTATATGGTAATAAAACTTTTTTTTTTCTTTCTTTCTAGTGTAACTCAAAAAATTAGAAAAAACTCAATTCAAACCTACAATAATTTAGTAATTGTGGAAGTTTTTGAAAATGGTTCATAGGTATGATGAAAACATACTTTTCTTATGAGAGAGAATGGGCTAATTTTCTATACGTTGATGCCTTAGAATTTTCATAGTTGAAGACTTATTTTTCACCATTTTATTTTGTTTTTAGCAGCCCTAGCCTTTGGAAAATTATTGTATAGATTGAGACTATAAAATAACGGCCATAGTCTATGGAAAATTATTGTATAGTCCTAGATTATACTCCTTTATTCACACTATTTTGTTAATGATAAAAAAAAAATGTTAATAGTAAACGTATAGATTAGAAGTAATAAAAAGTTGTTAATTAATTTTGTTGTGAAATTGTTATGTACATTTTTAAAAAAATGACCCTATTTTAATTATCTTTTTTGTCTACTAGACATAAAGATTTCATAATTTATACTAAAAAAAACAAAATTTATTGTTCAAGAGTATAGTTTAGGACTATACTCCCAAGTATAATTTGAGACTATACAATAATGGCTCTAGCCAATGAAAAATTATTGTATAGTCCTAGACCATACTCCCTCCCTCTCCCTCAAAAGGATAGGCCCCATGGTAGGTAAAGAACTGGAAAACAAAAACCATTAACAATAGCCGCCTGGCTGCCAAATTTTATCTTATACCAAAGAGTTTTGATTAGCATTAATATATCTCTCAACCTTTTCTAATTTAGAATTAGAATTTTGTCCTATACCTATGTATTTGGGTGAAAAAAAAATTCAAAAATAATGTTTCTTATTTTTTTTTCATATGCATTAATTAATTTAGAATTATATATTTTATTTTATTTTGAACATTATTATAATTTAGAATTATAAAATATATCATATCATTACCTTCTTAAATAATGTAATCAGTTTCCTAAACAATATAATGTTATATTTTTATATTAAGATTAGATTAATGTAATTTTATAATAACATAAACGTAATATCATATCATATCATAGTGAAACAAATGCCCCATAACAGTATTGCTAAATAGCCCAATCAGGAGGGCAAAGCGGGGAAGAGGGGGTCAAAGCAAGCCTTGGCGTCTCCTTCAAAGATAAACTGATCCCAATAGCCTGAGAGCCGAGTGGATATACATATACTCATAACCCCACTTGGTACATAGGTATAGGACAAAAGTTGGCAGCTAAGTGGCTATTGTTACGTTTGTGGAGTAAATTTGTAAATGTCAGTGGTTTTCTTTCCTTTTTCAGTTTTTTTTTTTAAGTGATGATAGGGATATATAAAATGGCACACGTGGACTCACTTTATATTTTCATCACTTATAACTTGCGTGGTACACATAGACTCACTTTATACTTTTAACACTTATAACTCATCATGTGGTGAGTTTGTGGTACAAAATTGTGTCATTTTATTTGTTCTTAGTATTACTTATTTTTTTAATACTTTTTGTGTCTTGACAATAAAGTTCTATCTTTTTTGTATTAAACAGAAAATAGAAAATTAGATTTTTTTTTTTTTTAGAGTCAAGTTAGGATTTAGAAAAAAAAAAAAAAAGAATAATGTTTTTATTTTTTTGAGGATAAACAGCAAAAAAAAAAAAAACAAATTAAATGTCACATTTTTAATTTAGCATGTCAACTCACTGGCTCAAAAAAAAAAAAAAAATCATTATTATAATTTTTTGGGTATGTTGAGATTATTGTAATTTTTTGTTCCGTGTATATAGCATTAGTTGAGCTTAAGAGCATTCACATCAATTTGTGTATAATATAAAAAGTTGTAGAATTTACACAATTTTGCCCAAAAATGATTCACATCAGTTTATATATAATTTTGTAAATTTACAAGTTTGCTGTAATAACCATGTATAAATTTACTGACATTATTCATTTTGCATTTAATTGTTTATATTTTTTTTTTTTACATATCTCAAAGTTTAAGAAAGTGAGTAGATGATGGTTGTCGTGTTTGGGGAAAGAGAAACAATTTTAAAAATCAAGAAAATTTGATATTTTAATAAAATATAGTGTAAAATAGATAATATAATGTGAAGTGTTTTAAAGAATAAGCATCTAAAACAGAAAAAACACGTTCTTATGCTAAAATAGACAAAAAAATTTGTATGCACTACAATTGAAAATTAGGTAATCCACCATTGTGCCTAAGTCTTTTTTACAAACGTTTCTCTGACTTCTTCTTGCCAAGATGTTACAGGTGAGTAGGATTAAAATCAGGTGCAATTGCTAAATAGTTGAGATTAAAAGTGAGAAAAAATAACTTTCAATCTCAATCATTTTTTACTATTCAATAAGGTGCAATACCAATCCTAGGTAAGCTAACTGTGTGTATGATTTTGAGTAGAGAGAGAGGTTGCTAAAAAATGGAAAATCATGCTATATATATATATAGGTTGGGTTCAAGTTACACGCGGTGTAACTCTAATCAATGTTACACCACCCAATAACTTGTTATTGAATTAATATTTTGGCAATCTAACCGTTAAATTACATGTTCTATATGTTTTTAACATGCGTGTCAATTTTTATATCAATCGAATGTTATTTACCATTTGATCCATAAACTCATCTTTTATGCTTTATTTTAAACTACAAAAATTTAAATTTTAACAATTCATTAATAATATGACTATTAATCTTTGATTACCTTGAAATTTTACAAGTATGAAAAATATATGAAAATAATGTAATCTAATGGTGGATTTGTTAATATTCGCATCCAATTAAAAAATATTAAGTAGTGTAATATTACTTAAAGTTACATTAGTGTAACTTGAATCCGACTCAATATATATATATATATATATATATATATGTCATAATAGAGGAAGACCAAAATATTGTGCTAGAGGAGTATTGAGGGTCTTTATTGCGCATTTATTACCTCTTGAGTGTGGAGAAAAGAAGAGGTGGACTCACCTGATAGGCTGGTAGCCTGGTACCATTGCTGGTGGGTCCACGAAATATGCAAAAATTGTGGTAATTTTAATTGTCACCCCCTTTAGTGTTGGAGTGCCTCTGCGTGGGTAACAGGCTGAAGCTTATAATTTATATTACCTATAAAATGTAGACTCCAAATAAAAAAATTTCCTTAAATAATAATATAGGTAATATAAATTATAAGCTTCAGCTGTTACCCACCCAGAGGCACTCCAACACTTAAGAGGGTGACAATTAGAATTACCACAATTTTTGCATATTTCGTGGACCCACCAGCAATGGTACCAGGCTACCAGCCTATCAGGTGAGTCCACCTCTTCTTTTCTCCACACTCAAGAGGTAATATATGCGCAATAAAGACCCTCAATACTCCTCTAGCACAATATTTTGGTCTTCCTCAGCCTTGACAGCATTAAACAGCCTTGACTATCAAATTTTCTTGTTTTGATTTTTTTTTTTTTTTTTCCTGAATTGAAAAGATATATTAAAACCAAACAAAAAGGGATTACAAATGTTTAACGTAATCCTCAGCCTTGACAGCATAAACAAAATAGGGAGGGCCAATACTTAAAATCAAAATTACCAAATACATTATTTTTCAAGGACCACTTGGCCAAGGCATTTGCTGCACAATTTGCTTCTCTAGCAATTCATCGAGTAGAGTTTTGAGACATAATAACTGAGGTAAGTGCAGTTTCCCTTGATTCTCCAAGGAATCCCAAGTATATGGGAAGATAAGGCATCAACACATATCTTGGAGTTACTTTCTAAACAAAATAATTTACCTTCCAGTTTTAAGGTTAGATTGCGGGCTCATTTGACAGCTTCTGCTTTTGCTTGGAGAGGGAGGGTGGTTTCGAGCAAGCGAATACCACCTCCCCTCTCCAATCCCTAGCAATAGCAGCTATGGCTGCTCTCCCAAAATTGCAAGCAGCATCTATATTAACTTTAATTTGAGGTCTGACAGGTTTAGCCCATACATTTGAATAACATGATGTTTGGGTTCGGACTAGTGTGGCCTTGAATCTCCTGTGCTCTGAGATAGAGTTGGAAATTTTTTGGATGAGGCTATCAACATTAGGAGACATGCCTTCAAATTGAGCTTGATTCCTGGCCTTCCATATAACATCACAAACCACAGCTCCAAACAGAATCAGCTCTGAATCCACCTGATCATTAGAAAGAGATAAGAGGGTTTGAATAAATTGAACTGGAGAAGACCCCAAAGACTATTAAACCAGATAGCACGCACCTAAGGGCAGTTTGTAAAGAGGTGGAGGCTGCTCTCTTGGGGTCCGCCTAAGAAAATTTAGGATATAAGGCAGAAATTTTATATAAAGTATTTTTATATGTAACCATTAATTAAATAAATTTATATAATACTAATTAAATTAAGATTAATTTGATGTAAATATAAAAATTAATAAATAATAATAATTTGACCTTTACCAATAGAAATGGAGTATTTTTAATAAATAATAATAAAAAAAGTACTAATTATTTAAAAAGTGTTATATTTTTATAAAATTTTAGACTTTTACCAATAAAGATAGAGCTTTTTTTTAGTAGAGAATTTTTTTTTTTTGATTGTGAGACCTTAGACCTAGGCCTAAGCTGCCTTGAGCCGGCAGTGGTGGTCAGATGGAGTCTCCGATACCAAAAAATCTGCCTAGCAGGTCTTTTGTTGGGAGGACATTTGCTGCTATCCTCCATAAATGCGTTTTTAGTCTATCATGAATCTTTGTATTCCAAATAAGACCTCGAATAGAATCTTCGCTAGAGGTGGGCTTGCACTACAACAAATCCAGTAAGAAGGTTTTACCGTGATCTCACCTGAGTTTGTAGCTGTCCAGATCCAATTATCAACCTGTGAGTGTGAAGGGATGAGGACTTTTTGGATTGCCTCCAAAGCATGCTCATCAAACAAATCTCTAAGCTTTTGCAAATTCCAACTACCACTATTTTGATCAAATAACTGAGACACAATCAGAGCATCATTTGAGTTTGCCTCAAGTTTTGGCTTTGGAACGAAAGAGGGGAGATCCAAGCTTGGTGAGTGGTGACGCTCTACCACCTCCACCTCAGTCCTTGGATCCCTTGTTGTGGTCAATGTCAGTTGCATCCCCAGTACTGATGCCTCAGCATGGCTGTTGCAACTGCGCGATGGGAGGAAGATCTTGCTACTGGTGGATTGTTGATGGTGTTGTCGAAGCTCCTCCTAGGACCCAAGTGATGCTTGATCTCCACGAAAGGGGGAAAGCACTCGCAGAGGTTGGTGAGGTGTTGGAACAGTATGAGGAGTGATATGAGGAGGAGAATGGCAGCTTCGTGGATACTGAGTTTGATTCGAACTATGAGGGATGAAATGAGGCCTTTGCTTTAATATTTTTTTTACTTAGATTTGGTTTAGTTGGGCATTTTAATGATGATCTATTGTGGGTCGAGCAACACTCCCTGTTTTTGATGAGGGGAGAAAAAAGGGCAAATAGTAGAGAACCCACCTAGACCGAAGAAGCACTTGAGCTAGGTGATGAAGAAATCCAAAGGGTTTAGTAAGTTCTTGGGCACCTCTTATGATGGGTTTGAGCCTTTGAGGAGGACATTATGTACTTGTATGTGCAATTGAAGCTATTTTAGGAGATCAGAGTCATGGCAGTAATCCGAAGAAAGCCATATGTATCTTAGAGTCAAGAGGTTACATTGCATCGACGATAAATTTGATCGCCAATGTTAACTATAAGGCCGGGCGTTCTAAGAGAAGAACAAATAAAAGTGGGAGCTGGGGGGGATTTATCGGTGCCATGAACTTAAAGATCTTTTCTTGAACTATTAAGGGGTTGAATGATGGCTCAAAAAGAACGACAGAGAAATTTGCTCAGACAGTGGAAGGTAGACTGTATTGTTTTTGCAAAATAGAAAACTAGGACTATTGTGACTTCTGGTAGTATATTGTTCATGCGGGACAAAAGGACTATGGACTATGGAGAAAGTAGATGCAGCGACGAGATTTGTAAGCTCTCCGTCTCATGTAAATTCATAGTTTTTTTTTTCTTTTCTTTTTGAGAATGCATGTAAATTCAGAGTTGATGGTATAGCCATAGCATTATTATTAGAGAAATAATTAGTATCCATTGTAGTTTTTATAGAGGAAATGATTTGTGTCCAATGATCAGTTTTACCAGACACGTTAAAATATGGATACGTGTCCAATTTTATTTAGTTATTTCAGAGTCAAAGATATTATATTTTGATAATTTTATAATTGTTGGGTATGGACCATAGTTATGGCTCATGGGCTTTATCTATACTACTATTTAAGGGGCTTTCCCTGTTTGGATTCCTATTTTTTTAGTTCAAAAATGTCCCTACAGTTCTATGTTTAAGTAAAGACAAAGTTAAAGGACAATTCGATAAAAACTTATTTTTTAGTTCAAAAATGCCCATACTGTCCTATATTTAAGTAGAGACAAAACTAAAGGACAATTCGGTAAAAATGCAACTTCAACTCCCACTAAAATATTGCCTAAAAAATAGGACCACTCTCCTATTAATTTTTAAATTGATTTATTCACTTATAAATTAGATTTTTTTAAAATAAAATTCATATATATATATATATAAAATAATTAAATACAATTTTCTTTCTACAAAATAAGACCACAAAAAAAAAAAAGTCTCATCGCACGCGCGAAGCGCGTGTGATGAGACTAGTTTTATTTATAAGTCTTATTTAGTTTATGGGCATTTGGAAAAAAAATTTGGAATGTGAAAGCAACTAAAGCTCCTACTAAAGGCATTATATATATATATATATATATATATAATCGAATCCTTTGAAACTCCCACAATTTTTTACGTTAGCACAATATTTAGATAAAATTATCATTTTATTTAAATAAAATTATTTTTATTTAGTTTAAACTTAACAATGAGTGAAATTCTATCTCTTTGACAAGTCTAACTTAAACTCAAACTCGTCATTTTTTTTAAACAAAATTATTTTTGTTTAGTCCAAACTTAATAAGGAGTGAAACTTTATCTCTTTGACAAGTCCAATTTAAACTTAAACTCATCATTTTTTTGAACAAAATTGTTTTTGTTTACTCAAAACTTAACAATGAGTGAAACTCTACCTCTCTAAGAAGCCCATATACCCCTATGTTTAAGTAGTGACAAAATTATAGGACAATCTGATAAAAATGCAACTCTAACTCCCACTAAAATATTGCCTAAAGAATAGGACCACTTTCCTGTTAATTTTCAAATTATTTTATCCACTTATAAATTAGATTTTCAAAATAAAAATTATATATATAAAATAAAAATAAAACACAGTTTTTTTTTTCTACAAAATGGGACCACTAAAAAAAAAAGCTTCTTTTCCTATTAATTTTCAAATTATTTTATCCACTTATAAATTAGATTTTCGAAATAAAAATTATTTATATAAAATTAAAAAAAAAAACACAGATTTTTTCTACAAAAGAGGACCACTAAAAAAAAACTCATCACACGCTAATTTTCAAATTACTTTAACCACTTATAAATTAGATTTTCGACATAAATATTATATATATAAACTTAAAAAAAACATTTTTTTTTCTACAAAATAAGACCATTAAAAAAATACCTCATTACACGTGTGAAGCGCATTGCTCAGAGGCTAGTTACTATTTAAGAGGCTTCCCTTATTTGGATTCCTCTTTTTTTAATTCAAAAATGCTCCTATAATCCTATGTTTAAGTAGAGACAAAATTAAAAGACAATTCGATAAAAATGTAACTCTAATCTCCACTAAAACATTGCTTAAAAAATACCAAACACATGTACTTAGTTTTTTAAAATAAAAATTATATATTATAAAATAATTAATTATAATTTTTTCTACAAAATAAGATCACTAAAAATAAAATAAAAAAGTCTCATCTTGTGTAACGAGGCTAGTTATTATTTAGCGTATATGAAACAATTTTGGGGTTATGTAAAGTAATATTGTTGTTATATTTTTTTTTAGTAAAAGGCGAAAGAATAGTTCGCTCTGTGCTCACCGCGCGGCTGCGTATTGTTGTTGTTATTTTTGAGACTGCGTTGATCTCTCTATTTCTGTCTCTGTTGTTGTTGATGATGATAATCAGACTGACGAGGAGGCATGTCTTGTTCTAAAGGTCTGTAATTGTTTCTTCTTTCTTATTTTTTTTCGTCTGAAGATAATAATTTCAGTATACATGATTTTTTTTTAAAGCAGTAATTTTTCGAAATATAGAAACCCTTTTGGTCGATTTAATTTTTCGCTTTCACAGGTTTGTGAATTTCACAATAATGGATGTTTTGTGCATCAGTTATGTCTTCTAGCTATATCGTTAATTTTTAATTTTTTGATTTCTCTCTGTTTTATGGTTTAGTTAGTTATTTTAGATTATTGTTTGTGCTCCGCTCCTCAATTTTCAATTTTGTTTCTGTTTCTGCAGGAAAGCCTTTCAACAATTAGTGTCCCTTTGGCAAAAACTAGTGCTTGATCACTCCTGGGTCCTGCCCTGGTGCCTTCGCTTCTTCTTTTCATTATGTTTTTTGTGATCTGTTCTGTTGTTTTCTACTTACCACCGTTTTCTTCTCTATCTTCATAGTTACTAGAAGCGCTGCCCTTATAGTTGCTTTGGGTTCTATTAAGAGGGGCTCATTGGGGCCTGGGTCAGGCAGACATGATTGTGAGATTATACTTGAAGTCTATGACGAGGTACTATTGTTCATTCTTATAGTTTGTATTTCAATTTAATTTCCCAGTACAAACATATTCACTTTTATCTCTATGATTGATTATTGTTTTTATGTTTGCCCGCATAACTGTCTGAAAAATTTGTTATTATTATTTAATCTGAAAACATGCCAAATTATAGGACCACAAAGGTTGAAATGGGTGAAAACTTGTGTTAATGGACTTAAAATATGCTCTGTGTGTGTTTTTTTCTTCTTTTTCTTTAGAATTTTTCTTAAACAGGGCAGGTTTTCCATAATAGTCTTTTATTAGCAGTGCATGGGTAAAATCGGTCAGACTGCCAGTTCCTGTGATCGCTACCTCAAACAGAAGGAAGAATGCCGCAATTTTAAGAGGAGTATGAAAATCGTTTACTTCATTTTGTTTCTTGTTGATTGTGCTCATATCTAGAGTCTTTCTTGTTTTCTCTTAGGTGTCACCTTTGCTTTCAAATATAATAGAACAAAATGATGATTGCTTAGTGCTCTTAAGATGGTGTTGGCTTTTCTATTTTATATGAGAAAATCTATAATTCTATTATATATAAACAAAAAATTTCTGTTTACATGATTTACATACTAATTCTATTAGGAAAACTAAGAAAAATTATTGTAAAGGGTTGTATTTTAAGGTGCATAAATCCGTTCTAATAAAAGTTTTGATCTGTCAAATGGTGAAATACCAAGTTCATAGATTCCTTGTTTTCTGTTGGGGGGGCGGTTGTTCTTAGGACTTAGGAGTTACACAAGTTGTTAGCTTTTCTTTTGGTATATCTTTCCTTATAGTTTAGATTAGCCAGTTTATTTAAACATAATGGATAAAAATTTCTATTATTGAACTAGGGTTTAGGGTTGTGATAGCTAAGCTAAGGTGTTTAGGGAAACTAACAGGGAGATGATTCAATACTTGGAGTTCATTCCTTTTAATTGAGTCTGCATTTGGTCCCGTCAAATGTTCCAATCTTCCAATAATTCTAACTCTGATATTGGAATAACCCAACTCTTCCCACACAATCATTGAATAAAAGACCACAGTTCCTTAGCAACCACAATAAATAAAGCCCTGAAGTTACAGTGAATCCTAAAATTAGTGCTTATCAAAAAAAAAATTCATGGATTTAGTGATACACAGGGAGATGAGTGATACACAGAGAGACCAAACATTTAGAACTTTGCCTGAGTCTAAGAAATGGGAGGAAGATATATTTTTTTATTTATTTCTTGAGCTAGGTGATTAAATAATCCAAAGGGTTTAGTAAGTTCTTGGGCACCTCCTATGATGGTTTTAAGGACATTATGTACTTGTATGTGCAATTGAAGCTATTTTAGGAGATCAGAGGGATGGCAGTAGTCCGAAGAAAGCCATTGTATCTTAGAGTCAAGAGGTTACATGGCATTGATAGATTTGATCATCAATGTCAACTATAAGGCTGGGAGTTCTAAGAGAAGAAAAACTAATAGTGGGACGGATTTATCGGTGCCATGAACTTAAAGATCTTTTCTTGAACTGTTAAGGGGTTGAATGATGGCTTAAAAAGAATGACAGAGAAATTTGCTCAAACGGTGGAAGGTAGACTTATTGTGTTTGCAAAAAAGAAAACTAGGATACATTATCAAGGATATTTGATTAGGAGTTTATAGGGTCATCACTCGTCACCAAGTTGATTGGCTTTTTGTGTGACCTATTGGGACTTCTGGTGGCATATTGTTCATGTTGGACAAAAGGACTATGGAGAGTACATGAAGCAATGGGATGGGTAAGCTCCCCATTTCATGTAAATTCAGAGTTGATGGTATAACCATAACATTATTAGAGAAATAATTAGTGTCCATGGTAGTTTTTTATATTTTATTTGGTTATTTTAGAGTCAAGTATATTTTGGTAATTTTACAATTGTTGGGTATGGACCATAGTTATGACTCATGGGCTTTATTTTACTAATAAGTCTTATTTAGTTTATGGGCCTTTATGTATGGCCTTTGGAAAAGTACTTGGAAAGAGAAAGCTCCTACCAAAGTTGCTTTTTTTGTTTGGTTAGCTGCCTTAGGAAAGATTTTGACTGTGTACCTGCTTCAACTAAAAGGCATTATTATTGTAAATTGGCGTAGTATGTGTAAGCAAAATAGGGACCTTGGATGTTAGCTCTTTGTCTATTTGGGGTCCATCAGTTTATGCCGAAGAGGGGGGTGGATTTATTGGCGTGTTGGAAGGGGAGGTTAGCTAGGCATTGCAATGGAGATACTTGGAATGCAATTCCTTTGTGTATCATGTGGACCGTTTGGAAGGAAGGAAACTATAGGGTGTTTGAGGACATTGAATGATGTACGATGGTGGTGAAGCAAACATTCCTGAAATCATTATATGAGTGGATGGTGCTTTTGAGCAGTCATTCTTTTTCTAGTATTTTGGACTTCATTGATTGCTGTATTTTTCTTTAATTTCAGTGCACAACTAGTACACTTCCTGTGTGCACAAAGTGAGGGTTTTTTTTTTTTTGGTATCACCTTTGATGTAATTCAAATGGGATTTGGTTTATTAGTCAAACTAGGAGTCCTAGTACTAGTAGGAGTCCTAATTGGTAGGAGTCCTAATTGTACTAGTACAAGAAATGTTCTCTATAAATTGTGCTCAATGTATTAAAGGGTGAGAGTTGATTGATAGAGTCATTGAATGTTTTGAGCATAGTGGCATGTTGGCTTTTGTGGGTTCTTTTCTTCCTCCTCTTCTTTCTTCTCTTCTTCTTCTTTTCTTTTTCTAAGTTACAGGAACCATTTAAACAGCCCATGAACATCATACAAACTTCTTTTTTTCTTCTTGCTTAGAGCATTGGCATTGGGAGTTTTAAAACTCCCAATATGCTGTTTTATACCATCAAACCAAAAAAATAGCTCATTATTCAGAAGGCTATTCTTAAAAAAATTTACAACTTAACTAAAGATGTTACTGTAGCAAGAGGGTATTTTTTAAAAATAGTTTTTTATTGTTTCACTCCTCTTTTATTATTATTATTTTTTTATTCTTCTTCTCACTCCTTCCTCCCTCTCTCTCTGCCTTCTCTCTCTCGTTCATCTCTCTCTGTCACATTGGTGGTTTGGCCCCAAACCTGAATCAAAATCCCTTCTTTTTCCAAACTAAGCGATCCCAAAAAGAAAACCAAATCCCCAAACCCATAAACGGGTAGGCAATAAAAAGAGAAACTTTTGGCCAAAAGTTAGAGAACAAAAAAAAAGAAAAAAAAGAAAAGTAAAAAAGAGGACAAAAAGAAAGAAAATAAAATGAGAGAAGAAGAGATAGAAAGAGAAGCTGAGGGAGAAGAAGGCCACCCCAGCGGCAGCTATGGGCTGAACCATGGCAGTGGCGGAGCTTCTGAGCTTTGAGGTTTTGGTCATGGAGGTCCAGCCAAGAAGCTTCTGCCATGGCCATGAAGTTGTGGGTGAAGAGAGGAGAGAGAGGGACATGGGTTAAAGAGTTTAGGAGGTATAATATGATGGGGCTTGAGTCTTTGAGAGTGAAATAGAAATTAAAGAGGTATTTGGCGGCTGTTGATTGTGATGTGGTGGTGGCTGGATGCTGTGGTTGGCGGCGGTGGCGATGGTGGTTTTAATTTCGGTTGGTGGTGGTGGTTGGGTTTGGGTGGTTGGCAATGGATGGGTTGGTTTTGGTATGGGTTTGGGAGTGGGCAAGTGATGGGTGATATGTGTTTGGGTGGTGGGCAGTGGAGGGTTGATCTGGGGTGGTTTGGGTGGTTGAGAGAGAGACAGAGCAAGAGAGAGAAGTTGTTGAGGATAAGAGAGAAGAGAGAGAGAGTAGGGATATATCGTTTTTTTGGGTTGTTTATATTATTTTAATGTGTTGTATGGTAAAATAAAATCTGGGATATTGGGTGAGTTGTAAATTGGTATGTTAAAATAGAAAAAGTAGCTTTTGAGAGTGTAAAATGTGATATTTTTTAGAAGTCTAATGCTCTTGCAACTCAAAATCAAGCCCAAAATTCCACATACTTACTTCCACCAAATATTAATCAAATAACTCATTAAATAACCTTTAAACGCCATAACCTTTTCCCCAAATACTCTTAAATCCCTTTTCCACAAATTCCTAAACTTTAACCCACCACAGCTATACATAGAAAAATTTTCCCTCAGTCTGTCCTATGTCAAGAGTTCTCTTCCAGGTTTGAGTGCTCTGTCACAAGGTTTTATGGGCTATATAATGGCATTGTGAGGAGACTGAGGAATTATCTGGGGTTGGTGGGAAGTACTGTGGTGTGTGGAAGTTGATTTTGATGTGGTATGCTATCCTACCGAAAGGTTGGGCGTGGAGACTATTACCACAGCATTGCAGGAACTCCTGGATATAGTCTTTACACATAGCCTTTTGGACATTCCTTTGGAGAGTGGCAATTCCACATGATCCAATTTTTATTTACCAAAACCTTCCTATATTAAACCCTATTCAATAATCCTTAAGAACTTAAGTCATCAAGAACCCTCATACATCTAGAGTGTCATATACTGGCTACAGTGCTTTTGGTAATAGGCCTCGAGTCCTATGATAGGATACATGGCACGAGACAAACCAAAAGCGGGCAACAAATTGAAGAACCTAGAAATAAAAGATAGATGATCTAGGAGTAAGCATCTAGGCTTGCTTGGAGTTGACAGCAAGCAAGTGGAACTGGAAACCGTTAAGAGTTTGCACCTAAGGTTGGCTGGAGTCAGCACGAAAATATTAGGACAATTTCAAAAGATATTTTTTTAATTTCAAAATAATCCCCTCTCTGTAGGGCATTATTATGCTTATAAAGAGTACTAAACCTAATTCTAACTGCAAACAGGAAGCCGTAATTCTAATTGACAGAGAAATCTTAAATGTAAATGACTCGTGAAATCCCAATTATTGAATTACAAAAATACCATTCTCTAGAAAATTAATTAAAAATACTAATAGACCTAATTAACTACTAATACTGAAAATAAAAATATGATTGACCTATAATAATTACAATTGACTCCAAAATCAAATAAGACTAAATCAAAATAAATATTTCTTTGTGCTTCCAGAATTAATGCATTAATGAGATTGTAAATATGTTTGAGTGCCTTCTTCCTATGACTATATATGTACACTCAGTTTTATCTAGGGACATAGCATGAAGTGGATAAAGGAATCATTTTTTGGTGAACTATCTTTCTTGGGATTTTGAAGATGTTCCACTAGAAACATTGTTGTTATTGTGCCAAATGAGAGCTTAACACTTTAATGAGAAACATTTTCAGTAAAACGTTTTCATTTTACAGTGGTTGTGTACTTGAAAATGCAGTGGAACTCATTTTTTAATGTTTGAATCTTGTCAAATGAAAAAGATTTCCTAGTTTGAAAAACGCATCAAATGCACGCACAGTTGCACAAACCACCACCAATCACCCAAAAATCTAGATTGGGAAAAAAAACAGCCACCCACAAACACTCTCTGAAACCACCACCAGCCTCCAACAAATCCACTCCGAAACCACCACCAACAACCCACAAGCTCAGTCTGAAACCACCAACCACCCACAAACCAAGACGGAAATCACCACCAACCCACCCAGAACCACCACCAACCTACCTAAAAAACAACTACCAAACTCCACCATCAACCATTCAAAAAAAAACCAGACCATCACCAACCACCCCAAAATTCAGATCATATAGCCCCAAAAAAATACCCATGAACCCAGATCGGAAATCAGAACCCGTCGGTGTGAGAGGGTGAGAGAGGTGGGTGGAGCCAATGATGTTTGGCACCGATGAAAGGTGGTGCCTCTGATGGTTGCTGGACTACTTGGTGGGTGAGTCCCAGGCTGGTCTGTGGGATAGAAGAGGGAGAGAGCAGTGAGAGATGGAGAGAGCAGCATGGGAGTGAGAGAGTGTAGAAATTGTAAAATGTTTGCCCATTTTTAAAGTGTAAAACATTTTACATCTGTTTGCCTAGGCTTTAACAATTGACTAAAAATATTTTACAGTTGACCAACCATTTTACAACAAACAAATATTGTAAGATGAGTAAATATTTTCAGTAAAACAAACAGAATGTAAGACAATGCTTAATTTTATGTTCAATCTTGGTTTATTAATTTTGATTGTGCTCAAGCTTGCTCATTAGCGTAGTTTCGTTTTTATAAATTAGCCCATTTTGATTCTTATGCGCGCGTGCGCACACGCACATCTAACGTGTTACCACTTGAACTTTCTATATTTCATGTTTTAGTTATTTACACTTTAACTTAACTCTTCTCATGCATCATTTCTGCAGACCCAAATCTTCAACCCATATCTGAAGGACTTAAGAGTGAGTATAACTTTGTTGATTTGATGCTGGTCTTTATATCTTTCTCCAATTTAAGCTGTCAAACCTATCTTGGTGTTTGATTTCCATTTACTCATTTTTATTTTCATTTAAAAATTGCTTTTGTTATATATGTTGATGAGGTGTGCTGGTTCTTGCTTTTTATTGCAGAGTGGCAGGAATCTGAACAAAGGAGAGCAGCTGCTGCAGGTTTTGCCAGTATGGACGAGTACCATAGGCATGAAGAATCACAAGACCCTCAAATGTGCCAGATAGCTTATGAGTTTTACAAAGAGGTAAACTGTGTTTTATATAGAAACTTTTAAATATTCTGTTTATATGATATAATAATCATGTCTTGGCTTTCATACTCAGTAATGAGATATAATGTAGTTTATGGTTTGAGTTGTATTGTTTAATTGAGTTTTATGATCCAATATTTTTGCCTTTTCAATCCTATGAATCAAGAATCAAGTTGACAGCAGTGTCAATGGTGCCAGTGGTATAGTATGGCTATTTAATCATGCATCCTCATAACTTGTAAATAAAAACAATGTCTGAGCTGATTGAAATTTATCAAAATGTAAATATTTTTGTGAATGTAGTATAGATTTGACTGAAATGTAGGGTCTGAGGACAGATTGGGGAAATTCCTTTGCTTGTGATGGGCTTAGTATTAGGTGAATATGTGGATTTAGGTTTTAATATGATAGAAGAAAACAAGATTTTTTTTAATAATTTTTTTTGGTCCCAAAGGGGACGGGAAGCGGAGATTTAAAATAGTTATTTTTGCATGTCTCCAACCAATTTTAGAAATAGAAGAAATTAAGGGTTAGGGTTTGTAGAATGAATTGGAGTTTGTAAATTGAGTGGTCTCGTTGTTGGGGTTTTACTGATTATTCTTCTCTCACTGCGTTTATGTTTTCTCTTAGACTAGTTTCCTGATTTCCCTCTTCTTTGTTGTTTGATTTATCCTTTTCTTGTTGTTCATTATCATGAACAATTTGTATTTTTACTTTCAATTTTCTTTAATAATATTTCTTTGATTACCTATCCAAAAAAAAAAAAAATCTGATAATTCCATCCCTAATATCCTTTTGATCTTTTGTGTTGTTCTCCCCAAATGGTAAGCCCCCAATGTAATTATTCTAATGGTGAGAATGTGCTAACATATTGAAGAACTTAGTGTTCCTATCGCCCTTGGGGTGGTTGGTGTACAAAATCTGTGTTTGGGGCGTATGATGTTTATATGTGGAAAGTTCATTAGAAGTGGCTAGTTGAATTTTTCTAGGTTCCTTCAGTATGATGTGGGTGATGGTACTTGAGTGAAGTTTTGGGATGATGTATGGTGTAGGGATCGTCCTCTTAAGGAGGTGTTTCCAAATTTATATAATATTAGTAGGACAAGGGATGCTTCGGTCTCTGAGGTTATGCGTTATGCAAATGGGAGAATATTTTGGGACTTACAATTTTGTTGTTCAGTGAATGATCAAGAATCACAATCTTTAGATTAGTTTATGGTTTTGATCTATTCCACGAAGGTGCGGGGTGTTGGTTCTGACCAACTTTGTTGGAAGCTAGCCAGCGGTCGAGGTTTCGAGGTGAGTGGGTATTATCATTCTCTATCCCCTTCTACTGTCATATCTTTCCCGTGGAAAATAGTGTGGCAATCGAAGTTTCCTCTTTGGGTAGCTTTTTCTCTTGGACTGCTACTTTAGGCAAGATTCTAACTATGAATAATCTTTGAAAGAGGCATTTTGTTGTTCTTGAGTGGGTTATATGTGCAAAAGGTGTGGGGAATCTGTAGATCATCTCCTCCTTCTCTATCTTATAGCATATGAGATGTGGAGTATGGTATTTTGCTTGTTTGGTTTTTGTTGGGTGATGCCACAAAGGGCAGTGGATTTGTTGGATTCTTGGTCATGCAATTTCAGGCAACATTGCAATATATCTATATGGAGGATTGTGCCGCATTGTTTGATGTGGTATATCTGGTAGGAACGGAATACTAGAAGTTTTGAGGGATGCTATCGGTCCATTCTTGAGTTTAAATCTTTTTTCTTTTTTACTCTTCTCAAATGGTGTTTAGTTTTACTATCTTTTTCTTGTCTTTCCCTTATTGTTTTGCTTGATCATTGCAATTTAGTTTCTTGATGTTTTTGTCCCTTTAGTACATTTCCTATGTACTAGGCTGTGGTTTTTTTTTTTTTTTTAATAAAATTGTATGTTACTTATCAAAAAAAAGAAAAGAAAAGAAAATATCCAGGCTATTTTGCCCTCTACATTCTGAAATTTACATGGAATTGAATACGTTGTTTTGTTGTCTTGTCCTTTTAGTGCATTCCTATAGTCTGACAAATTTTGACTTTTTTAGTATAGAATAACTTAAAGATGTAATATATTACAAAAATGAAAACCTAGGATTAGGGATGTAAAAGGTATGAAATAGAAATAACTTCATTCTTTCCTTGTATACTGTACATTTTTGGGGTTAAGAACATTATTTATAATACGATTAAATAAAACTAAACAACTTGAATTATTATGAAAGAAGCAACATGGGTTGTAAAATATAATTAATACTTCTTTTTTTTCTTTTTGTGTGAGTTAGAATGGTATATATATACTAGAAAAATTATTTTCTATCCCCTAACATTGCATATTGGGATAACTGCTAAGATATATCAAAAAGCCATAAGGTCTGTATTTTCAATTTTGTCAAGTTAGGAACCGTTACTTTTGCAACAAACAAGTTAGTGTAACATAATATTGAGCTTTCTCAAGCTTTTATTAACTTCTTTTCTTTCATCAATGTTGCAGTGCATTAGCAAAGGTTATAGCCACTGTGATGGATACCGCAAAAACTGTCCCCAATTCAAGTAGGCTCCTAACTGCAGTGTTGTTGTTCACCTGTGACTCATGAATATCAGCAGCAGACTAATGTATATAAATTTTGCCTATGTTTAGAGTTTTTTTGGAGTAATTATCCATATGAACAGTGCTTCATTTTAAATTACTTTGTCAGTAACAATTTGGTGTGATATATTTATAAATATACCTCATATTAGAAATGTTCATTAACAATTGATAGATTGGTTGTGTTCATTGTAACCTTTTACATGTTACATATAGAGATGGAAAGTAGGAGACAATTGTGTAGGTTAGCCTGCAAAGATTGCTAATAGTATATGCTTAGCTTATGGTTCATACGATTTATTATTGCTACTAAAATTTTATTTTTAAATCATAGTCTGCGTGACCACTTGGGTGATTACCGTGCAAGCATGACTTATGTCTTAACTAATTTGTCAAAGTTGCGATGATATATCCTATTAAAGTTGGTATTGGCTCTACCATGTGTGTTGATAAACTTGGAATTTTGTTCTTATACTTGGGTTAATGCCAAAATTCAAACCCTAACTCTTTGATTCGTTTTAAATTTATTTTAGTCTTAAAAAAGTGTTTTTAATAGAGGTGGGTAATGGGAAACTAATGGAAGTAAAGAGTTAAATTTTGAATTACGGATAGGTAAAGTGCAAATAGGTCAAACCATAGGTAAGTTTACTGTAATTTGTTAAAAGTAATCTCACAAAGGTATGACAACTTAAATAGATTGTTAACTTTTTTTTTTTTTCCTTTTTCAAGTTTTTTACTCTTTTCTTCATATTCTATCAATTTTTTTTTCCCTTTTTGAAGTTATTTTTCTATTTTCTTTGGCAAAGAAAATAGTTAATCTTAGGTTCTTAACGTTATTGCTAATGATATACTCCATGGATAGAAAGTCTCAAAGAATTAAACAAATCTTGAAACCTAGCGAGAGAGAGACATGGAAACTGTGGGGTTTCACTTCTTTTAATTCTGATGGAGTTCTATTATCATTGATGCTCTCAATACAAGCTTCCAATTGCTTCTCTTTTTTTTTTTTTTTTTTTTTTTTTTTTTTGGTTAAAAAGCAAATCTGATGTCACTGTTGTTATTAACTATTGACGTGTAGACTTTTTTTTTTCTCGTTTACATAAGTGGTCAGTTGAAAATTTCTGAACTGGTTTTTCCATTCTGATTTTTACAATTTATGTTTTCAAAGGGGGGAAAAAAGACTAATAAAATTGTCATAAATTAAAAGAGGTCAACAAAATTAATAATAATAATAATGATGATGATGATGATGATGATGATTTTAAATAAAGAATACTTTTTATAAGTTATCTACTTATAATATTTATAAATTGAAGAAAAATTGTGCAAAGCACGGGCCAATAACTAGTATATCTAAATTTTGAAGCATATTATATGTTGTTATTACGAATCTGTTGAGCCGTATCAGCAACCACATCATCCTCCAATTTTCAACTATTTTTCTCTTATTTTTAATTCTTCTTCTTATTGATTTTGTATCTTGCTATTGTAGGGAATTTCCACCGAATTCCTAAACCTATTCCTAAACCTGTGAGAAACAAAAATAGAGAAAAACACACGCCAAAGAAAATAATCACACGTACAAAATAGTATTTACGTGGTTCGGCAATTTGCCTACGTCCACGGAGTTGCAGGGATTTTACTATTATCAGAGAGAATTACAAATTGCGGCTACAAAAAAAACCTTTTATACTCCCAACCGACTACCCGTGGAAACCCTAATTAAAACCAACGTTTTCTACTCAAAACCGGATTTACAATGGGCCAAAAAAAACCGGATTTACAATGAGCGCTCCGGCTTGGGCCTATCGGCCCAAGCCTCCGCTCCATGGACTAAGCCTCAGAAAATCTCCCATTAAAAACTACGCAACATTATTCGGATCGGGTCGGGTCATCCACCGGATCAATATATAAAACTAGGCTCCACAAAGTCCAACAGCTATTACATTTTCTCTAACTTTTTCTCATCCCTTTTGTCTTTTTATCTCTCCACTGCTCTCAACCTTAGTGTCAATCTTCCTTTATCCCTTCCTCTTTCTTTTATTCTCGTTCTTATTATACTTATCTTCTTATTATAAATCTACTATTCTCTCTTACATACTTTACATATTTTCCCACACAAAAAAAGATTATTACTTGTTGGTGCCATACTTTGTCCAGCTCTAAAATTTTTAATAGAAGTTTTAGCATCAAATTTAAAGATTTCATGACATGGATAGTTAGACTTGTTTTTACAAATTTTCATCAATTTTTATTAGGTTTAATAAATTTAATTGAGTTTTAATTGAAATCTAACCATGGGATTGGGTTAATTGTGAAAGACAAAAAAAAAACATAATTTTCTATGTAACGTGTACTAAATTTTTATTATGATTTTCATGGAAAATTGTTACCATTTTGAGACTTTTTAAATCAAGCATGCCTTTGAAGATCACACGTCAGAATTGATCAAGAAATTTAATTGATTTTCATAAATTATGTGCCCTGTGTTTATTTGGACTTATTTACTTTGTCATTTTTGCTCAATTTATTGTTATCACGTTATACATGTGATTTATTTAAAAATCAAGTTAATTTCTTCTGATTAACGTGCTTGTCAAATTTTATTGTGAATTATTAACTATTGATTAAATTTCATGCTACAGTTATGTAAGAGCACTACACTTCGGATTTAATCCATTGCACATGTGAGTTAAGATTTGTCTAGTTGCTAAAAAATTCTCCCGACTCATTGTGTGACATCACTCATGTGGTGTGCCACCATTTTTATCCATGAGTGGTCACCATTCTCTTCCAAACAATAGTGATTATATTGAGGCAGGTAATTGGGAATATATATTATACTAGTCGCAAACCGTGTGAAGCACAGGGGAAATTGATTGATAATAAGATAAAATAAAATTTAGAAATAGGAAATTGGGTTAATAATTTACATATTATAGACATTTTGCAAGGCAAAATTTGTGTAAAATGTTTTACACTTGAAATATTGGTAAAATATTTTACACTCATTGCACTCTCTCAGTCCTGATACCCTTGCCTCTCTCTCACTCTCAAGCTCTCCCAGTTTCCTCTCCACAACCCCACCCACCATCAGCCCTTCTCTCCCTCAAATAGACCACCAAGACACTCATCACCGGCCACCAATCCGATCATTGGCACTAGTTAGCTCTACACACACGAATCTCAGGTTTGAACTTCCTGAGTTTTTTTTTTTTTTTTTCCACCTCCACCATCTCTACCTCCACCTTCAATAGCTCACCCATTGGCACAGATTTGGTTTTATTTTTTTGCTACGTGGGGTTACTGATTGGAGTGTTTTAGTGCTACATGGGCTTTTAGCTTACCAATATTGATTTTTTGGAGTGTTTCAGTGCTACATGGGCTTTTAGCTTACCAATATTGTTTTAAGGCTGGGTTTGTGGATTTTTGTTGGTTTGGGTTTTGCCAATTTGGTGGTGGTTGCTTGGATTTTTTTAGGATGTGAGATTTGGAAAAACATTTCATTTCACCGTGAAGTAGACACTTGAAAATGCTTTCTTATTATTTTTAGTTACATAGGCAAACATGGTAAAATGAAAATATTTTCAAGAAAATATTTTATATGTAAAATATTTTATATTTGAAAATATATTATTTTGAAATAAACAGAATGTTAATACCAAACATTTTTATGAATAATTAATACCAAGCATATGTGCTTATGTTGTTAACAACTCATTGCATGTGCATAATTACTGAAACTTACAAAGTAATTTAAAATTCCTAAATTTGATAAAGCTAAATTCCCAAAAGTTTATATATATATATATATATATATATATATAAGACTAGAACCTTACTCAATTTATTTTTATTGGATGTGAATTTTGAAAAACCCATCATTAGATTACATTTTCTTTTTATATCATACATGCTTGCAAAAGTTCTAGAAAATTAAGGATTAATAGCTATGTCATCAATAAATTTTTAAAATTGTAATTTTTTGTAATTTAAAATTATACATAAAATATAAGTTTAGATTATATAGTAAATAATACCGAATTGACACAAAATTTGACATGTGTATTAAAAGTGTAAAGAACATACAATTCAATGATTATATTTTCAAAATATGTAGTAGTATTAATTTTATTAAATAAAATTGTAGACTTAAGCTACAACCAATTTTGTATCTAAACTTTTTCAAAAGGAGCGAATATTATAGGTTGAAACTCTCTTCAAAAAAATATTTAGCTAAACTTTATCCTATTTTAAATTCTAATGTGAGTTTTTTTTTTTTTTTTTTTTGGGAATTCAAAAGCAAGTCTTTTTAATATTGCAATCTAATTTAAGAAATAATGTTTCTTTAATATTGCATTCTAATTAAAGAAATTATTATTTTTAATTCTAATTCTAACGTTGACTCTCTAATAAATTCCAAATAGTCTCTCTAATATTGCAGTTTAATTAAATAAATTTTAAGAAATTAAATAAATTATAATGAGGTGTAAATTTTTAGCTACTCAATTTTTTTTAATTATAAATACTATATATATATATATATATATATATAGATGAGATTAAATTCTATAAAAATGGAGTGTAAAACCCATGTTTTACACCTTTAGTAAGTAATTACCACATCAGCATTTTACTTAAAATTCAATATATCTTACCACTCCTAATAACATCTTAATAAATTCTCAATTTGGTTGAATTTATATATGGGTATTAGAATTGATTGTGTTTATTCTTAAATATGTAATAAGATAATGTGGCATGTTAGGATTGGAAGGGTAAAACATGGGTTTTACACAACGTCCCTATAGAATTTTATTATTATTATTATTATTATTATTATTATTATTATAGAGTAAATGCACTTTTAGTATCTACATTTTGGCTTTTTTTTCATTTTGGTCCATACATTTTATTTTTACCACTTTTAATCCTTAAACCAATTAACATGTGACATTTAAATCCTTACCGTTACCCAACTAATAGAAAATGCTGACGTGGTAAACGGCACAGTAAAATAATAATTAAAAAATCTATTTTGGCAGTAGAAAATTGTCATGTCAACATCTAAATTAATTTTAGTTAAATAAAAAAAATTAAAATTAATTTTTTTATATCGGAATCTCATCGCCACCATTGGTTTTCTTCGAGTGGGGCCCATCGTTTCTATCTGGTACGAGAATATCCCCTTCGAAAAATGGCACCTACAGCGTTTTGAAGTCACCGTTTTTGTGGATGACACTATCGCAGGAAGGTCAAACCATGAATTTCCTCAACCCAGATTGTTGGGCCGAGGTGTTGGATTGTGTCAGGGAATTGGATTTCTTGGATAACCATTTGGTTCCAGTGAATTTGAGCTTATAGGGAAGACCCATTTCGTTGTTGAGGAAAACATGTAATTTTTTGTTTTTAATTTTTTTTATTTAATTAAAATTAATTTAGATGCTGACATGAAAATTTTTTAATGCCAAAATAGATTTTTTAATTATTATTTTACTGTGCCGTCAGTCACGTTAGCATTTTCTGTTAGTTGAGTGACGGTAAGGACTTAAATGTCACGCATTAATTGGTTTAAGAACTAAAAGTAGTAAAAATAAAATGTAAGAACTAAAAATGCATTTACGCCTATTATTATTATTATTATTATTATTATTTAACGTATTTAAACTATAAAGTAATTTTGGGGTTATGTAAAGTAAGAAATATTTTTGTTATTTCGAGACTGCGAATTTTACAAAAAACCCGCCTTAGAAAGACTGTTGTCGCGTTGATCTCTCTATTTCTGTCTCTGTTGTTGTTGTTGATAAACAGACTGATGAGGGAAAGCCCTTATCATACCAAATATAAAACAGCCCTTATCATGTGCAACCTGCAGTAGATAATTGTAATTCCTAGAGCAATTACAAATCTAATTTAACGGTTAGTGTTTGATATATAAGCCGAAAGCCTCAAACACATGATTCCCTTATCTTATATTTAAGTAAGAAAGTGGATTACTCATCTCCCTCCATGGACCCACCCGGATATCTATGAACATCACCCAACAGAAACTTTTCTAAATCAAAGAAGCCCAAGAGACTAACATTAGATTCGATTGTTGGGTCACATGTTGTATAAATTCTGAACCGAGGGAAAGGTTGTGTAGGCTTGGCTACAGAGGGAAGGGAAAACAATGTGGTGACACCAGATAGAGCCCAACCCTTAACTTTTAGCCCAGCCCTCAAACAAAACCAAGCCCAATCCGTGTGTGCAACATGTGCCCGGTCCGAAATTTGCTGAAGCACGAACACGTAGATTTCCCAAAGCTTACTTGCAAAGCCTCAACTTAAATTCCAAACATTCAGCCCAATCCGTGGGTCCACAAGCCACAAACACAATTTCCCTAAATTTACAAATCAACCTCAAACCTTTTGAGACTGCGAATTTTACAGAAAACCCGCCTCAAGTCAGAAAGACTGTCGTCGCATTGATCTCTCTATTTCTGTCTCTGTTGTTGTTGATGATGATAATCAGAGTGACGAGGAGCCATGTCTTGTTCTAAAGGTCTGTAATTGTTTCTTCTTTCTTTTTCTCTTTTTTTCGTCTGAAGATAATAATTTCATTAGACATGATTTTTTTTTTTTAAAAGTAGTAATTTTTCGAAATATAGAAGCCCTTTTGGTCGATTAAATTTTTCGCTTTCACAGGGTTGTGAATTTCAGATTAATTGATGTTTTATGCTTTAGTTATGTCTTCCAGTTATAGCATTATTTATTTTTAAAATTTCTCTCTGTTTTATGGTTTAGTTTGTTATTTTAGATTATTGATTGTGCTCCGCTCCTCAATTTTCAATTTTGTTTCTGTTTCTGCCAACAGTAAGTGTCCCTTTGGCAAAAACTAGTGCTTGATCACTCCTGGGTCCTGGCCTGGTGCCTTCGCTTCTTCTTTTCATTATTATGTTTTTTGTGATCTGTTCTGTTGTTTTCTACTTACCACCCTTTTCTTCTCTATCTTCATAGTTACTAGAAACGCTGCCCTTATAGTTGCTTTTGGTGCTATTAAGAGGGGCTCATTGGGGCCTGGGTCAGGCAGACATGATTGTGAGATTTTACTTGAACTCTATGACGAGGTACTATTGTTCATTCTTATACTTTATATTTCAATTTAATTTCCTAGTACAAACATATTCACTTTTATCTCTATGATTGATTTTTTATTTATTTTATTTTAATGTTTTCCCGCTTAACTGTCTGAAAATTTTGTTATTATCAGTTAATGTGAAAACATGCCAAATTATAGGACCACAGAGGTTGAAATGGGTGAAAAAAATGCTATTTTTTTTTCCTTTCTTTATAATTTCTCGTTTACTTTGGTTCTACTCCTAAGTACAGGGCAGGTTTTCCATAATTTTTCTTTGGTCTTTTATGCAGTGCATGAGCATGCCCCATAAGACTGCCAGTTCCTGTGATAGCTACCTCCAACAGAAGGAAGAATGCCGTAATTTTAAGAGAGGTTTGTAAATCTGTTACTTTATTTTGGTTCTTGTTATTGTGCTCATATCTAGAGCCTTTCTTGTTTTCTCATAGATGTCACTCTTGCCTCCAAATTTTAAAGAACAAAATGTTGATTGCTTAATGCTCTTAAGGTGGTGTTGCGTTTTCTATTTTATATGAGAAAATCTATAATTGTATTTTATATAAACAAAAAATTTCTATTTACATGATTTACATACTAATTCTATTAGGAAAACTAAGAAAAATCCTTGTAAAGGATTGTATTTTAAGGTGTCTTAAATCCGTTCTAATATAATTTTTGATCTGTCAAATAGTGAAATACCAAGTTTAAAAATTCCTTCTATTCCGTTGGGAGTCGGGTGTTGTTCTTATGGCTTAGGAGTTGCACAAGTTGTTAGCTTTTCTTTTCGTATATCTTTTCTTCTAGTTTAAATTAGCCTGTTTATTTAAAAATAATGGATGAATGTCTATTTTTGAACTAGGGTTTAGGGTTTTTTTTTTGAGGGGGGGGGGTGTCTTGTGCTTTGTTGATCAAATCGTGACAGCTAAGCTAAGGTATTTAAGGAAACTAACGGGGAGATGATTCAATACTTGGAGTTCATTCCTTTTAAATTAGTCTGCATTTGGTCCTGCCAATTGCTTCAATCTTCCATGTTGGAGCATTGTAGCTCTTGTTAAAGCGTCCCTCCCAACATTCCAATAATTCTAACTCTGATATAGGATTTACCCAACTCTTCCCACACAAACATAGAATAATAGACCACAGTTCCTTAGCAACCACAATAAATAAAGCCCTAAAGTTACAATGAATCCTAAATTTAGTGCTTATCAGAAAAAGAATTCATAGATTTAGTGATGCACAGGGAGATGAGAGACATACAGAGAGAACCAAACATTTAGAACTTTGCCTGGGTCTAAGAAATGGGAGGAAGATATTTTTTTTAATGTAAAATTGAAATCCTTTGAAGTTATCTTCAAAGAGAGCAAGAGGATGCATGGGTTACGCATCATTGAATGGGGGAGGAATAGCATTAATAATATTGTTTTTGATTCTGTAGTACAGCCATTGCAAGTGATCAAAGGACTAGTCATGTTCTCACCAAAGGGTCAAGTAGCAACTTCACAACGGATTCCAGAGTACAGCCACTGCAAGAACCTCCCCAATGTCAACCGTGGGGCTGCAAGTCACGCACATAGACGAAATCCCAAACCAATCCTTTCAAGTTTTTGTAATTAATGAAGACCTTATCCCAGGGATACAAGAGTTTGATGGAGACAAAATTTGTATGGAGTAAAATTTAGGGGTGGGTTGGAAGTCCACACATGTGGGAATTAAATCTGAAGGTGATTTGGGAGTGTGGGCCAATGGAGATACAGTGTCTATATCGGGCCTTTACTCAAATTAAAGCCTTGTCAAAGGTCCCAAACATATCTCAAATGGGCAAAGGCCCAATTAATCCCTCTCCTGGAGCCCAAGATGATTTGGAGATCACAATGGTCTTGCGGGTCAACTCCTTGGGGCTTGGCTACTAGGGACCCAAATTAGCCAAATAACCATCAAACCAAACCCGACTTGCTAGTTGTGGGTCTAGGGAAAAATACCTCAAAACTTCTTGAGCCCATTTCAAAACCATTACCACTTGAGTTGGATGTGAATGATCCAAGCTTGGTGAGTGGCGACACTCTTATCACCTAGGACCCCCTATGATGGTCGATGTCAGTTGCATCCCCAGTGACGTTTCAACATGGCATCAACGTGGCCATTGTAACTGCGCGATGTGAGGCAGATCTTGCTGCTGGTGGATTTTTGATGTTGCCCAATGGTATTGTCAAAGCTCCCACTACCTCCTCCTAGGACCAGAGTGATGCTAGATCTCCACAAAAGGGGGAAAGCACTAGCAGAGTTTGGTGAAGTGTCGGAAAAGTATGAGGAGTGATATGAAGAGGAAAATGGAAGCTTTGTGGATACTGAGTTTGATGCGAACAATGAGGGATGCAACGAGGCCTTTGCTTTAATATTTTTTACTTTAGATTTGTTTTAGTTGGGCATTTTAATGATGATCTATTGTGGTCAAGCAACGCTCCCTGTTTTTGATGAGGGGAGAAAAAAAAGGCAATAGTAGAGAACCCACCTAGACCAAAGAAGCACTTGAGCTAGGTGATGAGGAAATCCAATGGGTTTAGTAAGGTCTTGGGAACCTCCTATGATGGGTTTGAGGAGGAGATTACGGACTTGTATGTGCAATTGAAGTTGTTTTAGGAGATCAGAGGGATGGCATTGTAGTAGTCTGTAGAAAGCCAAATGTATCTTAGAGACAAGAGGTTACTTGGCATCGATAAATTTGATCATCAATGTTTAAGGGTGGGAGACCTAAGAGAAGAACAAATAATAGTGGGAGGGATTTATTGGTGGGTTGAATGATGGCTCAAAAAGAACGAGAGAAAAATTTGCGCAAACAATGGAAGGTAGACTTATTATGTTTGCAAAAAAGAAAACTAGGATACATTATCATGGATATTTGATTAGGAGTTTATAGGGTTGTCATCAAGTTGATTGGCT
This sequence comes from Castanopsis chinensis, assembly GCA_032878915.1. Classification (NCBI taxonomy): domain Eukaryota; kingdom Viridiplantae; phylum Streptophyta; class Magnoliopsida; order Fagales; family Fagaceae; genus Castanopsis; species Castanopsis chinensis. Next base: position 10,736,326 of record JAVQMG010000096.1, on the reverse strand, counting down.
TTTTGTGTGACCTATTGGGACTTCTGGTGGCACAGTGTTCACGTGGGACAAAAGGACTTGGAGAAAGTGGATGAAGTGATGGGATAGGTAAGCTCTCTGTTTCATGTAAATTCAAAGTTGCTGGTATAACTATAGCATCATTAGAGAAACAATTAGTGTCCATGGTAGTTTTTTTTACATATTTTATTTGGTTATTCTTGAGTCAAGGGCATTTTAGTAATTTTACAATTTTTGGGTGTGGACCTTAGTAGTGGGTCATGGGCTTTATTTTATTAATAAGTCTTATTTAGTTTATGGGCCTTTATGTATGGCCTTTGGAAAAGTATTTGGAAAGTGAAAGCTCCTACTAAAGTTGCTTTTTTTGTTTGGTTAGCTGCCTTAGGAAAGATTCTGACCATGTACATGCTTCAACGAAAAGGCATCTTATTGTAAATTGGCTTTGCATGTGTAAGAAAAATAGGGATCCTTGGATGTTAGCTCTTTGTCTATTTGAGGTTCATCGGTTCATGCCGACGAGGGTAGTGGATTTTTTGGCATGTTGGAAGGGGAGGTTTGCTAGGCATTGTAATGTAGATATTTGGAATGCAATTCCTTTGTGTATCATGTGGACCATTTGGAAGGAAAGAAACTATAGGGTGTTTTAGGACGTTGAAAGATCTACGATGGTGGTGAAGCAAGCATTCTTGAAGTCATTATATGAGTGGATGGTGCTTTTGAGCAGTCATTCTTTTTCTAGTATTTTGGACTTAATTGATTGCTGTAATTTTCTTTGATTTCAGTGCACTACTAGTACATTTCTTGTGTGTACAAAGTTTTGTTTTGTTTTTTTCTTTTCCCAAATCAATAAAGCTTTCTTACCTATACAAAAAAAAAAAAATGTATCGCCTTTGGTGTAATTCAAATGGGATTTGGTTTACTTGTCAAACTAGGAGTCCTAGTACTACTAGGAATCCTAATAGTACTAGTACTAGAAATGGCCTCTATAAATTCTGCTTAATGTATTCAAGGGGGAGAGTTGATTAATAAGTTATTGAATGTTTTGATCATAGAGGCATGTTGGCCTTTGTGGGTTCTTTTCTTCCTTCTACTCTTCTTTCTTCTCTTCTTCTTCTTTTCTTTCTCTAAGTTATAGGAACTATTCAAACAGCCCATGAACATCAGAAAAAGATCTCTTTTTCTTCTTCCTTAGAGCATTAGCATTGGGAGTTCTAGAACTCCCAATTTGCTATTTTATACCATCAAACCAAAAAAAATAGCCCATTATTTGGAGGGCTATTCTTAAAAAAAATTTCAACTTAGCTATAAGATGTTACTGTAGCAAGAGGGAATTTTTTAAAATTGTTTTTTTATTCTCTCTCCTCTTTTATTATTATTATTATTTTTTATTCTTCTTCTCTTCTTCTTCTTCTTCTTCTTCTCTCTCTCTCTCTCTCTCTTTATTTCTGTTCTCCTTCTCTCTCTCGTTTCCTCTCTCTCTGTCACTACCACCACCCACGATGGTGGTTTGCCCCCAAACCCAAATCAAATCCCTTCTTGTTCCTTCTCATTAGACCCCAAAAAGAAAACCAAATCCCCAAACCCACAAATGGGCAGGCAATAAAAGGAGAAACTTTCGGCCAAAAGGTAGAGAACAAACCAAAAAAGAAAAAAGAAGAGAAATAGAAAGAAAATAAAATGAGGAGAATCAGAGATAGAGAGAGAAGCCGAGGGAGAAGAAGGCTATCCCAGCAGTGGCTACAGGCTGAACCATGGCAGTGGCAGAGCTTCTGAGCTTTGAGGTTTTGGTCATGGAGGTCCAGTCAAGAAGCTTCTGCCATGGCCATGAAGTTGTGGGAGAAGAGAGAAGAGGAGGGAGATGGGTTAGAGGGTTTAGGAAGTATAATCTGATGGGGTTTGAAAGTGAAATAGAAATTAAAGAGGTATTTGGTAGCTGTTGATTGTGATGTGGTGGTGGCTGGTTGCTTTGGTTGGTGGCGGCGGCGGCGGATGGGTTGATTTTGGTATGCGTTTGGGAGGTGGGCAAGGGACGGGTGGTTTGGGTGCAGTGGGCAGGGGAGGGTTGATCTGGGGTGGTTTGGGTGGAGGGCAATAGATGGGTTGATTTTGGTATGGGTTTGGGTGGTGGGCAATGGATGGGTGGTATGGGTTTGGGTGGTGGGCAGTGGGGGATTGATTTGGGGTGGTTTAAATGTTTGAGAGAGAGAGAGAGAGAGAGAAGTTGTAGAGGATAGGAGAGGAGAGAGAGAGTAGGGATATGTTATTTTTATTGGGTTGTTTATATTATCTTAATATGTTGTATAGTAAAATAAACACTGAGATGTTGGGTGAGTTGTAAATTGGTATGTTAAAATAAAAAAATAGCTTTTGAGATGGTAAAATTGGATATTTTTTAGAAGTCCAGATGCTAATGCTCCTACAACCCAAAATTGAGCCCAAAATTCCGCATACTTCCACCAAATATTTATCAAATAGCTCATTAAATAACCTTTAAACACCATACTCTTTTCCTCAAATTCTCTTAAATCCATTTTCCTCAAATTCCTAAACCTTAGCCCACCACAGCTATTCATGGACAAATTTTCCCTCAATTTTTCCTATGTCAAGAGTTGTCCTCCAGGTTTGAGTGGTCTTCACAAGGTTTTATGGGCTAAATAATCGCATTGATAGGAGACTAGTTTGGGAGGAATTATCTAGGGTTGGTGGGAAGTGCTGTGGTGTGTGGAAGGTGATTTTAATGTAATACACTATCCTACCAAAAGGTTGGGCGTGGAGACTATTACCACAGCATTGCAAGAACTTTTGGATATAATCTTTATACAGCCTTATGGACATTCCTTTGGAGGGAGGCAATTCCACAATAACAGTACTTCAAAGTCTAGGTTATATCTTTGTTCACCCTGACTCTGAAGGAGCATTATTTTAAGATTTAGTGGGCATCTTATGTGGTTACTATTTGGTTATTTTCCTTTTCCTCTGGAGTGTGTGTTTTTGCAATGGGGTTGGGGCCCGTTTATATTTGAAAACATAAGGGTTTATTGATAGTTGGAAATTAGAAGTAACCTCTTCTGACATGGTAGCTGGAAATTACAGTTATGTGTTACGTTATGGTAGCAATTTAATTAGAAAAATGGCTTTCATTACAAGGTACTTTGAGATTGATAATAAGGGGGGAGACAAACAAGTACCAGTCTTCTATGTGCATGTGTTTTGTGTGTAAGGGCCATGAATGGATGAGTGACTGAAGTGTTATGATTTTCAAATTTGGTTAATTTACATTAGCTAAGAAAAAGAAAATTTAGGTACGAAAGATGGTGCATGATATAGTAATTTTGATTTAAGATCTTATGTATGCTTTTTATGTTATAAATGGTATAATAAAGATCTTAAAAAAGGGAAACCTTTAGTCTGTTTATTGATTTTGCCTTATTATTATGTTAATGGCCCTCGTAAAAAGCCTTTTCTTTCCCATATGGAAAATAGGGTTAGTTTGATATTTCCAAAATTTCTAGAATGGGCGGTTCTATAGGCATTTTGGTCTTATTTTGTGTTTTGTGTAATTTTTGTATAGAGTTTGAGAGTTATTTGATTACTTTTCTATGTTATTTAGAAGTCCTAACCTTTCTCGGAAAAGATTAGTAGTCTTGGCCTTTCTAAAAAAAAGGATTGGCAGTTTCCTGTATAAAAGGATTCTATGTATTAATTAACATTCATAAAGAGATTGGATTAAATGAAATTCCAAAAAATCATTTAGATTTGAGGGTTTTATATGGATTAGAACTCAGAAATTCTACGTTACGTCCATGTGTAATGCCAATTAAAATTTCCATCATTAGTTATAAGGAATTTTTTTTTGATAAGTAATAAGATTTATTGATACAAAAACATGGACACTTTAGTACGTAGGGAGTGTAAAAGGGTTAAATACAGAAATTACAAGAATTAAGAAAATCAAAGATAGAAAAGAATGATCAGTTCCACAAGGCAAACAATCAATCCAAAAAAGTTCTAAAGAAAAATAACTTAAGGTCAGGAATGGATCTCTCAGAATCTTTAAAACACTTATTATTTATTTCTCTCCAAAGACATCACATTAAACAATGGGGAACAATTATCCATATATGACCTTTTCATTGACAACCAAAGCGGCCTTGCCAGCAAGCAAGGAACCCACAACTAACTTAGGCATAACCCAACTTACTCCAAATAAATACAAAACCATGGACCACAAATCCCTAGCAACCTGACAATGAAGGAAAAGATGGTCAACCGATTCACCATTACACTTGCACATATAACACCTTCATTTTTCATAAATTGTCAATTGTCAAACATTTCCTCAAGCTAACAGTCCAAACAAATAAAGCCACTCGAGAAGGGATCTTCTTCTTCTAAATGCTTTTTCAAGGGAAACAAAAATCATTAGAGCCCACTAGAAGACTGTAATAATCTTTAACCATGAATCCCTTATTTTTATTGGGTATCTAGCTCATTTTATCCTCCCCAAATCCAGTTATAAGGTTTACTGCTCACAAATTCTCACTCTCCCACAATTAAAAACTAACCTAAATTTTAAAACACCCCAATGTGTTCTCACATTAACACACTAGTCAAAGCTTTGTCACTGAACTCTCTCATTAGATGAAGCATTTTCTTTAAACTTTCACATGCTACAAAAGCTATACCAACACTCAATTTTTAGGGACTATTGCATCTCCCTACTTTTCTTATCAATATGGTAACACTACTAATAGGAATTAATGAACCTGCTTATTATTCTTCTAACTTGTTTGGGATTCCAAAACCTATAAGGAATCCTCTAATACTCTCCTCATAGGTTGGACTTCACAAATTCTTTGTTTCTATACTATATACCCATTAAATTCCCTCAAGATTTAGTCAAGATCCAATTTTTATTTACCAAAACCTTCCTAAACCCTTATATATTAAACCCTATTCAATAATCCTTAAGAACTTAAGTTATCTAGAACCCTTATACATCTAGATTTCGGTAAAAGGCCTTGGGTCCTATGATAGGATACATGGCACAAGACAAACCAAAACCAGGCAACAAATCGAAGAACCTAAAAATAAAAGATAGATGATCTAGGAGTAAGCATCTAGGCTTGCTTGGAGTTGACAGCAAGTGGAACTAGAAACCGTTAAGAGTTTGCACCTAAGGTTGGCTGGAGTCAGCAAAAAACCATTAGGACAATTTCAAAAGAAATTTTTTTTAATGTGAAATAATCCCCTCCATAGTGCATTATTATGCTTATAAAGAATACTAAACCTAATTCTAACTGCAAACAGGAAACCCTAATTGTAATTGACATAGGAATCTTAAATGTAAATGACTCATGAAATCCCAATTATTGAATTACAAAAATGCCCTTCTCTAGCAAATTAATTAAAAATACTAATAAACATAATTATCTACTAATACTGAAAATAAAAATATGATTGACCTATAATAATTACAATTGACTCCAAAATCAAATAAGACTAAATTAAAATAAAATTTTCTGTGCTTCGAGAATTAATACATTAATGAGATTGTAACTATGTTTGAGTGCCTTCTTCCCATGACAATATATGGATGCTTAGTTTTGTCTAGGGACAGAGTATGAAGTGGATAAAGGATCATTTTCTGGTGAACTATCTTTCTAGGGATTTTGAAGATGTTCCACTAGAAACATTGTTGTTGTTGTGCTAAATGAGAGCTTAACACTCTAATGAGAAACATTTTCAGCAAAACATCTTCATTTTACAATGGTCATGTACTTGAAAATGCAGTGGAACTCATTTTTCAATGTTTGTTTTTTGTAAAATGAAAAAAATTTCCTAGTTCTCAAGACACATGAAATGCAAGTACAGTTGCACAAACCACCACTGATCACCCAAAAATCTAGGTTGGGAAGAAAAACAGCCACCCACAAACCCACTCTGAAACCCCCACCAACCTCTGACAAATCCACTCCGAAACCACCATCAACAACCCACAAGCCCAGTCCGAAACCACCACCAACCACCCACAAACCCTGACAGAAATCACCACCAGCCCACCCAGAACCACCATCAAACACCCAAATAACAACCAAACCATCACCAACCACCCAAAATTTCAGATCAGATAGCCAAAAAAAAAAAAACCCACGAACCCAGATCGGAAATCAGAACCTGTCAGCGTGAGAGGGTGGGAGATGTGGGTGGCATTTGTGTTTGGGTCAAATTGGCATTTGGGTCATGAACCTGAGAAGAGAACTGGTGGTGGTGCTGACAATGGTGGAGCTGATGATGAGTGGCGCTGATGAAAGGTAGTTCCTCTGATGGTTGCTGCACTACTTGGTGGGTGAGTACCGAGCTGGTCTGTGGGATAGAAGAGGGAGAGAGCAGTGAGAGATGGAGAGAGCAGGGTGGGAGTGAGAGAGTGGAGAAATTGTAAAATATTTACCCTGAGTGTAAAACATAAAACATCTTTTTGCCTAGGCTTTGACAGTTGACTGAAAATCTTTTACAATTGACTAACCATTTTACAACAAAACAAATATTGTAAAATGAGTAAAATATTTTCAGGAAAACAAATGGAACGTAAGACAATGCTTAATTTTATGTTCAAGCTTGGTTTATTAATTTTGATTGAGCTCAAGCTTTCTCATTAGCGTAGTTTCGTTTATGTAAATTAGCCCACTATGATTCTCATACATATATATATATACACACCTTCATTATCACATATTAGCAGTCAACAAGCTTTAGCCATTAGAATCTCATATGCTCTAGTCATTCACTGATATTTACTTATAAAAAAAGTTATTCACTTTTATTTATATGATGCATAGCACACCTAATGTGTTACCACTTGAACTTCTATACATCATGTTTTAGTTATTTACACTTCAACTTAACTAGTCTCATGCATCTTTCTTGCAGACCCACATCTTCGACCCATATCTGAAAGAATTAAGAGCAAGTCAAACCTATCTTGGTGTTTGATATCTGTTTATTCATTTTTATTTTCATTTAAAAAATGCTTTTGTTATATATGTGGATGAGGTGTGCTGGTTCTTGCTTTTTATTGCAGAGTGGGAGGAATCCGAACAAAGGAGAGCAACTGCTGCAGGTTTTGCCAGTATGGACGAGTACCATAGGCATAAACAATCAAAAGACCCTCAAATGTGCCGGATAGCTTATGAGAATTACATAGAGGTAAACTGTGTTTAATTTAGAAACTTTTAAATATATTTTTTTTTATGATAAGTAAGAATGATATATATACGAAAGGCTACTTTATGATATAAAACTCATGTCTTGGCTTTTATTCTCAGTAATGAGATATAAGGAATATATAGTTTATGGTTTGAGTTGTATTTTTTAAATTAATTCTTAATTTGAAATCCTGTTACGAGACTTATTTCCTGTCTAATTGAGTTTTATGACCCAATATTTTTGCCTTTTCAATCCTATGAATCTAGAATCTAGTTGACGCAATTTCAATGGTGCCAAATTAATTATCACTTCTATTCATTTGATTGTCTTAGTAATTGTAAACAATGACAATGGTATAGTATGGCTATTTAATCATGCATATTCATAACTTGTAAATAAAAACAATGTTAGAATACAAATCTCAACTGATTGAAATTCATTAAAATGCGTTTATTTTTGTGCGTTATTTCATGCTTATGAATGTAGTACAGATTGGACTGAAATGTAGGGTCTGAGGACAGATTGGAGAAGTTGCTTTGCTTGTGATGGGCTTAGTATTTGGTGAATATGTGGATTTACGTTTTAATATGATAGAAGAAAATAAGAATTTTTTTCCTTATTTTTTTTTTTTATAATTTTTTTTGGTCCCAAAGGGAGGGGGAAGGGGAGATTCAAACTAGTTGTTTCTGCATGAGGCATGGTCTCCAACTGATTTTAGAAATAGAAGAAATTAAGGGTTAGGGTTTGTGAATGAAATGGAGTTTGTAAATTTGAATCTTGATGACTATTTGGTAGGGAAAATACGTGGACCTTTTAAACCACGACTCGTGCTTCAATTAGACTTAAACTAGAGACCTTTAACCTTGAAAGAAATTTGAATGTAGCAATGCATAATCTTCAATGGCTAAATCATTTCCCCCCATTTGGGGAAAAAGAAGGCCTTTAGTTTTTTGATGTTTTAAAATAAAAGAAATTCAAATCACAATCATGCACCAACTCTCTAGTCACCCCTTCCATAAGCATTAAGGATAAATAATCTTTCTTTTCTGCCTTGTTATCAAGTTTATCTTCACAAAAATTTGTGGGTAATGCCTGTTACAAATTATAGCTACATCATCTTGTGTTGATATTGATTGTGATGAAAATTTGGCATTACGGGGGCCAAAAGAATTATCTTCACACAAAAAAAAAAAAAAACTAATTTATAAAGTGGCTAATTTATGCTAGGTTCTTTGTATGCAGTGTTCAGTGTAACATAATCTTGAGCTTTCTCAAGTTTTTAATAACTTTTTTTCTTTCATCAATCATGCAGTGCATTAGCAAAGGTTATGGAGGTTGTGATGGATGCCGCTTAGATTGTCCCCAATTCAAGTAGGCTCCTAACTGTGGTGTTGTTGTTCACCAGTGCCTCATGAATATCAGTAGCTGACTAATATCTATAAATTATGTCTATGTTTAGAGATTTTTTGGAGTAATTAACCATTTGAACAGTGCTTCATCTTATGTTACTTTGTCAGTAACAATTTGGTGTGATAAATTTATAAGCATGCCACGTACGAGAAATGTTTATGAACAATTGATACACTGGTTGTGTTAATTGTAACCTTATACATGTTAAATATGGAGATGGAGAGTTAGAGACAATTGTGTAGGTTATTTTGCAAAGATTGCTAATAGCATACACTTAGCTTATGGTTCATACGATTTATTAATGCTACTAAAACCTTTATTTTTGAACCATAATCTGCGTGATTACGGTGCAAGAATGAATCTGCGAACTCTCTCTCTCTCTCTCTCTCACTCTCTCTCTTTAAAATTGAGCCTCCAACAAGTGGTAACTCACCCCTATTAGCACTATTTACAGTGACGGCTTTCTACATTGGAAACTGCTCAACAAGAGCCTTGAACAACATGAGATGGAATTGGAGCTTTACTGGCAGATGTCATAAAATTGATTTCCATTTGAAGAGGAACCTGTAGTAGAAAGGAAACTTATCTACCATTGTTAAACTAAAGGCAATAATCTGGGCTTTCATATTAGTAAAATTCATGCTCTCTGCACAGCGATTCAAGTTAAAATCCAAAAAGTGAAGTTACAATCTTTTTTTAAAAAAAGCAAAGGAAATCCCATAAGCCATCTAATTGCCCTCGAAATTATATCTTAAGTTTGAACATATGTTCTAACTTAAGATATTCATAAAAAAAAATATCTTAAGTTAGAACATGTCTTAATTTTAAAATCTTCCTAAGTTTGCAGAATAAATTATGAGCCAACATCCACATCAATTTATGTAGTTTTTATCACATCTGTGGAAAAGAAAGTAGTTCACATTGCCACAGAAGCATTGCTATTGTCCACAAGATGCATAGTTTTAAAAACTAGTATAGGCAAAAAATTGAAAGATTAATTATTGGATTTTTGTTTTGACCGAAGTTGGACAAATGGTCGAATTGATGGCGTTATAATTTATATAATTAAAATATTTATAACAGATAAATAATTTTTACGTAAAATTTTTATAACTTACAATAAAAAAAAATATAAAGATTTTTTAGAAACAGAACAAGTAACATGGCTTTTTAGAAATGGAGTCACTAGGCTCCAAATTATAAGAAAACCAGAGTCCACGTCCAAGGCCCTTCTAATGATATGGGCCCCCATAACCAGTCAGTGGCCCACAATATTTTGTTTGGAAAATGGTGGAAGTGGATGTTTTATGATTATCACAATTTACAAGTGGCAAGTGCAGCAGCAATTGTGGGTGGATCAGCGTCAAACCTAATAACCCAAAAGCATTTATGTTCTCTTGCATGCAAATATGCAATATCTTTAAGAACAATAAGATAAGCTTGAGTAAATTAAAGACATTAAGATATTTTCGGAACCTGCCAAAAGATAAGAATCATCGAATAGAATATAACATAATCTTATTTTTATGAATTTGGTTTCTTATTTCTTCACTTTTATTTATTTGTTTGTTTATTTATTTTTATTTATAAGTTTGGCTGAAATTTAAGTTACCTATTTATGGTTTAAAATTCAAAATGTTACCCATATAAAGTTTGACCGAAATTTAAGTTGTCTATTTGTGATTTGAAATTCTATGATGCAAGTGTTCCGTTGGATTTTTTTTTTTATCTTATTTGATTTTGTATTTTTATATTTTTTGTGTTTTTGGAAAAAAGAAACATAAAAGTGGAGCAAAATTATATATTTAGATATATTTTTAACTAATGTGAGTTAAGGAAATCTAACTGAGCTAATCTCAGGTGAGTAAAATGTCAAATTTCAAACTACGGATAGACAATTTAAATTTCAGCCAAATCACATGTAGATAAATTGTAATTTGCCATTTATTTTATATGTTAAGCTTATATATTCAAACTTTTTTTTTTCCTTGAGAATTGGTCATGACTCAAACTTAAGTCCTATATTTGATGGGTAGAAACTTCATCATTTTAGTATATTAGAACTTACAATTTCTCTTATTTATTTGTTTATAATAAAGTGTTTTACCAAGAGTCATGTAACTCAAATTACATTTCTTGGTGCTTCTAACCAAAGCATCTAAAGTTCAAATTTCCTCTCCTATTATAATTATTGAATTATAAGAAGAAAAAATCAGAAAAAAAAAAAAAAAAAAAACAACAACAACAACAACAAAGTGTCTTAAATCTTATGGCTAAGGCACGTAATTCAATTCTTGTTCTTTAGAGAAGAAGATATAGTTTAGTCCTTAATTATATTTTTTTTTACCCCCTTTTTTTGGTGGAAGAGAACAAAAATAATAGGTTCTTTAGTCCTTACAGTCCTTATCTAAATCATTTCACTTGTAGTTCCTGGACAAAAATCAAATTTTACCATTTAATGTGGGGAGCAAATTTAGAGATGAAATAGAGGAAAGATAGGTATCAAGGCAAAATCTTATTATTCCCATAGCTGCAGGCTGTAGCTTAAACTGCCACATTGAAAATTTTGACTGATTTGTCATGTTGTAGGGCATACATAGAATGCACAAATAGGAGTGCATTCTAGGGGTGTGCAGAAAACCCAGGGACGCGACCCGACCCGACGCGACCCAACCCAACCCGCCGGGTTAGGTCTGTTTTTAGGGCTTGGTGGGTTGGGTTGGGTTGGGTTATAAATTTTTTTTTTTTTTTTGTAGTGGGTTGGGTTGGGTTTGGGTCATAAAATTACAAACTCACCAAACCCGACCCGACCCACCCATATTTTAATATATATTTAAAATATATTTTATATTTAATAAATATTTTTTAAAAGTTAAAACCTAGTAATATATAATATAAAATATATTATATAATATAAAATAAAATCCTACAAACATATATAATATAAAACCCTATTACTTTCTTTAATATATATTTAAATATATTATATAATTAATAAAAAAAATATAAGTTCAATTTAATAAAAAAAAAGTCTAACCGATGGGTTCAACCCGACCCATGTGGGTTGGGTTGGGTCGGGTCGGGTTGGACATATGTGATGAGTCGGGTTGGGTCGAATTTTTTTGACCTACCATGGTGGGTTGGGTCAAAAAATTCCCTCAACCCGATCCAACCCGACTCATGCACACACCTAGTGCATTCTATATTTTTTGACTCTGCTCTGTGTCAAAATCATCATCAAAATAAATAAATAAAGGACTCGGAAAAAAAAAAAAAAAAGAGACTAATCCTCAATATCTATACCACCATCAGAATATTCATTAATGCCTGAGTCTCCTCCTCCAGAGCTAGCTCGACTGTGGTGGTCTAGGTCTAGGCAGGCCACCTCCTCCACATCTGCTTTTGATCAAAAGTTCCACCTCCTCTAATTTGTGATCCATTCTCTGAAACCCGGCATCCACCTTGCCCTCCAACTTTTGCATTTTTGCTAAAATCTGCTTCACGTTTTCCATGCTCTCTATGCCATCCAATCCAAGCATTGAACTGCCAATCTCTGCAGCGCCTGCCTTCAGGCTCTTATCACGAACACTCACCATCTTGCCTGCTCCTTTTAAGGCCATCTCAGCAGCACCTTCAACAACCATCACGTTCAAAAGTAATGGCAAAACTCCTCCGCCTACAAAAAAAAACAGTACACATGAAGTCAAAACAACGACAACAAAAAAAAAAGATGTGATTACTAGTTTACCCTTCTTCTTTGCATGTTCTTGATCTCCCGATTCAGCATTCTCCACCCCAGAAAGGTCATCAGTCCCTTGAACTTTTCCCCCAAACAAAATTTTTCTTACCCTTTTCTCCATTTTTTCTGCAAAACACTCTGTACAAAAAACAAATAAAGCACAACGAACAAAAAATTAGTAACAAGAAGGGAAAAAAAAAAACAAGAAATAAAAAAAAAATACCATGAGTTAGATATTTATTCCCATAAAGAAATTTTTTCAATTTCATTCTCCACTCGGTGAAGTCCCAACCTGTTTTAAAAGAAAAAACAAAACTGAGTAAAAAACAACCAAAAAAAAAAGATGATAAAGAAGAGAAGAAGAAGAATATGATTTATATGCCTTCGTTCTTGTTCCAGACATTCAGAGCTCCGACCATCCTTCCTAGGCGGGTCATGGTGAGGTGAGGGTGAAGATTCTGAAAAGAAAAATAGACCAATAGTAGAGAGAGGGAGCAAGAGAATGAAAGACAGAGAGTGTAAGAGTGTGAGGGTGAGTGTTTGAGGGTAGTGGAGACCATATATATAGAGCTAGAGGCCAAGAGCTGATATGAAATAGGGGACGTGAAGAAACATAGCACGTGTGACGTGTCACTATGGGCAGTGTTGGTATAGCACTCCCAAAAATTGGCAATGACGAATAAAGACAAAAAAAAAACAAAAACAATCAACAGCAATTTAAGGGCGAAAATTGGTGTGGGGGTTGGATTTATATGGTTTTTTATAATTGGTGACCCATTGCACCCTTTTAAGGAAAAAATGAAGCAAGCAAGTTTAAGTAATAAGAGCCAATTTTGTTTTGTTTTGTTTTTGTTTTTTTTTTTTTTGTTTTTTTCCAAAAGGATGACTCCCTATTTATTTAGCTGTCATTTTTTTTTTCATTTTTCACTTATTAATATATAATCAATCCTCGTGTTTCCTATCCAACATATATTTTTTTTGTACTTTACTTTTTCGTAATACTTTTATTAGTGCTAATTCATTAAAAATAAACCTTTTGTTTTTTGTGGTTAAAAGGGTGATTCATTAAACAAACTAACCAACAACAACTTGTTCAAGACAAAGCTTGTTAAAATACATGCCATTAAAGTCTTCCCTTAAGGAATCCAACATGTCCACAGGCGGACTACTAAAAATAGAGAACTATAACTGCTAATCAGCTCCCTTTCTCGCCATTATGTCTGCGCACCGGTTAGCTTGCCGAAAGCAATGCCTGATCTGAACTTGCTGGAAATGAGTCAGCAACTACTTGCCGTCATCAAGGATAGGGGATATAAAATTGTTTACACAGCTTGGTTTTGTCAAAGCATCCACAATCATACTAGCATCTAGCTCAACTTCAAGGCACTATATATTCAGATTTTTGCATAAAACTAGCCCATCCCTCAGCCCCCACATTTCTGCTACAACACTACTTGATGTCCCAATGAATCTAGAGAAACCAACAATCCAACCTCCATGTTCATCTCTCACAGTACATCTGCATTCAGACCTCCTCAAATTGTCTGCACATGAACCATCAGTATTCAATTTTTTCCATCCACTAGGAGGTCTCTCCCACCGAATCCTCCTAATCACCCTACGAGTGAGCTGCTTGGGCGAAGGAACACAGTGCATGAACTCCATGACTTGGCTGTTGATGACTGATGGTAGATTCGGGTTTGGGTTTTTTCCATTGAAAACAAGTTGATTTCTACTCTTCCATATTAGCCACACTGCAAAGGGAAAAAGTAATCTCCAATGAGGCTTGCCACGAATAAAATTATTACTTGCTTTCCCATTTGTGCTCATCCAATCTTGAAGGCTAGAATTCCAAAATCCTTGATTCCAAACCTCAACCCCAAGCTGAATCCACACATCCCTGACTCTCAAATAGTCCCTAAGAGCATGAAGGACTAATTCTGAATCTAGTTGGCCGACAGTACATTTGTCATCTTCCCCTACTCCTCTTCTTACCAAACAACCTTTAACACCTATACTATTATGAGCACATTGCCATAGGAAAGTTTTGATTCTAGGGAGCATTTCAATTTTCCAGATCCAGCCACATTTAACTAAGGGACTCGGCTCTTCATCTAATGCCATAGAATAAGCACTCTTCAAATCAAAAGACCCTCTCGGATTAATAATCCAAGCAAGTTTATCACATCCCTGGTTTGTGATTGAAACTGCAATTGCTTGAATCATGGCCTTTGTCTCTTCAGGGAGATCAAATTGAATTTGATGCCAATCCCATCCCAAGTCTGCCACAACGTCCTTCACCTCCAACTGATCCCCTTCTCGATTCAAAGGGCCATGAATTAGATGGTGAAGAGGCCCTTTTGGCGTCCAATGACCATGCCAAAAGCTCAAGGTGCTCTCTCTCCCAATCCTCCACATGCTACCTTTGGTAAAGGACTCCATACCTTTCTACACGGCTTTCCAAGTCGTAGAACAAGGCAATCTATCTGCATTTATGGCATTGACTCTTCTAGAATTGCAATATTTGTTCCTTAGAACCAAAGCCCACTTAGCTTCTTTTTTGGTGTGAAAACGCCAATTTAGTTTCGCAAGAAGGGCATTATTCCTACCCTTCGCTGACTGTAATCCAAGACTTCCCTCCTCTTTTGGCCTTGCTACTTTATGCCATCCAACCCAATGAATTTTTCGAGAAGATTCTGATGACCCCCAAAGAAAATTTCAATTCACTATATCAATGCCTTTAAGAATTTTCCTCAGAATTTGATTGCATTGCATTACATAAGATGGAATAGCAGCTGAAGAAGTTTGAAAGAGCATGGTGTGACCTGCCAGGGAAAGCAAATTTGCCTTCCACCCCGCCAATTTCTTCTTCACCCTTTCAAGGATAAAGTTAAAATCTTGTGAGGAAGAACCATTGTGCCTAATGGGGAAGCTAAGATATTTTCCAAGAGATGGAGTGGATGAAAAACCGAGGATATCACAAAAAGATTCCTTGCTATCTCTATCCACATTAGGGGAAAAATAAACATTGGACTTAGCTCCACTCACCGTTTGACCCGATAGGCAACAAAACTCATCAATGGTATCTCTTATGGCAATGCAGTTAGTAGCGTCTGCTTTGGCAAAGAGGACAAGGTCATCTGCAAAAAACATGTGGGAAAAGGCCGGCCCACTTTGTGAGGCCTTCACAGGTTGCTATAACTTAGCCTTACATTTTCCTTGTATAAGCTGACCTAAGAAGTCCATACAAAGGATAAAAAGGTAGGGTGATAATGGGTCACCTTGCCTTATTCCTCTCGAAGGGTAAATTGGCTCCAAAGCTTCTCCGTTAAATAAAATTTTTGTCGACATAGTGGAGATATAGCTCATAATAATACCTATCAAATCTTCCGGTAAATTGGCTCAGAAAAGCATATCCCTTATAAAGCTCTACTCAAGTTTATGGCCTTCTCCAAATCGACCTTCAATGCCATATACCCCACCTTGCCTTTCTTCTTGCTAAGGGTATGAATAATTTCTTGAACTGTGATTGCATTGTCGACACCCTTCCTTCTCGGCACAAAGGCAAATTGGAACGGGGAAATAAGCTTATCTAAATGGGGCCTCAACCTTGCAACAATAATCTTTATCACAATTTTATAGATTGTATACTGTATTGCACAAACTAATGGGTCTATAGTTGCCCAAAACTTCTGGTCCTTGAATCTTCGGGATAAGAGCGATGTGAGTCCTGTTCATGTAATATGGCATTTTGCTATTTGCATAAACCATCTTCACTTCCTCGACCACCGATCCACCCACAATCATCCAAAATCTTTAAAAGAACCCTGCATGTAGTCCATCCGGGCCCGGAGCTTTGAACGCTTTAAGAGACCAAAGAGCCAATTTAATTTATTCTGCCGAGGCTCCCCCACTAATACCAGCCTTATCTTCATCGGAAAGCCTAACCTGCCACTAAGTACAATCTGGGGGAATCCGAGAGCTACTGAGAAGGGAAGAGATGTAAATCCCATCAATCCCCTTCCTAATAAAGTCTTTAATATTAGCCTTTTCGTGAAGCCATTCTCCTACCGAGTTTTTTATAGCTAGAATCTAATTTCTTTTCTGTCGCACCAGTGTAGAAATATGGTAAAAGGATGTGTTACGATCTCCCTGTATCATCCAATTAATATGAGACTTAAGAGCCCATAACTCCTCCTCTTGATTCAACACTACCTCAAGCTCCTTTTGGAGCTCACTCTCTAAATTTAAAAGGAAGGAGGAGGGTCTAATGGAATTAACCCGTTGAATACCATTAATTCTTGCCATAATACTTTTCTTTTTCTGAAAAACATTCCCAAACTACAGTCGATTCCACTTCGTTGCATCCTCTGTGCAAGCTTCAACGGCTTCCACAAGCGTCGGGCGCTGTCAAGCCTAAGAAACAACCCTTGGGAAGGTGGGATGAGACAACCAGCAAGATTGGAATCTAAAAAGCCCATTTCTTCCCACATCGACTCTCGGTTGAGCTTCAAGCAATACGGGACAGTGATCTGAATGGCACTGGTTAGGTGAACTACTTTGGCCTCAGGGTACAATAAACACCAACTGGGGTTCACAAAAAAACGATCAATCTGTTCTTGAATGAGAGATTGAATAGGCCTTTTATTAGTCCAAGTGAACCGAGCCCCCGTGAACCCGATATCAATCATACTACACTTGTCTAGACATTCTTTAAAAAGAAGGGATCTATTGCCACTCACTACCCTACCCCCAAACTGGTCCTCTGTAAGAGGCTCGTTAAAGTCCCCGGCCATGACCCAAGGCAAATTGTGCAACTCTGAAACTTTTATTAGATTATTCCATAAAATGCGTCTTTTAGCACTCCTAGGACTAGCATAAATTGCAAAAAATAACCAGTTTGAGTGAGAGTTTGGTACATTAACAGTAGCATGAATCTCTTGCTTAGTACTTGACACTGGAGTGATATCCACTCTTTCTGAGTTCTAGAGCATCCATAAGCCACTGGTATATCCAATAGTCTTCGTATGGAATGCATTCTCAAAAGGTAACCTGTCTGTAATCTACCTTGCCCTATCACCCCCAATCCGAGTCTCCATGATAACCAAAATTGCTGGATTATGAATACGCACCAGCTCTCGAACATGACTTTGAAAGGATGGCTTCAGCACACCCCTACAATTCCATACAATGACATTCATGATTAAGATAAGGAATAGGGTGGGGCACTCATCAAAAGGCAGCTGTAGCTACGCCTCTTCCCTCAAATTCCATCCCATCCGTTTCAACATATCCTTCATCTGCTTCATCTGCCCTATTCCTGGGACCAACATATCCTTCACCTCGTACAGCACAGGGTTTAAAGAAATTTGAGGAATTGATTTCCACACCATACGGCTCTCCATCCTTACGATAGTTTTTATTATTTTTCTAATCTTGAATTGATTACTATTTAATAGTAATGTTAAGTCATTCTAAAAAAAAATAGTAATGTTAAGAGATTTAATATTAATGTTAAGAGATTTAAGTGATAGTTCAATAATGTCTCATATTGAACTCCACTTCCCACTCTCCAATTGTCTACCTACTAAAAGAAAAGATCAATGTTAGAGAATAGAAATACAATATTTTTTGAGAAATGATATGTCCACAATATTTTTCACAACAATTTTACAACAAATCTTAAGTGGCAGGTTGTTACTGGTTGTTATTGTTGGGGCAAAAAAGTAATCTTAGTGTCAGGTTCAAATTTGAACCAATAACAACTAACTACCTATGATTTGTTGTAAAAATGTTGTGGACGTAGAATCTATCATTTTTTTTTACACTCTTTTGGTTGACGCATAGATTTTGCATGACCAATTTAAATCCTAAGCATTTACAAAAAGAGAGAAAAGGTTAAAGAACCCGCCTAAAGTTAGCTATATTTTGTAAGAGTAACTCTGTTTATTTAATTTTTTTTCTTTTTTTATTTATACCTTTGTGTCATGTAAAAGCTCTTTTATAGAACTTGAACAAGGTCTTTAATCAAATTCCCAGGAGTCTCACTCCAATCTTTTCACTAATTAAGTGTATCCCTTATTGAAGTTAACTTAAGGTAATATTCCATTATATACATTTTTTGGTTGGGGGGGGAGAGAGAACCACTTCCAAAAAGTAATCTTTTTATGCATTGGTCAAAATTGCCCTTCTCTCTTTTATCACAAACACTAACAAACTCAGCATGAAAGATAAACTCCTACCATCCTACTGTCCTACACTCCTACCACCTGATTCTCTAAAAAATCTCCTACCCACTTGTTACAAAAAGGACCAAAGGCAACCCCAATCTCACTGTCCAAAATTAAAACTCAAACCATTCGGCCCTAATTTAATTCAAACATTTGGTTGTTTTTTTTGGAAAAATTAATATTATTCTTATTTTACTAGTCAATGCAATCAAGTATTCGAATTTAATTGTATGTGTTTGTTTATAATAATAATAATAATAATAATAATAATAATAATAATAATAATAATAATAATAATAATAAAGTGGTCTGAGCATTGATGCTTTAACAAATGTGTTGTGTTCACAATAATAGTTATACAAAAGTCCCATGATATACATGTTATTATACCTATATGGTATGGGATTGATGAGTCCACCTTAGAAACCCTATTTTTTATTCACAAATAGTAATAGTAATAATAATAATAATAATAATAATAATAATAATAATAATAATAATAATAATAATTGAGGAATATTATGTATAGCATCTAAGATATTGTACTTATGTTTTACTCATTACTTATGATGTATGGTTTCTACTACTTATTGAACTTCGATTCTACCGTATACTAGTTTGTTCATCTTTAAAACTCTGTTCATATGTAAGGTTTGTGAAATATGAACTACCTAGTATATTTAAAAAAAAAAAAAAAAAAAAACTTTCTCTAAAATTCAAAATGTGTTTCAAAAAATTTGAAGTGAATGCTCTTAATTCTATATAAATATAGATATAGTGCTTTAAATAATAATAATAATAATAATAATAATAATAATAATAGATGACTTTACTTGCTATTATTTTTTTATGATGATTGGAAATACTTAGAGCATTCCCATCAAGTATGTCAAATGCCAAATATTTGGCATTTGACACACCAAACTCTAAAAAATCACTTTCATCAAGTGTTTTAAATGCCATAATATTTTGCATTCATGAACAGTACAATCTTAAATTTGAGACCGCACTGTTTAGAAATTGTAAAATTTATATTGTTTTTTTATTCTGGTGGAGCCCGCTTTCTTTAAAGAAAGAATAAAAATTGAATGAAGTTGTAAAAAAAATGAATCAAAATATTAAAGAAAGAATATTTAAAAGAAATTGTAAAAAAAAAAAATGTTTGATATTTAGTATATTGTAAAATGAGGTGTTAAAATTGTAAAGGTAATGTTTTGAAATTGTAAATTCTTAATTTTTTCACATATTATGTCACCCCAATAAAGTAGGGCTATTTCAATAAAAGCATGCAAAAGCCGCCATTAACAAAAGCCATAAATTTTCATATCAAGATATTTTTCACTAAACTTTGTCCATCCATCTGGGGAAGCTTGGTTAAATTGATTTTTTACAATTGGTGACCTAGAGTACTGGTTTTGTTGAGGAATTTGGATGATGGAAATTTTTCTTAGACGTAGACAAAATGCAGTTACCCACGCAAGAAATAAATAGTTGAGATTAAAAGTTAGAAAAAGTAACTTTTAATCCAACCGTTTATTATTATTTCGGATAGTATCAATCCCTTCCATGTAATGATTTCGAGTAGAGGGAGAGTGTTTGCCCAAAAATGGCAAACGCTAGAGGTGAAATGTTGTGCTGTAATCCGCAGTGATCCGCAGTGATTACCTCTGGTTGTAGAGAAAAAGACGAGTGGGTCTGTGGTGGGGTCCATGACAGATATGGAATTATGATTATTCCAATTGTGTTGGAGTGCCCTTATCATGTGTGTGTGCGCGTGATGCCCAAGTAGAGGGTAATTTCGTACCAAAGGGATTTATATCACAATATTTTTATAATAAATTATATGTTGTTAATTGTTATTAGTTTAAATTTGAACCTAACATTAAAATTACTAAGACACATACAAAAATGAGAGATTCAGAGAAATCAAGAAATTATTCATTTTTATGCTATTATCTTTCAAGAATGTGGCAGACCTTGTGGCTCCTAAGATACATACAAAAATTAGAGATTTAGAGAAATCAAGACATTACCTTAAAACGTCAATTATCTTTCATGAAAATGTAAAATGTAAAATAATAAGTTCAAAGAATGCTAAAAACAAGATAGAATGGTAAAAGATAAGTCTTCAGTTATGAAAATTCTAAGGCATCAACGTATAAAAAATTAGCTCATTTTCTCTCATTATTATGCTCAAACCACTTTTGAAAATTATATTTAGCCCATTTTTTATTGCTAAATTCTATCATAATAATAAAAATTAGCCCATTTTTGAAAATTCTATTTTCATCATACTATGAACCATTTTAAAAAGCTTTCATGATTGTTAAATTATTGTACATTTGCATTAACTTATTGGCAAAAACACTATTTTGGTCACTACATTTTGAGGTCATAGTTAATTTAGTCATGTATTTTGGTAGTAGTCAATTTAATCATTGTTATTTTCAAATTATTATCAATTTGACCTCTACGCTTACTAACGAAAAATGCATTAGTGGCTAAGGGCTTGTTTGGATTGCATGAAAACTGAGTGATATCACTCAGTTTTCATGATCCATCATCCAAAACAGGTAGGGCCCACAGAGAAGTATTTGTTTGGATTCCATTACTTAGTTTCCATCACTCAGTTTCCATTTTTGAGTGATGTTATGTAAACTGAAAACACATTTTAGCTGTTTTCAGTTTCAAACTCATAACTCAATGGCATATTTGTAATTAAACATGACAAACTTAGAATTTTCTCAACTTTTTACCGTTTGACTATTTTTTTTTTCTTCTCTGGGTTCTAATCAGCTCCACTTTTTCTTTTCTTTTTTTCTTTTCTTTTACTGGTTTGTGTCTTCAGCTCTTCCTCCTCTTCTTTTTTTTTTTTTTTTTTTTTTTCTTTTCTTTTACTGGTTCGTGTCTTCAGCTCTTCCTCCTCCTTTTTTTTTTTTTTTTTTACTGGTTCGTTTCTTCAGCTCTTCCTCCCTTTTTTTTTTTTTTTTTCTTTTACCGGTCCAGTCTTTAGTTCTTCCTTTTTTTTTTTTTTTTTTTTTTTTTTTTTACTGCTTCGGTCTTCAAATCTTCCTTCTTTTTTTTTATTTATTTATTTTTTTCTTCTTCTTCTTTTAGTGGTTCGGTCTTCAGTGTTTTTTTTTTTTTTTTTTTTTTTTTTTACTGAATTCAGTGCGTTTAGGTACTTGGAAGAAAAAAAAAAAAAAATGAACTTGACAGGTATGGGGCTGTTATTGAGTGATGACAAGTAAGTGATGGTGCAAACAAGTAGGGTATTTTAAGTGATGAGTATGAGTAAAATAATAATTAAAAAATTTTATTTAACATATAAAAAAAAATTGAAACAAGTTTTTTTAAACCAAACAAGCCCTAAAGGATTGCACTGGTGGCACATTCATCCCTACATGACTACTAAAATAATAATTAAAAATTTTATTTAACATGTCTAAATGTAAACAAAAAAACAAAAACAAAAAACAAAATAACTTCTCAAATTTACAGATTAAAAATGAAAAACCAGAATTTTCTCACTTCTTTCTCGGCCTTTGTTTGGTTACCAAGAAATGATGAAAAAAATTTAGTAAACACCATTGAAGTCCATCTAACTCTTAACTCCAACTCCAAATCCAAATAAAAAAAATCCATCTAAACCCATTCGATCACATACTCATCTGCATGACAAAACACGATTGCAAGACCCATATGTTTCCACAATGAAAATTCATGAATCCCAAATCAAAAACCAACATATTTCCCTAGTCAAAGGCAGCAGAGAAGCCACGGGATCGTGGGAGCCAAAGTAGAAAAGCTGAGAGCCATTGCTAATCGTGGCGGTGACGAGCGAAGTTGTCTAAAGACCATGGTGATGGAACAAGTGAGATGAAGCTTGGGGTGATTTGGCTGCAACAGATCGAGTAAAGAAAGAAGCAAGGAGAGAGAGACACAATCAATTCGAGGCATCGTCATCAACGGTGGTGGTGGCAGTTAACGGCAAGAGAAGTTGATCCTAGAGTCATGGTCATGATGCTTCAGTGAGAACAGAGAAAAGGAGAGAGAGACAAGGCCGGGACAAGCACAAAGTCTGGTGGCAATCACTGGTGGTGGTGGACAGAGGTAGTAAGCTTCAGGAGCGGCCGCAGCAACCAAACATCACCAATTTGCAAAATGGGTTCCTCGATTGTTTTGGATCTAAAAAATGGTTCTCCGATATTGAGTGTTGGTGGCTGGTGGATTTCAATTGGGGTTGGTATTTTTGGATTTGAAGTTTGATTGGGGTTGGGTTTAGATGGGCTTCAATGGTGTTTCCCTCTGTTTTCTTGGCAACCAAACAAAGGCTAAGAAAGATTAAGTTTTTTTTTTTTTTTAATCCGTAAATTTGAGAAATTAATTAATTAATTTTTTGTTTCATTTAGATGCAGCTGATGTGGCATTTTTTATATGCTAAATAAAAATTTTAATTATTATTTTAGTACCCAAGTAGGTGTGAAATGTGCCAACAGTACAATCCGTAGCCACATATGCAGTTATCATTAAAAAGTTAACGGTGATAGTCAAATTGACTACAAGTTAAAAATGATAGAGACCAAATTGACTGCTATTAAAATATAGGAACCAAATTGACTGTGATTATAAAATGTAAGGACCAAAATAATATTTCGCCTAACTTATTTTCTAATTTGTTGAGTTACACTAAAAAAAAAAGAGAAAAAGAAGAGGTTTTAATACCATATAAATTCAATGTAATAATTCTTTCATAGTTATTGACTTCTAGGTTTGCTCAAAATCATTCTACACGACTGGGTGGTAGGAGTTTATTGGTGATTAACTTATATAGGCAATTCATCTCCTTTGTACTAGGGAAAAATTTTGGAGGTAAAAGATTATCCACACTACTAGTGTGTCGAGAGCAATTAAGGTATACAACATGGTTAAGTTTAATAATAAAAAAATACTGAACACCATAGTTTAATAATGAAAATTGGGCTGAATATATCCTGTTGAATCCCACGACCATCTAAAAGTTTAGATTTGTCGCCAACAAATCTATTATTTTTTACCTAGCTTTCACCATAGAGCCAAATTATTGTTGTGAACTGTCACTAAAGTATTTATTTGGGTTTTTCGCATTTTGTTGCTTCATCACATGCCATTCTGTAGTGACTTGTGAGTTGTGAGTGATTGCCAGATTATTTGTTTAGGTATTTTGAAGTCACGAAGTTGATGGTTGCAAACTCTAAGTAAAAAAAAAAAAAAATCAGTTGATAAGCTAATCCTTTTTTATTAGTATTTTTGGTTGTGGATTGATCCTCCTTCCTCAATCTAAATGTACGGAAGTGATGAAAATCTCTAATTCCCAATTATTTGGTTTATTTTAGGGTAATATAATAAACTTAAAGACTCTTTTAATTTATGTAAAAGATAATGAACCATGCAGATAGTGGTAACTACACATGAATAGCAAAAAACTTAATACAAAATTGAATGAATGAAAAGTTTATTATATAGCAAATAAAACCTACAAGAAAGGTGTCCCGATACATATAGTTTAGCTCATGTAGTACATAATTCAAATATCTTCTCTCTTGTTTATAACCCAGTCTATAACTACAAAGATTAGACCTTGTACTCTGATTATATAATATATTATAAACTTGGTTTAAAATACTAGTATTACTATTTTTTTTTGCGTATTCTAATAAGTATTATTGTTTACTAAAAAAAATATTTTTTTTAATGAACAAATATCTTCTCTTTCAACCATTCAATTACTTAAAAAAAAAAAAAAATTTGTCCCAAAACTCTTGAAAAAGTCCAAATCCAGCATAGTTTACCTTTTTGTCCTAGCAATATGGTCAAAACAATTATAGCTTCTTTGGTAATACTGTAATAGTAGTAGTACTAGTAGTGGGAGTGCTAATACATGATATATTTTGGTCTTAATATAATCTCAAAGTTGTATAACGTCATCAGGTCCTATAAAATACGGCCTCAAACACAAGAGTTATATATCACAATATAATCAACTCAGAATTGATTTCTACGGTCATTTTTTGAGTATCAATCTCCCAGAAGAAAATATAGCCAGACCCTTTCCATATCCTGTTTTCCTTTGCCTCCGCTTCCTTCCACCCTATCGTTTAGTCAATGGGTATACAATACAAGTTAAACAAATTTGGGGCAAGCAGATATAATGTTAATGTGTGACCTATAAAGTATAAATAGCATCCAATAAAAAAAATATTGGGTTTAACCGAAAACAAAAACAAGATCAATAAGTAGCCCAAAATTTGATCATGTCTCACAATCCTTTTTAATCCGACTAGTATAGTTATTTTTGGTTCGCTTTGGGCTATTTTTATGATAAGGAATGTGGGCAAACTCACTATCACCGTTTCGAATGTACCATCTACTCCTAGAGAATAACATTTAGGAGTACCAAACAAACTTTTATTTTATTTATTATTTTTAGATTTCGCTTTAGTTCCTATATCTTCAAAATTAGTTAAAAAAGTTAGTTATTAACATATAAGGATGAAAAATGTTGATATAATAAATGGATTTTATATCACATCATGGGCTTCATGTCATTGAAGTGGCTTCGATTAAATGAATTTTTGTATTATACATTAATATTTTTTATTCATTAGATATTTTTAAGGATATTTTTGAAACATTTTAAAGTATAATAATAATTTTGAAACAAAAATCAAATTTTAAGAAAGGAATATGTAATTTAACAAACCATCTTTTACCAAAATTATCCAAAAGTTGACAATTCCAATCAAATGGTTGCCATTTTTTTTAATAATAGTTAGAAAAAGTAAATGCAAAATTTGATCATTAAATCCACAGTAAAAATGTTTTAAAAAAACTTTTATTCTTACGATTTTTTAGTGTCAGCCAAAAATAAACAACCATAAATAAATGGTGGGAAGTTATGCCTTATTGAAGGAATGAATCTAAGATGGCCTACCCTCCTTCATTGGGAACAAAAGCAATTAAGCAACTCAAACATTTTGTTTTAAACTGTCACTATCTTTAAAGGCCACAATACAAACCTGAAATATTAAAAAATAACAGCATACTTAAGTCCATAGGCGGACTATTAAAAAGCATAATCTTGACTTGAATCTAAGCCTTTCTTGCTAAGGTTTCTACGCACATTTGTAAGTCACTATTAAATTCTTTAGTAACCCAACCAAGCACAGTATTTGCATCGAGCTCTATCTCAACTACCAAAAGATTTAAACTAATCCACAACATCAAACCATCCCTAAGCAAGGTGTAGAATGGAAAGAAAGTCTTTATGAGACTGTTGTCTAAGATGAGAATTCTCAACCTAGTTTAGGATATAGATGGTGTGGAGGAAAGGGGAGATGGGGAGGAAAACCCACCATTTGAAATTCCCCGAATTTGATGAACTTGGAAGGAAAGGGATATGAATGCTCAACTGTATCATGGATTATGGGTGGAAAAATCTGACATGACCCACAAACCCAACACGACTAACCCATTTATAAACAGTCATAGGTTGAGGCTAAATGAGTTCAAGTTATATTCAGGTTGACACAACTAACTTGTTTTATAAATGAGTGTGTTCGTGTTCAACATGCGAACTCGTTTAACTTGTTTAGTTTATAAAATTATTAGTTATTTTGGTATTATTGCTTAATTTATAGTTGTTTTTATATGTTTATTACTATATTTATAGTTGTAATTGTACTTTAATTTTAGATATATGAGAATTGATAAAAAATTATATAAGTTAGATATGACCTATTAATCAAATAGATAATAAAGCGGGTTAATTGTATTGTCCTTTACATGACTTGTTAATTAAATGAGTTAAATACGTCAGGTTGGGTTGACCTGTTTAATAATCAGGTCGTGTTTGGGTTAAGGATTTTTGACACGTTTACTAAACAGGTTGGGTTTGAGTCAACCTACATAGCCAAATAGTCAAAGCTCGACATGACGCGAACCAACTCATGAACATGAATTGCACCCTATCATTAATGAATTTTAGACAGAAGATTGATTGCTTTTTCTAATTTACAGTCAATGCAAAATGAGTTGCTTTTTCAATTTTACAATCAATGCTCTTACATACAATCCGCATTTTAAGAGCATCTTTAGCAATCTCTCTGAATTTTTGAATTGTTTGAATGATGAATAGTTCTTTTTAACTTTTATTTACATACTGTAGTGCCCATGGGCCTAAAGCATGTATTAGGCCAGCCCAAAGGCTCCCGCAAAGAGGAAAGCCCAAACTGGTAACATGAAGTGGTCCGAGGACATAATAACTCTGGTCTACAATGTCACGTGACAAGGGAAAGTTGCCATGCATGAGCGTAACACCACGAGACGTAACGTTCGAGGATGATATTGTCCTCGGCAGGATGCTGCCGAGGACAGTGTTAGTGGCCTGGTGGTTCAAAGACTCCCATACTAAGGACCTTGGGTGCAATAACTGAAAGAATGAGGACAATAGATAAGGGGATTCAGTAGACAAATATCCAAGGAAAAGCTGCTACCACCGCATTGAAGGCATTTTACCTACCTCTCTGACCGCATTAATGAAGAAGTGACGCCTGAATACTGGATTTCAACCTTATCCTCACCACCAGAGATCTTAGTAAAAAGATATGATGGGACAAGTATCCAAGGGGAACATCTAGACTACACGTGGAAGAAAGAAAAAAGGGAGGCAGGCAGGCCTATAAAGGGAGAGGGAGGATGAGACAGGAGGGGGGAATTTTTTAGGGGAGAGAGAGAGAGAAAGGAGGGAACTTGTAATAAGACTCAAACATTTGTCCTCGGCAATAATGTATGAAGTAATATTTCATCCACGTTTGATAAGTACGCACGTATTTTGTGATTGAACCGAATTTTTATGTTATCTACCGCCCAAAACCCTAGATTAGAAACCTGCTCTCTATATAAATTCATTGTTTAGGGTCCATAGGCTTGGTCTGGAGGTTCGAATCAACACCAAGCTTGATTTGTGCCCTTACACATACTTTTTCAAATACAATTTTCAACGTATTTTTATGTTTACTCTATCTTAATTAAATATTATTTCTTCATTCATTCTTTATTCTTTCTTTAATTCTCCTTTATTATTTTTTAATCTTCAATTTGTTAATAGTTAATTTTCATTTTAATGTTACTTTTCCCAATTAAATTATTAATCTTCAAAAATTTCAAGAGTTTTATTTGTTAATAGTCTATTTTTAATTTAAGTGATCATCCCTTAAATTATCCATTAAATTTTAATTATTAATATCCATTAACTTATCATTATTCCTTTTTTCTATAAAAAATTTATATCTCATCTTAATTAAAGAGATTATTATT
This sequence comes from Castanopsis chinensis, assembly GCA_032878915.1. Classification (NCBI taxonomy): domain Eukaryota; kingdom Viridiplantae; phylum Streptophyta; class Magnoliopsida; order Fagales; family Fagaceae; genus Castanopsis; species Castanopsis chinensis. The sequence goes on along the minus strand of JAVQMG010000096.1, from coordinate 10,708,387 downwards.
CCTATTCATTAACTTCTAATTAATTTCCATTAAAAAAAATAAACTTAGCATTAGTTTTTTTAAGTAAAAACTTAGTTTTGTTTTTTTTAAAAAGAGCTGGAAGGCTGAAGGACACATGTTTATTTCTCCCATCAAAACACCTAATAAAAATCAAAAGGCCACACACCATCACCACCCCCTATTATACCTCAAGCACTTTGTACATGAGAAGTTGTTGGTTAAACAAATATGTAAATTACCTAGTTAGTCTTAGAGCAATCACATCAGTCCGTCTAATTACATGAAATTATATTAATTAGTCCAATAATAATTAAAAAGATATTAGATATTTAGACTTGCAAAAAATTATTTTGTAAAGATGTGTGGTATTTGTTGTTACAATTTTTTTTTATATATTAATAAAAATAACTATCATATAGTGGTAATTCTAAAATGGTACACCGGTATTATCCGGTACCAAAATATATTGTTTCCATGACCAAACCAAAATGGCATCCAGTACGAAATTAACTCCCTTGGCTATTTGAGAAAATTTCATGAGAGGATATTGATTTGGGCATCCAAAACCAAATCTTCCTCTAAAATAAAAATGCGGATTTAGATGAAAGACCCAAATCAACACAAAGAGGCTACTTTTTTTTTCTTCATCTTATTTTTCAAAAGTTCTAACTTGTTTTTCTAATCGCAAAGCAAAGTTTATGATCTTTTCATGATCAGTAATTGGGTTTCGATTTTATTTTCTCCCTATCAGAAGACCAAATAAGAGTTGTTAATTGGACAAGTTTGCCTTGTCCATTTGAGCCATCTTTCCTTTGTCTTATGTAGTACAACAGAGTACTTTCTATATGCGGGATTTGGATAAGTGGAAATGCAATAGGAGTCAATAAAATTTAGTAGGGAGAAGAAAGTGTAACCTATAACATAGTTTGCAGTCCAAAACCATTTGGTTGACCCAGACACATGCAGATAAGTAGTCCAAAAAATTAACATCTCTGGTGAATAAAAGTTGGAGACGTTCGGTTTTAATGGCTTGACCAGTGAGTTTTAGTTAGCTCAACTTATAAAGTTTCTAATAGTTGAATAAGAGATAAAAGATCTGAGATTCAATTCTTACCTACACCAAAAACTAATTAGTATCTTGGTTTGATAATAAAGAGCTATTATCAGGAGCGGACACTATAAATTAAAAATATCTCAAAAATGGGTTCACCAACATATCATGCCAAAATTTTAACCCAACTAGTAAATTTGTTTTGAGCCATTATTATGTTGAAAAATGTGAACTTGCACACTAATACCATTCGAATATGTTTCTCTAAAAAAAAAAACACCATTCTAATATATTAATAAAATGTGACTTTTTACGATACTCTTGTTTTCAATGGCTATTTGTCTCTATCTCAAAAATATATATATATATATATATATGTATATTCATTCTCCGACTAATACTTTATTATTTTATTAATTTAATCACCAATCTGATCATGAAAGTAGCTTTCATAAATCAAACATAGTAAAGGACAATACTGTTTACGTATTTTACATTTTTACTACTAGCCATAAATTAACCACTAAAAAATAAAGGATGGAGTAGCAATACCCAATAATAATAATAATAATAAGGTGATAGTTCATTTCTTTCCCAACCACCTTTTTTTCTCCCTCGGGATGGGAATGAAGTCTGAAACCTGTACCTGTACCAACTCTTTCTAATTGTGCAAGACTCGTGCGTTGAAATTTCCAAATGGCAATGTGTCTTTTTTTTCGAGAATCGTCTCATAAAACATCCTTGCACCTTGATAAAGCATAAAGCAGATAGGTCTTTGGTTTCTCAAAGAAAAAAAATAAAAAGATAAAGCATAAAATTTCCAAAGCCAAGTAGTGATTTTGTTTCAGCCCAATGAATAAGGAATAAGAATGACCAAAACACAACGTATTGCCGACATTTTCAATGAATAAATATAACACGCCATTGTATAAAAATAAAAAAAATATAACGCGCCGTAAGTTTAAACAAGGCACCTGATTTTACCTTCTAGGAAACAATCAATTGGTTGTATGTGGGTCTATAAGAAGATAAAGTGGTGAAGTATAGGTCTAATGGGTTTGTAGAGCAAGACTCAGTGACTCAACACGATTGACTTGATTACAGTAAAATATTTTCACATAAGCCAATTAGGATAATTTTAGACAAGATCAAAATTAATAATTTCTAATGCAATATTGCTTTAATTATGTATTTTTACTAGTAACTATATATTTATTTAATTTTTTAGAATCTGTTAATATATATACAATAATAAACTTAGGTGTAATTTTTTTTTGTTGTACTTTAGGTTTCTTAATAAAAATTAAACACTTTATTGTATTGATCAATACAATACAAATAAATTTTCCTTAAGATAATTACATTTAACATAATCAATTTTTTGAATTTAAATAAGAAACATAATGCACAACACCTAAAGAATTGTACCAAAAGTTTAACTCATAAGCAAGATCACATGCTTTCCAAAGGGTTGGCATAAAGCTCATCCAAGGCATCATCCTATCTCTATATAAAAATGTTTGTAATTATATATTTGTATATATACGTGTAAGAATAAATGTGTCAAATTTTTTTATTGTGATTCAATAATTGGGGGAGTGGGGATATTGATCTTGAATGCCTTTGTTGAAAATATTTAGAAGTGTCACTTGAGTTAAAGACTCTTAGCATGTGTTAAAGTAGTTTAAAATTTTTTTATTATGTAACAACAAAATCTCTGTTATGATGAAAAGGTTGCAACAAATTACCAACGACCTTTAGGTCAATTGGCCTAGCACCTCCAAGTATTTCAAATGTCCAGCGTTCAATTCTTCCTCTACCATTTGAAATGTATATAAAAATAAATAAATACCATGACATGAGAAGGATCAATTCAATATTCAGTTTAAGTATGACACGTGACCATATACCAATATATAAGTAGCCAAGTTTGGCTCATAAATCGTACCATTGATCAAATAAATCTTCTAACTGTTTGTTGCTTGATGATGCATTTGAGACATTCTTCTCTTCCTAGTTATATGGACATAAAACATGGTCCCTTAACAAGGTGTTATTAAAAGATTTTATTATCGTTAAATACTAGTGTAAGTGTGTAACACAACAAATTTCTGTTACATAAAAAATAATAGGAAGTTTCAGTGACAAATTCAAAGTAACATTTAATCATGGCACAAGACCAATATAGGTGGAGATGAAGTTAGGGTCATAAATCGTTCCATTGATGAACTAAATCTTCTAACTATTGATAATACATTAAGACATCCTTATGTTCCTATAGTTCAATGAACTTTATGTATTTTCTTTTAGAGAAAATGATAAAAATTAACATTTTAATGCAATATTAATTGAGTTGTATACTAACAAATATATAATATATAAAATTTATTGTGGATTCTTAGAGTTTGTTGTACATAGGTCTCTTAAAAAACATTGAGAATAATTTTGAGAGATAAATGAATTATAATTATTTTAATTTTCCTTTATTGTTGAGGGAGATAGACTAGAACCAAGCTAAATGGTTCAAAATTATCACTTTAGAAGAGCAGAGCATTTAAAATATTATGCATTATATGTGATAGATACATAAGCATACAAAATAATATATATATATATATATATATATTTATATGTAATTATGGTTTGATGATAAAGAACTTTATCATAAATAAACATTATAGTTTTCAAATTCACTGTTAAGTTACCTAATTAGTTAAATGATTAAGTCCCACATAGGATATAGATAATAAGGATGAACGGTTAATATATGGTTGTGACATTAACGTATTGATGTGATAGTTCTTAATATTAACCTCTGCCCAATGCAAAATCTCCCCTCCAGGAAAAACATAATGGAAAGTTAGGAAAACATAATGGAAAGTGAGAAAAGGAAAAACATAATGGAAAGTTAAGGAAAACATAATGGAAAGTGAGTAAAGGAAAAACATAATATTGAACATAATGGAAAGTTAGGAAAACATAATGGAAAGTGAGAAAAGGAAAAACATAATATTGTCCTCCCTGGCAAGAAGTGAAAGATTCCCAAGCCCCTACGTGGCAAGTACTGAAAGATTCCCAAATTTTGAGGGAGACAAAGTGATAAACAAGAACCAAGCTAAATAGTTCAAAATTATTGCTTTAGAAGAGCAGAGCATTTAAAATATTATGCATTATATGTGATAGGTACATAAGCATACAAAATAATATAGATATATATATATATATATTTATTTATATTTATATGTAATTATGATTTGATGATAAAGAACATTATCATAAATAAATATTATAATTTCTAAATTCACTGCTAAATTACCTAATTAGTTAAATGATTAAGTCCCACGTAGGATAGAGATAATAAGGATCATGGTTGTGACATTAAGGTATTGATGTGATAGTTTTTGAATATTCACCTCTACCCCATGTAACCTCTCCCCTCTATTCCTCTATTAAAAAAACATCCGAGGAAAGTGAGAAAGTCCAAAAACAATATTGTCCTCGATCCCCCATCTATTACTCTATTAATAAAAACATCTGGGAAAAACATAATGGAAAGTGAGAAAGTCCAAATATAATATTGTCAAAGTCCAAATACAATATTGTCCTCGATCCCCCATCTACTACTCTATTCATAAAAACGAAAACATAGGAAAAAGTGAAAAACATAATGGAAAGGACACGGATTTCCTCCAGGGACAGGTGTCAATTAAGCTTGGGGTCATGTGCATTGCACATGACCCATTTTAAGAGAAAAGCTGAAAGGCACTTAAGAAAAATAGCTGAAAGGCACTTAGGCTTCGGGTCATGTGCAACAAGCATGACCCATTTTACGAAAAGAGTTGTTAACTCTAATGTTAACAGAGTTAGCCAAGGCCATGCCTGGCAAGTAGTGAAAGATTCCCAAATTTTGTCCTCCTCTATAAAGCCCCTACAACGCAACCCAAATATAGCTCACTCTTGTTCCATTTTGAGCCCCCAATGTCTTCATTTTCCCTTCCTTCCACCCAATTATCCTCTACCTCTTCTCCTCTAAGCGGGTGAGAATACATAGCTTAATATATCTTATTAACAATTCTCTAATACATATATAAATTCATTCGTTCCAGTATTTCATACAATTAATTTTCTCTTGGTTACTGCAGGGAACAAATGTCATTGCTTAATTCAGACATTAAACTTGCTGCTCAAATACTTGGTCTGTCATCCTCATCATCACACTCGTTCTCGCACTTCGCAGGTTTTTAACTAACAACTCTGCTACTGCTACTGCTACTGCTACCCAAGTCCTTCCTGGAGGTAACCTTGCTGTAAGCGATGGCGTTACCAACAGCAGCAGCCAAGGCAATATTCAAATGATAGCTCTGAATGACCCTCCAATATAATACCTACTATTTATGTTTCACATCATTTGGAGCTTCCGTTATGACTAAAGTTGAAACAGAGTGTGGTGTGCATTGCTCTGTTTTTGTTGGTTTGTTTCAATTATGTGGTTATGTAGTCTGTGGTATGAGGTTTGCTATATATTATATACGTGTTGTGTGGATCTGTTCTAGACCCATACTTGTTGAGGAGTTATGAAAATTTGAAAAAATGTTTGGTTTTCTGATTGTTTTAGTACAATATAATGTTTTTTTTTTCCCTCCAAACTAATTGAGGATTATGAATAATAGTGTGGATCTCCGCTTTCTTCTTTCTGTTGGCCCGTTTGGGAAGTTTTCATATATGGAAATTGATTTGAGCCTCCAAAACCAAATCTTCCGTTTTGGGCTCATAAATGAATACGGATTTTTTTGAAAGGCCCAAATCAACAAGGAGAGGTCACTTTTTTTCATCATCTTTTTTGGGAAATTGTTTTCAGTTGTCTTCTTAACCTCCAATCAGAGATCTGGAATTAATTTCAAAATTTTCCCCTAACAAAGGACCAAATAAATTTATCATTTGGACATGTTCATCTTTCCCCTTATCTTTTGTGGTAGAACAGAGTTTTGCACCACATGCACGTATTCTTCAAGCTTCTTTGGACTAATTTAGCTTAGGCAAGGTATTTAATATCTACATATTTATTTTTCAAAAAATTAAGAGGGGAAGAGGCGTTTGGACACGGGGCCACCATTGTTTTGGTTGGAATTAAAACCATATTTTAATCAAAGCAAAAGGAATGCTTACAATTGTTGCAATTTATTTTGTCCACTCTAAACCTAGTTAGAAAGAGATAAGATTCATGCCAAACTCAACTCCAAACTTTTTTCTTCTTTTGAGTTTCAACTTATAGCGTACGCTCTTGATGATAGCTCTTAACTCTAAACCTAGTTAGAAAGAGATAACATTCATGTCATACTCAATGGAGATTCCTTGCACACTAAATTGTTGGTCTTATTTTTTTATAGATATAATTAAATTTTAACATATTTTATAGATATAATTGAATTTTAACATATGAGTATATGACGGCTACTCCATATGATGATTGCTCTTATTATTAGGGTAAGATATTAATCGATTTTTAGTATAAAAATGACCAAAACTTTTACACCAATTAAAACTTTCACATGCTTAAAAAGGGGTAAAATAGACAGTCACATTAGCTTAAAGGCTAAAAAAACTTGTCCCATCAGATTTAATAAATTGAGCAACATGTGAGCTAGAAAGAATAAATAATCTTGGAAGATATCATATGAGTCAATGAAAGATTGAAGGAATAGTCATAGGAAACATTTTAATTTGCAACTCAATCCTAGCAACAGTAAAAAAAATTGGGTTAATCAGGCTTCTATGTATTTTGTTGACTATTTTGAGCTTTATGGCATGTTTGGAAATTTAGAGAGGGAGGAGAGTAGAGGAGAGTAGAGTAGTGGGAAGGAGAGTAGAGGGGAATGGCTATCCTCCACCTTGTTTGGATGTTTTTAAAATTAAGTAAGGGAGAGGGGAGTAATTAGTTTTTTTATTTGTAATTTTGTTAATATAATAAGGGCAAATTTGGTAATTTATTTGGTCAAGCATTTTTATTCTCCACTCTCCCTCCAAATCTCTCCAATTTGGGGGAATTAAAAATGAGGGGTTGGAAGGAGTTGAAACCCCTCCAGTCCAAACCTCCTGTAATTGAACTACTCTCCCTCCCTCTACTCTACTCCCCCTTCTTTTTTTAACTCCCAAATAGGCCATTAGTGTCCTCCTGTTGTCTCTAATTTTCCAAACGTGGTATAAAAAAAAAAAGATTTATTGAGTTTTTTTTTTTTTTTTTTTTTTTTTTTTTTTTTTTTTCACACATTTTCCTTGTCTTTGTGTTGTGGTGGGCCCAATCGACATGAGTGACAATGCCATGTGATAGAGGGTATGAAAAATTCGGTGAAATGTTTAGTAACCCTAGCATGACTATAGAATTAAACATATCACTGCATGACAATTGCTTCACAAACATTGTTATTTTCTCAAGAACAATCACAATACATTTTACTATTTGAGACATCCTTTTCTTCCTAGTCATATGGATATAAAACATCCTTTCTTTTCTCTGCAGATCTCTTTCTTTTTCTTCGTTTCCTATTCCCCTGTTCTTTTTCTTTTTTTTTTTATCTTTTTTTTTTTTATTTTTATTTTTAAATAACGTATTAACTTTTTATTAAAGAATAGCCAACCCAAGTAATCTATTCCTCATAATAGCTTAGTTCTAGAAATATTTTCTTCATGAAATTATCAAAGTTATCACCCTTTTTTCAGAACAAGTTATCCCAAAAATAGAAATAAATTACAAATCAGGAATACAATAAAGAGACTTTGAGTTTCTTGAATTTGCTATTTTCACGATAAATTAAGATGTTAAAGCTAAGTTCAACTCTGATTATTTTAAACCTTCCTATGATCATTTACCATGAATCAACAAGAGTGGGATAATTGAGTTGAGAAACAGGAAATTGAGAAATAATCTTGGCCACAGGAAGAATACATTTCTATCTTCACATTTGAGTTTTCATAAATTGAATGCCCATCAGTTACTATAGAACAATTAAACACAATTAACTCTGCAGGTCATACAAATGAATCATGGCACGTCAAACATTTTAAATTGTGAACAATACAATCTGACCAAAACATCCTTTTATTGTTTTTGCAAAATAGAAAACTAGGATACATTACTGAGGGAAAAAAATCTTATATGCGCCCGGTGGCATATTGTGACTTCTGGTAGTATATTGTTCATGCGGGACAAAAGGACTATGGACTATGGAAAAAGTAGATGCAGCGATGAGATTTGTAAGCTCTCCGTTTCATGTAAATTCATAGGTTTTTTTTTTTTTTTTTTAGAATGCATGTAAATTCAGAGTTGATGGTATAACCATAGCATTATTATTAGAGAAATAATTAGTGTCCATTGTAGTTTTTATAGAAGAAACGGCTTGAGTCCAATAGCCGGTTTCACTAGACACGTTGAAATACGGATTAGTTATTTCAGAGTCAAAAGATATTATATTTTGATAATTTTACGATTGTTGGGTATGGACCATAGTTATGTTTCATGGGCTTTATTTTATTAATAAGTCTTATTTAGTTTATGGGCCTTTGGAAAAGAATTTGGAATGTGAAAGCAACTAAAGCTCCTACTAAAGGCATTATATACATATAAAACCTAATTCTCTAAAACTCCCACAATTTTTCATGTCAGCACAATCTTTAGATAAAATTATCATTTTATTTAAATAAAATTATTTTTATTTAGTTCAAATTTAACAAGGAGTAAAACTCTATCTCTTTGACAAGTCCAACTTAAACTCAAATTCATTATTTTTTTTTAAATAAAATTATTTTTGTTTAGTTCAAACTTAACAAGGAGTGAAATTCTATTTATCTAACAAGTCTAATTTAAACTCAAACTCATCATTTTTTTAAACAAAATTATTTTTGTTTAATCCAAACTTAACAAGGAGTGATGCTTTATCTCTTTAAGAAGTCCAACTTAAACTTAAACTCAAACTCAAATGTTGATAATTTTTCTTGAATATTTTTTAGTCTTTCAGAAGTTTTAATATCTGAATTTTTTAGTTATTTTTTTGTAGTATCTGAAATTGTCTGACAAATTTTTTGAAAGTTATTGCACATTCAAGCAATAGCTTCTTTATCAACTTGTTACACACATTGAAATTATACAAGAGCAAATCATGCAATGGAGTAGTTTCTTATTGAAGTTAAGATTTTATAAAAAATTTTTAGTCTACCTCATAAATAGACAAGTTCCCGTGCATAGCATGGTTTAGCGATTAGTTGTTGTAAATTGGAGTAGTATGTGTAAACAAAATAGGGACCTTTGGATGTTAGCTCTTTGTCTATTTGGGGTTCATCAGGTTATGCTGAAGAGGATAGTTGATTTATTGGAATGTTGGAAGGGGAGGTTTGCTAGGTATTGTAATGGAGATATAATGCAATTCCTTTGTGTATCATGTGGACCATTTGGAAGGAAAGAAACTATAGGGTGTTTGAGGGCATTGAATGATCTACGATGGTGGTGAAGAAAAAATTCCTAAAATCATTATATGAGTGGATGGTGCTTTTGAGCAGTTATTCTTTTTCTAGTATTTTGGACTTCATTGATTGCTGTATTTTTCTTTAATTTCAATGCACTACTAGTACACATTTGGTTAGTACAAAGTGTGGTTTTTTTTTTTTTTTTCAAATTAATAAAGCTTTCTTACTTATCAAAAATAAAAAAATAAAAAAATGGCTTTGGTGTAATTCAAATGGGATTTGGTTTACTAGTCAAACTAGGAGTCCTAGTGCTAGTAGGAGTCCTAATAGTACTGATACAACAAATGGTCTTTATAAAATTGTGCTCAATGTATTCAAGGGGGAGAGTTGATTAATAAAACTATTGAATGTTTTGAGCAGTGGTATGTTGGTCTTTGCAGGTTTGGGTGGTGGGCAGTGGAGGGCTGATTTGGACTGGTTGAGAGAGAGAGAAGTTGTAGAGGATAGGAGAGAAGAGAGAGAGAGAATAGGGATATATTATTTTTATTGAGTAGTTTATAATATTTTAATGTGTTGTATAGTAAAATAAAAATTGAGATTTTAGGAGAGTTATAAATTTGTATGTTAGAATAGAAAAAATAACTTTTGAGAGTGTAAAATTTGATTGTTTTTCAAAAGTCTATATCGCTAATGCTCTTACAACCCAAAATCAAGCCCAAAATTCAACATACTTGCTTGTACTTCCACCAAATATTCATTAAATAACTCACTAAATAACCTTTTAACCCCATAACCTTTCCCTCAAATACTCTTAAATCCCTTTTCTTTCTCAAAAAAAAAAAAAAAAATCCTTCTCCACAAATTTCTAAACCTTAACCCACCACAGCTATACATAGACAAAATATCCCTCAATTTGTCCTATCTCAAGATTTGTCTTCCAGGTTTGAGTGGTCTTTCACAAGGTTCTATGGGCTAAATAATGGCAATGACAAGAGACTAGTTCGGGAGGAATTATTTGGGGTTGGTACTTGGTAGGAAATGTTGTGGTGTGTGGAACTGGAATGTGATTTTAATGTGGTACGCTATCCTACCAAAAGGTTGGGCGTGGAGACTATTACCACAACATTGCAAGAGCTCTTGGATATAGTCTTTACACATAGCCTTATGGACATTCCTTTGGAAGGAGGCAATTCCACATGGTCTAATAGTCTTTCAAAGTGTAGGTTAGATTTTTGTTCACCACAACTCTGGAGGAGCTTTATTTTAAGATTCAGTGGCATTTTATGCGGTAACTATTTGGCTATTTTCCTTTTCCTCTGGAGTGTGGGTTTTTTTAATGGGTTTATATATGAAAACATAAGGGTTTATTGATAGTTGGAAATTAGAAGTAACCTCTTTGACATGGTAGATGGAAATTACAGTCATTTGTTTCTTTATGGTAGCTATTTAGAAAAATGGCTTTCATGACAAGGTACTTTGTGATTGATAATATTGGGATACAAACAGGTATCGGTCTTTTGAGTGCGTGTGTTTTGTGTGTAAGGGCCATGAATGAATGAGTGACTTAAGTGTTATGATTTTCAAATTTGGTATGAAAAAGAAAATTCAGGTACAAAAGAGAAAATTTAGGTACGAAAGGTGATGAATGATTCAATAATTTTGATTGAAGATCTTATGTATGCTTTTATGTTATAAATAGTATAATAAAGACATTAAAAAAGGAAACCTTCCATCTATTTATTGTTTTTTCCTTATTATTATGTTGATGCCTTGATGTACAAAGCCTTTTCTTTCCCATATGGAAAATAGGGTTAGTTTGATAATTACAAAATTTTCTAGAATGGGGTGTTCTAAAGGCATGTAGGTCTTATTTTGTGTTTTGAGTCATTTTTGTATTTGGTTTGAGAGTTATTTGATTACTTTTCTATGTTTTTTAGAAGTCTTAACCTTTCTAGGAGAAGATTAGTAATCTTAGCCTTTCTAAAAAAAGGATTGGTAGTTTCCTATATAAAAGGATTCTATGTATTTAATAATATTTACAAAGAGATTGGATTAAATGAAATTTCAAAAAATCATTTATGGTCCGTTTGGATTGAGGAAAAGGGAGGGAGGAATAGAGTAGAGTAGAGAAGCACAAATCCAAATAGGCTATTAGATTTGAGGGTTTCATAAGGATTAGAACTCACAAATTCCATGTTACGTTCATGGGTAATGCCAATTAAAAAATCCATCATCAATTATAAGGATTACCACTCACAAAGACTCACTCTTAGCCAGTTAAAAAATAACCGAAAGTGTTTTAACATTAACACACTAGTCAAAGCTTTGTCTCTTTAACTTTCTCATTATTCATTAGATGAGGCATTGTCTTTTAAACTTTACACACTAAAAAAGCTATACCAACACTCTATTTATAGGGACTATTGCATCTCCCTACTTATCTTATCAATATGGTAACACTACTAATAGGAATAATGAACATGCTTATTATTCTTCTAACTTGTGTGGGGTTCCAAAACCAATAAGGAATCCTCTAATGCTCTCATAGGTTGGACTTCACAAATTCTTTGTTTCAATACTATAAACCCATTAAATTCCCACAAGTTTTAGACAAGATTCAATTTTTATTTACCAAAACCTTCCTAAACCCTTATATATTAAAACCTATTCAGCAATCCCCAAGAATTTAACTCATCAAGAAACCTTGTACATCTAGAGTGTCCTATACATGCTACATTGCTTTTGGTAAAAAGGGAGTCTTATGGTAAGATATAGGGAACAAGACAAACCAAAACCAGACAACAAATTGAAGAATCTAAAAATACTAATAAACAAAATTAATTACTAATACTGAAAAAAAAAATTTGACCTATAATAATTACAATTGACTCAAAAATTAAATAAGACTAAATTAAAAATAAACCCATCATTAGAATTATCATGAGCCTAAATAAAATAAAATAAAAAAAGACTTGAAAAAAAAAAAAACTAATCCCCATCACCAATAGAATTATCATGAGTTCAAATAAACAAAAGATTTGAAAAAAAAAATACTAAAAACCAATCTCCACAATCAAAACCACCGTCAAAGCTTGAGTCTCCACCATAGCCCGAGTCTACACTAGAGCTCGACAGTGATGGTTTAGGGTCACCTCCACATGTACTTTTGATTAGAAGCTCCATTCTTTTAAACTCGTTGTCCATCTTTTGCTCCATTCTTTGAAATTCAGTGTCTATCTTGTGCTCTAGTTTTAAAAGTAACTCTTCGGTAGAAATTGTTTTGGTTAAAAAAATTTTCACTTCCCATTGACTCAATGCTATCCAAGCCGAGCATTGAGTTCCCAATTTTAACAACCCCATCTTTTATGCTTTTGTCTCGGACACTTACAAGCTTCCCTATTCCTTTTAATCCCATTTCAGCAACACCTTTGGCAACCGTGAGGTTGGGGAGTAATGGCATGACCCCTTCACCTACATAAAACACACGTTGCAGTATAATAAGTTGTACGTTTCCACTAATTCAACTCTAAGATAATTAGAATGATAACCTTTCTCTTTGGGGTTCTCTCATAACCTTTCAAAAGAACAATAAATCAACGTCACAGTTGATAGCAAGAAGATGTGTTATGTTTCTAAAACAACCAAGTATAAGCAGAGAAGCACATATTAATTAGTTTTACAAAAACATGAAAATGGTTCAAAGCAATTACCCAAAAACACACAAGCTCTGGAACAACATTTTCAATGTCCTAATTAAAACAATGCATAGTCATGTTGACTAGTTTAGAAATAACATGCATAAAAACACTTACAAAACCAAAAAACAATTGCCCAATTGGCCCATCAAAGCAATCAATAGTGGCATATAAAACCATATAGAATATTCTACTTATACTGCCAGCAACCAGATGCAAAAACTACAAGGCTGCAGTTGCTTAAAAGCCTCTGTATCAAGATTAAAATAAATTTCATCAACTTTTTTACTTCCAATGACTATCTTTTAAAGAGCCATTGTTGTAGAGTCTCGAACTATACTTATGAGTATAGTCCTAAGTATAGTCCTGAACTATACTTTTGAACAATATTTTTTTTTTCCAATAAAAATTATGAAATCTTTATATGAAGTTGAAAAAGTTTCTCTATGGGGAGAAATAGCAAACTTGTTATAATTTTTTTTCCTTCTTGTTACTACATTTTTTTCATTCACTTTTTTTATAGAATGTTTTGTAGAATAAGTAGAAAAAAGAGTCAAAAAGTTATTGTTTGGAAAGAATAATTTGGTAAGATATAGGGAACAAGACAAACCAAAACCAGACAGCAAATTGAATAACCTAAAAATACTAATAAACATACTTAATTACTAATATTGAAAATAAAAAAAATGATTGACTACACAATAAAAAAATACTAAATTAAAAATAATCCATTATTAGAATTATCATGAGTTCAAATAAAAAAAAGACTTGGAAAAAAAAAACTAATCTCTACCAGCAATAGAATCATCATGAGTTCAAATAAAAAAAAAAAGATTTGAAAAAAAAAAAAACTAATAACTAATCTCCACCATCAAAACCACTATCAAAGCTCGAGTCTCTATCGGAGCTCGAGTTTCTATCGAAGCTCTACAGTGGTGGTTTAGGGCCATTCTTTTAAACTCATTGTCCATCTTTTGCTCCATTCTTTGAAATTCAATGTCCATCTTGTGCTCTAGTTTTAGAAGTAACACTTTTGGTAGAAATTGTTTTGGTTAAATTTTTTTTCACACTTCCCATCGACTCAATGCTATCCAAGCTGAGCATTGAGTTCTCAATTTCAGCAACCCCATATTTTATTCTCTTGTCGCAGACACTTACAAGCTTCCCTATCCTTTTTAGTCCTATTTCAGCAACACCTTCGGTAGCTGTGAGGTTGGAGAGGAATGACATTGCCCCTTCACCTACCAAAAACACAAATTGCAATATAATAAGTTGTATGTTTCCACTAATTCAAATCTACGATAATTAAAATGACAACCTTTCTCGTTGGGGTTCTCTTGTAACCTTTTAAAAAAACAATAAATCAACATCACAGCTGATAGCTGGAAGATGTGTTATGTTTCTAAAAGAACCAAGTATAAGCAGAGAAGTACATATTAATTAGTTTTACCAAAACATGAAAATGGTTCAAAGCAATTACCCAAAAACACACAAGCTCTAGAACAACATTTTCAACATCCTAATTAAAACAATGCATAGTCATGTTGACTAGTCTAGAAATGACATGCATAAAACACTTACAGAACCAACCAACGATTGCCCAATTTACCTATCAAAACAATCAATAGTGGCATTCAAAACCGTATAGAATATTCTACTTATACTTCCAATAACCAAATGCAAATACCACAAGATCTACAAAGTTGCAGTTGCTTAAAAGCCTACGTATCAAATTTAAAATAAATTCCATCAATTTTTTACCTCCAATGACTATCTTTTGAAGAGCCATTATTGTATAGTCTCGACTCTCGAACTATACTTATAAGTATAGTCCTAAGTATAGTTCCGAACTATACTCATGAACAATAGTTTTTTTTTTTTTTTTTTTTTTTCTAGTACAAATTATGAAATCTTTATATGAAACTAAAAAAGTTTCTCTACGTGGAAAGAGAGAAGAAGAAGAATATGATTTATAATACCTTTGTTCTTGTTCAAGATATTCCGAGCTCCAGCCATCCTTCCTAGGCGGGTCATGGTGAGGGTGATAGATTTTAGAAAAAAAAAAAGACCAACAGGAGAGAGAGAGAGCAAGAGAATGAGAGTCAGAGAGTGTAAGAATGTGAGTGTATGAGTGTAGTGGAGGCCATATATAGAGCCAGAGCTGATACGAAATAAGGACGTGAATTTAAAATAAAATTCCATCAATTTTTTACCTCCAATGACTATCTTTTGAAGAGCCATTATTGTATAGTCTCGACTCTCGAACTATACTTATAAGTATAGTCCTAAGTATAGTTCCGAACTATACTCATGAACAATAGTTTTTTTTTTTTTTTTTTCTAGTACAAATTATAAAATCTTTATATGAAGCTAAAAAAGTTTCTCAATGTGGAGAAAGAGAAGAAAAAGAATATGATTTATAATACCTTTGTTCTTGTTCAAGATATTCCGAGCTCCGGCCATCCTTCCTAGGCGGGTCATGGTGAGGGTGATAGATTTTAGGGAAAAAAAAAAAGACCAATAGGAGAGAGAGGGAGCAAGAGAATGAGAGTCAAAGAGTGTAAGAGTGTGAGTGTATGAGTGTAATAGAGGCCATATATAGAGCCAAAGTTGATACGAAATAAGGACGTGAATTTAAAATAAATTCCAGCAATTTTTTACCTCCAATGACTATCTTTTGAAGAGCCATTATTGTATAGTCTCGACTCTCGAACTATACTTATAAGTATAGTCTTAAGTATAGTTCCGAACTATACTCATGAACAATAGTTTTTTTTTTTTTCTAGTACAAATTATGAAATCTTTATATGAAGCTAAAAAAGTTTCTCTATGTGGAGAAAGAGAAGAAGAAGAATATGATTTATAATAACTTTGTTCTTGTTCAAGATATTCGGAGCTCTGGCCATCCTTCCTAGGCCGGTCATGGTGAGGGTGATAGATTTTAGAAAAAAAAAAAAAAAAGACCAATAGGAGAGAGAGGGAGCAAGAGAATGAGAGTCAGAGAGTGTAAGAGTGTGAGTGTATGAGTGTAGTGGAGGCCATATATAGAGCCAGAGCTGATACGAAATAAGGACGTGAATTTAAAATAAATTCCATCAATTTTTTACCTGCAATGACTATCTTTTGAAGAGCCATTATCGTATAGTCTCGACTCTCGAACTATACTTTTAAGTATAGGCCTAAGTATAGTTCCGAACTATACTCATGAACAATAGTTTTTTTTTTTTTTTTCTAGTACAAATTATGAAATCTTTATATGAAGCTAAAAAAGTTCTCTACATGGAGAAAGAGAAGAAGAAGAATACGATTTATAATACCTTTGTTCTTGTTCAAGATATTTCGAGCTCCGGCCATCCTTCCTAGGCAGGTCATGGTGAGGGTGATATATTTTAGAAAAAAAAAAAAAAAGATCAATAGGAGAGAGAGGGAGCAAGAGAATGATAGTCAGAGAGTGTAAGAGTGTGAGTGTATGAGCATAGTGGAGGCCATATATAGAGCCAGAGTTGATACGAAATAATGATGTGAAGAGACACAGCATATATCACTTTGGGCATTGTTGGTATAGTACTCCCAAAACTTTGCAATGACAAATAAAGACAAAAAAAAAAATAAAGAAAAAAAAAAAAAGCAATCAACAGCAATTGGAGGGCGAAAATTGGTGTAAGGGTTGGTTTAAATGGTTTTTTACAATTGGTGCACTGTTGCATCCTTTTAAGGAAAAAAGGAAGCAAGCAAGTTTAAGTAATAAGAGCCAATTTTGTTTTTTTTTTTGTTTTGTCTTTAATATAACAGGATGACTCCCTGTTTATTTAGCTATCATTTTTTTTTTTCATTTTGTCTCTTATTAATATATAATCAATCCTCGTGTTTTCTATCCTACAAATATTTTTTTGTACTTTACTTTTTCGTAAAATACTTTTATTAGTGCTGATTAAAAATAAATAAAAATAAACCTTTTCTAGCTAGCAATCTTGGCAATAGCTTTGCAACTTTACGATAGTTTTTATTATTTTTCCAATCTTAAATTGATTACTATTTAATAGTAATGTTAAGTCATTCTCAAAAAAAAAAAAAAAAAAGTAATGTTAAGAGATTTAATCGCAATGTTAAGAGATTTAAGTGATAGTTCAATAATGTCTCATTTTGAACTCCACTTTCTACTCTCCAATTGTCTACCTACCAAAAGAAAAGATCAATGTTAGAGAATAGAAATACAATATTTTTTACACTCTCTTTTTGGTTGATGCATAGATTTTGCATAACCAATTTAGATCCTAAGCAATTACAAAAAGTGAGAAAAAGGTTGATGAACCCGCCTAAAGTTTGGCTATATTTTGTAAGAGTAACTCTGTTTATTTAATTTTTTTTTACTTTTTTTATTTATACCTTTGTGTCATGTAGAATGCTCTTTTATAGAACTTGAACAAGGCCTTTAATCAAATTCCACATTAGGAGTCATTATCCAATCTTTTCACTAATTAAGTGTATCCCTTATCGAAATTAACTTAAGGTAATATTCTATTATATCCATTTCATGGGGGGAGGAGAACCACTTTTGAAAATTTATTTTTTTATGCATTGGTCAAAATTGCCCTTCTCTCTTTTATCACAAACACTAACAAACTTAGTGTGCAAGATAAACTCCTACCGTCCTACTATCATACACTGTTACCACCTAATTCTTCAGAAAATCTCCTACCCCCTCCTCACAAAAAGGACCAAATGCAATCCCAATCTCACTATCCAAAATCAAAACTCAAACCATTCCTTTGCCCTAATTTAATTCAAACATTTGGTTGTTTTTTGGAAAAAAAAATATTATTCTTATTTTACTGACAATACAATGAAGTTTTCGAATTTAATTGTATGTGTTTGTTTCTGAAAATAATAATAATAATTGGTTTGAGTATTGATGCTTTAACAAATGTGTTGTGCTCACAATAATAGTTATATAAAGGTCCCATGATGTATGTGTTATTATTTTTACCTACATGGTATGGGATTGATAAGTCCACCTTAGAAACCATATTTTTTATTCACAAAGTAATAATAATAATAATAATTATAATTGAGGAATATTATGTACTGCATCTAAGATATTGTACTTATGTTTTACTCATTGTTTATGATGTATTGGTTCTACAACTTATTGAACTTCGATTCTACCATATACTAGTTTGTTCATCTTTAAAACTTTGTTCATATGTAAGGTTTGTGAAATATGAACTAACTAGTATATTAAAAAAAAAATACTTTCTCTAAAATTCAAAGTGTGTTTCAAAAAAATTTGAAGTGAATGCTCTTAATTCTATATAAATATAGATATGGTGCTTTAAATAATAATAATAATAATAATAATAGCAATAGATGACTTTACTTGCTATTATTTTTTTATGATGATTGGAAATACTTACATATTAAGTATGTTACCCCGTACCCATGTTCTCCCATTCCTTTCTCATAGCACTTATTAGTGCTAGTGCTTGGGATGTATTAACTCACCCGAATAAAGTAGTGCTATTTCAATAAAAGCATGCAATTAGGGTCCATTTGGATACCACTTATTTTGTTGAAGTAGCAAAATAATTTTTAAATGTATGAATAGTGTCATGCAACCCATTTTTAATGAAAAAATTATTGAAAAAAGAGGTTTATGGGTCCCGTGAATAGTGCACGGGACCCACTGGGGTGACATAAAGCCACAGAAACACGCTTCTCCAAAAAAAAAAGTTGCAACGCAGACGCAAGACGCAGACTCTAGACGCAAGATGCAGACGCAAGACGCAAACGCAAGACACAAGACGTAGGCGCAAGACACAGATGCAATCCTAACGCGTTAATAAGTGCTAAGTGCAAACTTAATGGGTATTGTACAACCACCATTAACAAAAGCCATAAATTTTTATTGCCTTGTTTGTTTTTGTGTCCTTAGGAAGTTAGAAGACTTTGATCTTATCCATTAGTTTCAGGATAAGTATTTATTGCATCTTAATAAATTTTCGTATCTAGATATTTTTCACTAAACTTTGTCCATCCATCTAGGGAAGCTTGGCTAAATTGGTTTTTTACAATTGGGGACGTAGAGTACTGGTTTTGTTGAGGAATTTAGGTGATGGAAATTTTTCTTAGGCTAATTAAGAAGGCTTGTTGAGTGTTGTTAGTGTCAGTCTGGGAGCTTTGCTAGTTTGGCTATGAGCTGTTTTGTGTCAAGACATACTGAAATTGTGTTTGGCCAAGATGTTATCGGTAGACGAAATTGCTTGTACTATGCAGTTACCCATGCAAGAAATAAATGGTTGGGATTAAAAGTTAGAAAAAGTAACTTTCAATCCCAACTGTTTATTGTTATTGCGGATGGTATCAATCCCAGGTAATGATTTTCAGTAGAGGAAGAGTGCTTGCAAAAAAAAAGGCAAACCATGCTATGCTAGAGGCTATGTATATGTCAAACTAGAGGAAGGCAAAATGTTGTGTTGTATTGCGTATTTATTACCTCTGGGTGCAGAGAAAAGAGGGGTAAGACTTCAAACTTGATACCATTGCTGGTGGGGTCCGCATAAGATAAGGAAATTGTGATAATTCCAATTGACACCTCTTTCAGTATTGGAGTGCCCCTGTGTGCGTGCGTGCGTGACGCCCAAGTAGAGTGTAATTTTTATAATTTACTCTATTTTTATAACTTTTTTGTAATTTCTAATTTATACTTTTTTTTTTCGATCAACAGGTTGGAAATATAAAATTTGAGTTTATAATTCCTAGTCAACTTCAACACAGTTTTGCTTTTTTTTTTTTGGTAAACAACACAGTTTTGCTTTTTTTCTTTTATTGGTAAAGACCGTAATTGATAACAATTTCAACTCTTTCAAGTCTCAATAATGCTATGGTATTATGAAGGGAGAGTGGACATTACCAAGTCCTTGGCTCCCCTCTCACAGGCAGAGATCTTCTTATAAGATTTGATATCCTTCATTAAATTTCTAGCCTCAGATGGTCATTAAAAGAACTTTTGCATAAACAACATCTTCTCACCTGGACTCAGGTACCTCATTTATTCACAGTAGACCCCTTTGACTCTTTGAGATTCCAGATTATTGAAGAATGTTGTGTGACTACCCATTCTAAATTTCTCCTTAAAAATTCAAACCCTTTGTGGAAAAATCCATTTTTCTTTATAAACCTACCCTTCAAAAGGAATGAAGATGTTAATCCCACAAAAGCTAGTCACAGAGGAATGAATCCTGAACATTTGATCTTAGCTAAGCAAGAGTTATCCACTCTTCTTTCAGAAGGCCTCATTGAACCTACAGCTTCTCCATGAGCATGTGAAGCTTTCTATGTCAATAAACATGCTGAGCAAGTTCGTGGAAAACTTATAATGGTAATCAATTACCAAGATCTTAATCATTTTCTTGCAGATGACAAGTTCCCTTTGCCAAACAAAAGTTCCATATTCCAGCATCTTTCCAATGCTAGGATATTTTCAAAGTGGAGATGTGTGTACCCTTGTTTTTGCCATGGGATTATAAATTCTCTGGGAAGGGCGAGGGTGATAAAATTTACATTCTCACTGGCTGAAATATTGTACTGGTCAAATTTGGAGGCCTGGACATACTCTTTGACAATAGAAGGATGAGAAGGACCTAAAAACTTTTTTATGGATTTTTTGATGGAATTTTGAGGTTTATCAAATACGGTGTAAGGATTTACAATAGGAAAATTAGTAATAGGAATCTTACTATCTTCAGGGATGTGGGAGATTTCACAGCATAGTCCTCACAAAGACTAAACTAAAAGCATATTTAGAAAAAAGAAAAAGAACCTTAGTAGACAATAAAATAAAGATGTAGCCACCATAAAGCATTCCCAAATCCATTCCTATAGATATGACTTTAAGCATTTCATATGGATATGAGCAATTGATACATTGTATGAACTTAGATTAAAAGGATGTGCCACATTAAAGAGAGAGAGTACACAATAGATTTCAATAAAAAACAATAAGCATGTAACCACATATATCATATTTGTGCAATTTTCTAAACTTTTCTTGCCTTTCTTTATCCCCTGATCCCCTCTCTATTCTCAGATTCCTCGTAAATTGGTTGTGGAAACAAATATAAATGCTTTGGTGCAAAACAAACTGACTCATGAATTCTGGGCAAATAGTTTTTATGCTATTATATTTCAAGAATGTGGCAGACCTTGTGGCTCCTAAGACACATACAAAAATTAGAGAATTCAGAGAAACCAAGACATTACTTTAAAACGTCAATTATCTTTCATGGAAATATAAAGTGTAAAATAATAAGTTCAAGGAATGCTAAAAACAAAATAGAATGACAACAAATAAGTCTTCAATTATGAAAATTCTAAGGCATCAACGTATAGAGAATTAACCCATTTTCTATCATTAAAAAAAAAAAAATTCTATTTTCATCATACCTATGAACCATTTTAAAAAGCTTCCATGGTTGCTAAATTATTGTACATTTGCATTAACTTATTTTCTAATTTGTTGAGTTACACTACAAAAAAGAGAGAGGTTTTAATACCATATAAATTCAATGTAACAATTCTTTTATAATTATTGACTTCTAGGGTTGGCTCAAAATCATTCTACCTGACCGGGTAGTAGGAGTTTATTGGTGATTAACTTATATAGGCAATTCATCTCCTTTGTACTAGGAAAAAATTGTGGAGGTAAAAGAATATCCACACTACTAGTATGTCAAGAGCAATTAAGGTATACAATATTGTTAAGTTTACTAATAACAAAATACTACACACCTAATAAACTTGGATACTAAGAACAAAAAAAAAAAAAAAAAAAAATTTATTTAACGGACTGTTAAAAGACAAGATGGACAAAAACATGAAACATGTTGATTGGCCCAATTTGACTTGAAAGGCCATGGTTATTTTCCAAAACCTATTTAATGGAAATTGGGCTGAATATACCCTGATGAATCCCACAACCGTCTATAAATTTAGATTTGTCGCCAACAAATCTATTATTTTTTTACCTAGCTAACGCCATAGAGCCAAATCATTGTTGTGAGTTGTCACTAAAGTATTTGTTTGGGTTTTTCTCATTTTGTTGCTTCATCACATGCCATTCTGTTGTGACTTGTGAGTTGTGACTAATTGCCAGATTATTTGTTTAGGTATTTGAAATCACGAAATTGATGGATGCAAACTCTAAGTCAAAAAAAAAAAAAAAAAAAACAGTTGATAAGAAAATCCTTTTTTATTAGTATTTTTGGATTGATCCTCCTTCCTCAATCTAAATTGACTGAAGTAATGAACATCTCTAATTCCAACAATTATTTGGTTTTTTTTTTTTGGATAATATAATAAACTTAAGACTCTTTTAATTTATGTAAAAGATGATGAGCGATGTAGTTAGTGGTAACTACACATGAATAGCGAAAAACTTAATACAAAATTGAAAGAAAAGTTTATCATATATTGCGAATAACACATACAAGAAAGGTGTCATGAATCTCCCGATACATCGTTTAGCTCATCTAGTACATAATTCAAATATCTTCTCTCTTGTTCATAACTCCAGTCTACAAATGTTAGACCATTTTGTAATTGTACTCTGGTTATATGATATTATAAACTCAGTTTAAAACACTAGTATTACTATTTTTGTGTATGTTCTAATAATAAGTATTATTGTTTACTTAAAAAAAAAAATCTTCTCTCTTTTTAAATTTTTTTTTTTATGAACAAATATCTTCTCTTTCAACCATTGAATTACTTAAAAAAATTGTCCCAAAACACTTGAAAAAGTCCAAATCCAGCATAGTTTACCTTTTTGTCCTAGCAATATGGTCAAAACAATTATAGCTTCTTTGGTAATACTGTAATAGTAGTTCTAGTAGTGGGAGTGCAAATCCATGATATATTTTGGTCTTAATATAATCTCAAAGTTGTATAAAAAAAAAAAAAAAAAAAAAAAGAATAAAAAAAAATTCATGTACTGATAATAAACAAACCCACCAGAATCTCTCACACACATAAACACACTCCTAGGCAAATTCGGTTTTTATTGCTTTCCATTATTCTCTCTTTCTCTCATTGATAAAACACACATGTATAGGGTTGAAGATTCTTGAGGTCGAGTTCAGATCAAGCTATATAGCCGAATGCTTATGGCTTGACAAGACACGAACTTGACCCACAAACACAAATTGTCACCTCTATCCGTAACTGATAAAAATAATTATTTAATCAATTTCAACTCTTTCAAGTCTCAATAATATAATTTAATATTTATATTAATTTAACAACCTAACATAATTTTTTTAGGTTAAAAAGAAGCTTAGGAAGGGAGAGTGGACATTACGTGATCTCTCTCTCTCTCTCTCTCTCTTAGTATAATTTTGGTTTACTTTTAGTTTGTTTTGTTTCACAATTTTTTTTTTCCAAAATAGTAAATATTAATGAAATTTCATAGTATAGTCCTCACACAAAGACTAAACCAAAAACATATTTAGAAAAAAGAAAATAGAAAAAAGAACCTTAATTGACACTTATACAAAGATATAGCCACCATAAAGCATTCCCAAATCCATTCCTATGGATATGACTTTAAGCATTTCATACGAATATGAGTAACTGATACATTATGTGAACTTACATTAAGAGGATGTGGCCACATTAAAGAGAAAAGGGTAAGAGATTTCAACAAAAAGCAGTAAGCATGTAACCACATATTTCATATTTGCTCAATTTTCTAAAATTCTCTTGCCCTTCTTTATCCCCTGATCCCATCCCTTATCTCAGATTCCTTGTAAAATGGTGATAGAAACAAATATCAATGCATAGGTGCAAAACAAGTTGACTCATGAATTCCGAGTAAATAGTTTTTATGCTATTATCTTTCAAGGATGTGGCAGACCTCACGGCTCCTAAGACACATACAAAGAAAAAAAAAAAAAAAATAGAGAATTCAAACAGATCAAGACATTACCTAAATACATCAATTATCTTTCATAGAAAAGTAAAGTTAAAAGAATGCAAAAAAACAATATAGAATGGTGAAAAATAATTCATCAACTATGAAAATTCTAAGGCATCAAATGTAAAAAAATTAGCCCATTTTCTCTCATTAAAAAAAAAGGTCTATTTTCATCATACTTATGAACCATTTCCAAAAGCTTCCACGATTGCTAAATTGTTGTATGTTTGAATTGACTTATTTTCTAATTTGTTGAGTTACACTAGAAAAAAAAAAGAGGTTTTAATACAATATAAATTCTATGTAACTATTTTTTTAATTTCTTTTTTATAATTATTGAATTTTAGGGTTGGCTCAAAATCATCCTCCACAATTGGGTACTAGGAGTTTATTGGTGATTAACTTATAGGCAATTAATCTCCTTTGTACTAGGGAAAAATTATGGAGCTAAAAGAATATTGACACTACCTTTATGTCAAGAGCAATTAAGGTATACAATATTGTTAAGTTTAATAATAAGAAAATATTGCACAACTAATAAACTTGGACACTAAGAACAACAAAGCTAAATTTATTTAATGGATTGTTAAAAGATAAGATGGAACACGAACATGACACATGTTGATTAATCCAATTTGACTTGAAAGGCCATAGCTAGTTTCAGAAACCTAGTTAATGAAAATTGGGCTGAATATACGCTGTATCCCATGACTATCTATAACTTTAGATTTGTTGCTAACAAATCCATTATTTTCAACCTAGCTATCACCATCGAGCCAAATCATTGTTGTGAATTGTCATTGAAGTATTTGTTTGGGTTTTTCTCATGTTGTTTCTTCATCATGCCACTGTGGTGTGACTTGTGAGTGATTGCCAGATTATTTGTTTAGGTCTTCTGAAGTTGCAAAATTGATGGTGCAAACTCTATGTTGAAAAAAAAAGTTGATAAACTATTCCTTTTCTATTAGTATATTTGGTCATGCAATTTCAAACCCAATAAGACACAATTTTGTTGGCAGATTGATCCTCCATTCCTCTTTTCTCAATCTAAATTGACTCAAGTTATGAACATCTCTAATTCCAACAATTATTTGGTTTTCTTTTTTGGTAATATAATAAAATTAAGACTCATTTGTAAGTGGTAACTACACGTATAGCAAAAATCTTAATACAAATTTGAAAGAAAAGTTTGTCATATGTAACAAAATTACACATATAATACAAGAGAAAGTGTCCTGATACACTCTTTGAAAACATACATAATTCAATTTTTTTCTCTCCCATCCCAAGTCCCAACTATCAAATAAATAAAAAAAAAATTGTCCGAAAACACTTGAATCCAAATGCAGCATAGTTTACCTTTTTGCCCTGGCAAAGTGGTCAAAAACAATTATAGTTTCTTTGGTAATAGTAGTAGTGGCCTAGTGGGAGTGCAAATACATGATTATGATATCTTTTGGTCTTAATATAATCTCCAAGTCAAGTTCTATCAAAATATTAACCAAAAAAAAAAGTAAAAAATAAAATCTTCTTGTACTAATAATCAAGCCCACTAGAATCTCTCACTCATACACACACAGTCTCCGACTAATTCGGTTTTTATTGCTTTTTTTTCCATTATTCTCTCTTTTACTTTCTTTCCATTATTCAAACCCGACAAGACACATGTTGGTTGGCAGATTGATCCTCCTTCCCCAATCTAAATTCACTCAAGTGATGAACATCTCTAATTCCAACAATTATTATTATTATTATTATTTTTTGTGATATAATAAACTTAAGTCTCTTTTTTTTTTTTTGGTTAAAATGATAGATATATTAAAAACCAACAAAAGAGTTACACAGAGACCAAAGTATTGGCAACATGCCTATAATAGTACATTCCATTTTTGTCTGATTCTAGTAATACAATCAAATCAGTACAAGGGGGAAATTCAAAAACTACAAAATTTTCCTCCATAAAACAGCCCCTTTTTGCCAAAAAATTTTGATTTTTTTGCATGTTTTGCACCAAGCTGCCTGCAAGGGACCTGAATATAAGGGAGAGTAAACTTAAGTCTCTTTTAATTCAAACATAAAAGATAATGAGCCATGCAGTAAATGGTAACTACTAACTACACATGAATAGCAAAAAACTTTATACAAATTTGAAAGAAAAGTTTATCATATACATCAAATAACACATACAAGAAAAGTTTATCATATACTTATTTTTTTTTCCCCAAACTTGAAAAGTCCAAATCTGGCATAGTTTACCTTGTTGTCCTAGTAATATGGTCAAAACAATTATAGCTTCTTTGGTAATACTGTAATAATAGTAGTACTAGTGGTGGGAGTGCAAATCCATGATATATTTTGGTCTTTATATAATCTCAAAGTTGTATATAAAAAAAAAAAAACTAAAAAACATTGTCCCAAAACACTTGAATCCAAATCCAACGTAGTTTACCTTTTTGCCCTAGCTATGTGGTAAAAAAAAATTATAGTTTCTTTGGTAAAAAAAGTAATAGTGGCCTAGTGGGAGTGCAAATTCTTGATTATGATATATTTTGGTCTTAATATAATCTCCAAAGTCAAGTTCTATCAAAATATTAACCAAAAAAAAAAAAAATCTTCATGTACAAATAATAATCAAACCCACCAGAATCTCCCACACATATACACACACAGTCCCCCGGTTTTTATTGCTTTCAATTACTCTCTCTTTCTCTCTCTCATAAAACACACGCACATATGTCATATTGTGTATTATAATTGAGACGTGCTACGTCAACAACATTTTTACAATAAATTATAGGTGGTTAGTTGTTATTGGTTCAAATTTGAATCAAATATTAAAATTACTTTTTTACCCTAACAATAACAACCAGTAACAACCTGCCACGTAAGATTTGTTGTAAAAATATTATGAAAATGTTGTGGACATATCATTTCTCATTATTATTATGCGGTGGAGATCAGCCTCGTCCATTCTGGACCAACGACACCAAGAGGACCCACCAAACGACATCGCTTCATCCTCCAAAGAACCCGATACTCTCTCCTCTCTTTCGCCTCCCCAAACCCACTCCTCCTTCATGGCCGTTGTCGATCCCTTCATCCCTATCCCTAATCCCAAATCTTCGCCTACTACCAGACCCGAGCCGCCCACACTAGCGACTGGCTCACCCAGGCCCAGGCCGCCGTCGGCCGCCATCCCAACGACTCTCTGGCGCCCTAGACCCACCAGCCCCTCCTCCTCGCCGCTTCTACCTCGGCTTCTGGGAAGAGCTTCTGCGTCATTAACGAGTTCAACAACTGGCGAAAAAAGCCCGATCTCGCTGAGGCTGTCGCTGCTATTCGTGCCTTGGCCGCTGTGATTAGAGTTAGTGAGGCTACTAAAGTAAAATTCTTAGCTTGTAAAATTCTCTCAAAGTAAAATTCTTCTGCTTGTCTTTCTTAGCTTTATACTTTGACGCAACAATCATAATAAAGACAGTTTTGATTCCTTTTTTTATTAACCAAAAAAAAAAAAAAAAAAAAACCTTAAGCTAGCTGAGCTTGTTCCCGAGGATACATCATGAATAGAAATAAACAACCTCCAAGCTTTTCCCCTGTTCCCACCTACTACAAACAGAGGGTCATATGTTTAGGGTCATATGGCTAACTCTCTTTCCAAAATCACATTTAAGCACTTATGATTCCATGAAAATGGTGATTACAACGTAAATTTGGCATCAAGTTTTTCCTTCTATTTTCTCTGGTACCGAACAGAGGCTTAAACAACACGAATTGAGTAAGTGTAACGCACTTTTTGAGCTTTTGAAAGGAGAAAAAAAATTTTGTACAGCAATGGAAGCAGTGGTTAATTAAGACATTTACGATTGATTTCACATCTAATTTCTCGGCAATTAAACAGAGGCTAACACTAATAAATAAGTTCAGTAACTTAGAAAGAAAGAGAGAGAGATATTAGAGAGTGCGATTTCATTGTCACCTTTTAAACCTTGTGGATTTTCTTGAGCCCGTGCATGGTGATGATCTAGAAAATTAAACACAAAACATGAGAAAAGAAATTTCTAAGTTTTTAGTGACAAACAAAAAATGAAAACAAGTTACCAGAAGGTGAAAAAACCAGTGAGACCGTGGCTGTGTCGGCTGGAAGACAGTTACAAGAACGTGATTTTCATTTTTACGTTGAAGAGGAGAAAATGAAATACAAGAAACAGGGTGTATTGAAATTTGAAATTAAGGTGGGCCCGAAAACTTTTGAAACTGTTGAAAGAACTGTTGCAAAAAGCAGGCTAACGGCAAAGTTAACGAGAACTGTTGCAAACAGCTGGCTAACGGCAAAGTTAACGGGAAGATCAGCATTTACCATCGTTGATAAGCTGTAGTATTTAATGATGTCAGCACTTTCATCTTACATATTTTGTTTTTATTAGCTGGGACCATGAAAGAACATCGCATTTTTGAGACCCGCATTAGGACTTGTCTCCATCAAGTCAGTAGCTGCCCCGCTCCTCCCTCTCTCCTACTTTCTTCACGGATTTATTGTTTCAAGTTCAACATTTCTTCGTTCTTCACAATAATTGCCTTCTACACACTCTCTGTCTCTCTCTCTCTCACTCTCTCTCAAGCAAACTGCACAGCACAACAACACAGTTTCAGATTAATCAAAACTCACTTTACCCTTTGTATCCAAAGAACACCATTGCCTAGCCGAAACTCAGTCTAAGCTCCCCATCCCAAAAAAAAAAAAAAAAAAAGAAACCCAGCAGCTGCGAAACCGAAACAGAGGAGAGAGAAGCCGAAGAAATCCTTGTGTGTTGGTCATTCCGTGAAGGACTTGGTGATCTTTGGGCCTCTAATCTCTCTCACCTGCTTCATTTTTGGAAATCTTAGCCCATAGTTCCCTTGTTTCTACGAGCAAACCATGTCAGTTGTTAAGAAAGGCTGCTCTATCCTACTTCCTTCAGAAGCTGTTTGACAAGTTGACCTCTCTTGATTTGTTGAAGATCTTCAACCAAGAGCAATTTAATACATCCGAAACCAACAATAGCAACTTCACCAAAACAAACCACAACTACAACCACCGTAACCACAACCCCCTCAAATCTCCAAAAACAGACCCCAACAATGGTGGCCAACAACAGCAGGGATATGCACAAACGAAGGTGGCCAACAACAATAACACGCAGCATGGAATCAAGAACAAAGAAGAAGGGAAAGGCAAAATAATGGGAGAGGAAGCAATAACAGAGGAGGAGACTAAAAATAGGTAGTATCTGTTTCCATTCTCATATTTCATAAGATACTGTTGTTGTATGTGCCTAGATCATGTATATTTGAGCTTTGTCTATTTTCTGAGTCTATGTTTCACATGCTTAGATTTGTATGCATGCAGCTATATGAACACATAAACAGCAACATCTACATACACGCATCAGATTTCAAACACGTTTGAAACAATCTCCAAACCCCAAACCAAAAAATACCCATTTTGAAACAAAATCAAACCCATTTCAAGCTGACCACAAAACCCAAAATCCCCTTTTTTTTGAACCCAAAAGGAACCAAACAAACAATAATAAAAAGAGGAGCTTTCGGCCATGGAAACGGACATCACTGTTTGTGGTGCCTCCGTCTAGCTTCGCCGCCATCAGTGGTGGTGATTTAGAGAGCAAAAAAATGCGAGATAGAGAGTGAGAGAGAGTGGGGAAGAAAGCTTAGGTTCAGCCATGGAGGCTCGGTGGGTTTAGGAGCTTAAAAATTAGGGGTGTGCATGGGTCGGGTTGAGGGAATTTTTTGACCCAACCCACCATGGTGGGTCAAAAAAAATTCGACCCAACCCGACCCATCACATGTGTCCAACCCAACCCAACCCAACCCACATGGATCGGGTTGGGTCGGGTTGAACCATGGGTTAGACTTTTTTTTTAATTTTTTATTATTATTAAATTGAACTTTTATTTTTTTTATTAATTATATAATATATTTAAATATATATTAAAGAAAGTAATAGGATTTTATATTATATATGTTTGTAGGATTTTATTTTATATTATATAATATATTTTATATTATATATTACTAGGTTTTAACTTAAAAAAATATTTATTAAATATATAATATATTTTAAATATATATTAAAATATGGGTGGGTCGGTCATTGGGTTTGGCTTGGCTTTGTAATTTTATGACCCAAGACCCAACCCGACCCGCTACAAAAAAAAATTTTATAACCCAACCCAACCCACCAAGCCCTAAAAACCGACCCAACCCGGCGGGTTGGGTCGGGTTGGGTCGGGTTTGGCGGGTCGGTGGGTTTTCTGCACACCCCTATTAAAAATGCTTTAATGCGATGGATTTGAAATAATAGAAGATAAGATAAGAGAGGTTAGTAGATGAGAGAAGTTGCTGGAGAGTAGAGACTGACCACCCACCCTATCCATTTGGCCCAATCCACACCAAAGCCCAACTTTAGAATGCTCTCAAACCAATCCAATCACTTAGCCCAACCCTAGAATCTACTCCTGCCCATTTGAATCTCATATTTTTAATTTTTAGCCCAGCCCTCAAACAAAACCAAGCCCAATCCGTGTGTGCAAAATGGGCCCGGTCCGAAATTTGTTTAAGCACGAACACTTAGGCACATCAAATTTCCCAAAGCTTTAGCCCAATACTTGCAAAGCCTCAACTAGTCAACTTAAATTCCAAACATTCAGCCACGAACACAGCTTCCCTAAATTACAAATCAAACTCAAACCTTTTCCAAAATCGCAATTTGACCCTAAAATTTTTCAATATACCATTTCAACCCTCCAATTTCCTAAAATTTTATTTTTGACCCCAAAACTTTCCTAAAAGACCAAGACAACCCCAAATCTTTTCTAAAATACATTTTTAATCCCAAACCTTTCTAAATACTTAATATATAGGCTTGATTTTGTGATTTAGTGATCCAATGTTTACATTCGATCAATATATCAGTTCCATCTATAGGAATTAAGATTTTGTTTTTAATTAAGCTCTTATCCATATAATGATGTAAATTTCTCTTTGTATGACACATGGGGTTGACTGAATTAGAGATATATAGTATCTGTTTTTGGTTTTTTTTTTCCCGTAATACATACAATCCTAACTAAATTTGGGCTTTAAAAAAATTATTTCGAAGTGTATTTTCACCTTTTATATCAAGAGAAAATTAACAAAATATAATTGAAGACATTGACATAAAAAAAAGAAAGAAAATTTTTTTAGTGAAAAAATGTATCTTTAAACCATTCAAATAACATAACATTAAATCTTATCAGTTATCACCGCCTGTATACAAAATTCAAGGAAGAATTGAAAATAAATAAATAAAACTAAATATACCTACATTACTAGACAGCACTGCACAATACAACTTTTACCACCTTACTATCTCTTGTCCTTTCTTTTCACCATTTAAATTTCAAGTCTCAGGTTTGAATTGTGTTGTTGTTGTTATTGTTTTTTTTTTTTTTTTTTATAATTTATTTTCGAAATCCAAAAACCTGTACACTCTCTCCTATTTTATTTCTCTATCTCAGCCTCCTACACACCATTTTAGTAACAGAAAGCTCTCCCTCTCATTACACACACTAATTATTTTAGTTTTATAGCTAAAAGCTAACTTTCTCTCATTCACTATGACACATCTTGGAAGGTTTGTCTGGTACTACGAACCTCCTAACAAGATAGGGAATAGGTATTTTGTACTTTCTTCTTCTTATTGCTATTTTTGTTAGTATTTTCCTTGAGTCGATATTGAAGCTCAATGACTCGGCCTTGTCTGAAGGAAATATCTTTGGTTTCACCAAGTGGGTCAAGGGTGTTGGGCTTGTCAACAAAGAGGACTCACCCATTTCAAAAGATCTTGGGCCTGGTAAGTAAGCTACGTTAGGCTGAAAGGAGCCCAAACCAGTTTGGGTCAACGGGGGACTCAAACTTTGACCCCGTGACCCACTAGAAGGGACCCCTACTTGCACCCTCTGATTCCTTGGAACCCATACAGAGCTCCGACGACCACCTTTATTAGGAATCCCTGCATCTTGCCTAAATTGGTCTGAGCCTACCACAAGATTTTTATGAACCCGTGACCCACTAGAGGGACCTACCACGTGCTCCTCCAAGAGTCGTTTGACCTGGTGTGCTCGCCGGCGCTGCACTCAACCTCCTCTGTACACTTACTGGGTTCTGCTTCTCTCCCCTGTTACCCTCTAATTGCATTTTCCTTTTATCATGGGTGTTTAAAAGCTTTTGCTGATTTCTACCCCTGACCTGCATCTGATGCCCACGCACTTGTATCGGCAAAAGTTTTAAATGGTTGAACCCGTGAAATCTCCCTGGGAAGCTGAGTTACAAATCTCAAGTGACCAGAACCATCATTCATATAGTTTTCTGGTTCCAACATCTTGCTCAATCCTAACCCAAAAACCCTCCTTCCACTCTTTGCTTTGACTTCTGGAATAAGAATGGACCTACTAGCCCCACCAACTTTAAAGTCAGTCAGAAGAAGAAACAAGCTAAAAGAGTTGGAACTCCGTTGGAGGATGTAGGCTAAATCACCTTCTCTGAAAGTATAAAAATGCTTCGGACTAGTTCCAATGACAATCTGTTCTGTACTCTTCATCAGCCATTGTGCTGCATTCTTACCCATGAAGACTGACTTCATAAAATGCCTACTCTGCTCAAAAATCCTTAAAGAAAAATACCGCCCCCCTTCCTCTACCACCAGTTGAAACAATTTGGATTCGATATAAAAACTGCGAGAACCACCCATACTAGAAAGATCGAAAGAAGAAAGCCGCAAAATTTTCTGGCTAATTAGTTTGATAAGCATTGTATAAAATAAGTCATTTGTTTAGGATTCGGTTGCAGAAGACCATTAAAAAAAAGGCTAAATGAGTTTATTTGATTGTACTCGCAAATGAATTAACCTTAGTTTTTATTGTCATTGTCTTAGCTCAGAATCAATCATATCTGTTTCTAAAACCTTTGCAAACTATTTCATTTGAGGTTCTCTCTCTCTCTCTCTCGTGGGTGGGTCGGGCCACCGTGGGGACAGGGGGGAGTGTGTTTCTTAGGTCTGGAGTTTTAGCACCTCTTTTTCCCTTGAGAAAGAGATTTCAATTACTCTTCTTCGCATCTTCTTCACCGGAAGTATGTTCCATTTTCTTTTCAACTCTAGAGTGACATTTCTTCACATGAAAACAAACAACAAGTTTTTGACTTGTTAGAACAATAAAATTAAAAAATAAAACACTAACAGATTTCAAAAATATATATATATATATATATATTTATAATGTTTACCATTTTTCCAAATTCTCTCCATACCATTCTTAAAATTTTTTTAAATAATTATATTAATTTTTGTTAATATAATTATTTATTAATTTTTTTAAAGAATAGTATGGAGAGAATAAAGGAAAAGGTAAAAAAAAAAAAAAAAATTGAAATCTGTTGTATTTTATTTTATTTTTTATTTATTGTTCTAACGAGTTAAAAATTTATTTATTTTCATGTGAAGAAGCTGGTCTTTTTATGGCTGAGGAGAGTGGATTACACACGCGAAGAAGAGTGGGAGTCTATTTTATAGCTAATATTTTATTTATTTGATTGCAAGATGTACGAAGAGTCAAGTATGCTTGATATAATTTTAAAGTTGTGATTTTTAATTTGAATTGTGAAATGAATCTATTTTAAATAATAATGATCTTAATATAATATTATAATTAATTATTTATACTATTTTGTTATTGATAAATAAAAAAATTATGTTAATAGTAGGCATATAGATTAGAAGTGATAAAAAACACGACCCTATTTTAATTACCATATAAATTCTATGTAACTCTTCTTTTACCCTTTGAGATTCATTAGCTTACCCTTTTTCTTCTTAGCATCTTTTTGATCTCCCAAACTAGTGTCATCCACCTTCTCCATCTTAGAAACATCAGTCACATAAACTTTTTCCAAATTATTCTCTTCAAACAAGAACTTTTTGACATTTTTTTTTTTTAACATTTTCTACAAAACACTCAATATGAAAAAGAAAAAAAAAAGTAGAATGAAAACAATGTAGTAACAAGAAGGAAAAAAAAAAAAAATTAGAAAAAAAATATATTATACCGTGGGTTTGATACTTGTCCCATAGAAAAACTTTTTCAGTTTCATCCTGTACTCAGTAAAGTCACAACCTATTTAAAAAAAAAAAATATATATATATATATAGCATTAATAATATCGTTCAAATGGAATTTGGTTTACTAGTCAAAGTAGGAGTCCTAGTACTAGTAGGAATCCTAATAGTACTAGTACTAGAAAACCAATAAATATTTTTATCAATTATGGATATCTTTTAAGAAGGGAAAACCAATAAAAGAGCAAACACCATTTGCCCAGGAAATTCGTAATACCAGGGCATTGAAGAAATTGTGTGGAGTTTTCCCAAAAAAAAAAAAAAGAAGCAAAATAGTGTTGAAGTTAACTAGGAACTATAAACTAAAATTTTATATTTCCAGCCTGGTGATAAAAAAAAAAAAAGAAAAAAGGATAAATTAGAAATTACAGAAAAGTTATAAAAATAAAGTAAATTATAAAAATTACACTCTGCTTGGGTTTTCACGCACGCACACAGGGCACTCCAACACTGAAAGAGATGACAATTGGAATTATCACAATTTCCATATCTTTTGAGGACCCCACCAGCAATGGTATTAGGTTTGAAGTCTCACTCCTCTTTTCTTTGCACCCCAAAGGGCGCAATAAAAACCCTCTAGGCTTAGCGCAACATTTCGCTTGTTGACATTTGCCATATTTTCGCAAGCACTCTTCCGCTACTCGAAATCGTACCCACTACCTAGTGTTACCTACCTGGGATTGATACTGTACCTTATGCTATAACAATAAATGATTAAGATTAAAAGTTGCTTTTTCTAACTTTAATCTCAACCATTTATTGCTATCACATGGATAATTGCATGGTACAAGCAATTTCGTCTACAGGCCAAAGGAAATCAGAGAAATGATGAGGCACAATTTTTGTGTGTCCTAACACAAAGCAGATGATGAGGCACAATTTTTGTGTGTCCTAACACAAAGCAGATCACAGTCCCCTAGAAACAAAAATCACAATGGTTTCAACTTTTTCAAGACTTGGTAATTGAAAAGTTTACATAATAATCAGCGACCTTAAGGCTTAGGGTGACACTAACAACACGCAACAAGCCTTCTTAATTAGACTAAGAAAAATTGAGCTGCCAATCTCTGTAGTGCCAGTCGTCAGGCTCTTATCACGAACGCTCACAATCTTCCCTACTCCTTTTAATCCGATCTCAACAGCACCTTCAACAACCATGATGTTGGAAAGTAATGGCATGACCACTTTGCCTACAAAAAAAACCAATACACATTGCAAATATACCACCAAAATGTTTCCAAACGAAGCTAAAACAACGACGACAAAAAAAAGGAGTGATTCACTAGTTTACTCTTTTTCTTCTTTGCATTTTCTTGATCTCTCAAACCAGAATCTATCTTCTCTACCTTAGAAACGTCAGTCCCTTGAACTTTTCCCATATATTTCTTTCTAGACAAGAGTTTTTTGACCTTTTTTTCTATACTTTCTGTAGGACACTCTATACAAAAAATTACCTTCTTGTTACTAATTTTTTTTCATTCTACTTTATTTTTTTTTTGTATAGAGTGTCTTGTAGAAAATATAGAAAAAAATGTTAAAAAATTCTTGTCTGAAAATAAATATATGGGAAAAGTTCAAGGGATTGACGTTTCTAGGGTGGCAAAGGTAGATGCTGGTTCGAGAGATCAAGAAAATGCAAAGAAGAAAAAGAGTAAACTAGTGAATCACTCCTTTTTTTTGTCGTCGTTGTTTTAGATTCGTTTGGAAACATTTTGGTGGTATATTTGCAATGTGTATTGGTTTTTTTTGTAGGCAAAGTGGTCATGCCATTACTTTCCAACATCATGGTTGTTGAAGGTGCTACCGAGATCGGATTAAAAGGTGTAGGAAAGATTGTGAGTGTTCGTGATAAGAGCCTGACGACTGGCACTACAGAGATTGGCAGCTCAATTTTTCTTAGTCTAATTAAGAAGGCTTGTTGAGTGCTGTTAGTGTCATCCTAGGTCACCGATTAATTATGTTTACTTTTCGATTACCAGGTGTTGAAAAAGTTGGAACCATTGTGTTTTTTGTTTCTGGGAGGCTGTGATCTGCTTTGTGTTAGGACATACAAAAATTGTGCCTCGTCATTTTTCTGATTTCTTTTGGCCTTACAGGTAGACGAAATTGCATAAGGTACAATACCAATCCCAGGTAGGTAACTTTGGGGTAGTGGGTAGGATTTTGAGTAGAAGGAGAATGCTTGCAAAAAGCTTTGTTCCTTGTGTGTACAAAGTTTTGTTTTGTTTTTTTTCTTTTTTCAAATCAATAAAGCTGTCTTTCCTATACCCAAAAAAATGTATCGCCTTTGGTGTAATTCAAATTCCATTTGAATTATTAAGTTATTGAATGTTTTGAGCATAGAGGCATGTTGGCCTTTGTGGGTTCTTTTCTTCCTTCTCCTCTTCGTTCTTCTTTTTTTTTTCTCTAAGTTATAGGAACCATTCAAACAGCCCATGAATATCATAAAAAATTCTCTTTCTCTTCTTCCTTAGAGCATTTGCTGGGTGATGCCGTGAAGGGTAGTGGATTTGTTGGAAAGTTGGTCTGGCAATTTTTGGCGGCATAGTAATTTAGTCATTTGGAGGATTGTGCCGCACTGTTTGATGCGGTGTATTTGGCGGGAACGGAATTCGAGAAGCTTTGAGGATTGTGAACGGTCCAGTCTTGAGTTTAAGTCTTTTTTTTTTTTTTTACTTTTCTCAAATGGTGTTTGGTTTTTCCTTCTTTTTCTTGTATTTCCCTTCCTATGTTGCTTGATTTTTGTACTTTGGCTTCTTGATGTTTTTGCCCCTTTCATACATTTCCTATGTACGGGGCTGTTTCTTTCAATATACCTTCTATGTTACTTATCAAAAAAAAAAAAGCTATAAGATGTTACTGTAGCAAGAGGGAATTTTTTTAAATTGTTTTTTTTTATTCTCTCTCCTCTTTTATTATTTTTTTAAATTGTTTTTTTTATTCTCTCTCCTCTTTTATCATCATCATCCTCCTTCTTCTTCTTCTTCTTCTTCTTCTCTCTTTCTCTCTCTATTTCTGTTCCTCTCTCTTTCTGCCTTCTCTCTCTCTCTCTCTCTCTCTCTCTCACTACCACCACCTACTTTGGCACCCACATTGGTGGTTTGCCCCCAAACCCAAATCAAAATCCCTTCGTTTTCCTACTCATTAAACCCCAAAAAGAAAACCAAATCCCCAAACCCACAAACGGACAGGCAATAAAAAGAGAAACATTCAGCCAAAAGTTAGAGAACAAAAGAAGAAGAAGAAGAAGAAGAAGAAGAGAAATCGAAAGAAAATAAAACGAAGAATTAGAGATAGAGAGAGAAGTTGAGGGAGAAGAAGGCTATCCCAGCAGTGGCTACGGGCTGAACCATGGCAATGGCGGAGCTTTTGAGCTTTGAGGTTTCGGTCATTGAGGTCCAGCCAAGAAGCTTTTGCCATGGCCATGAAGTTGTGGGAGAAGAGAGAAGAGAATGAGGGACGCGGGTTAGAGAGTCTAGGAAGTATAATCTGATGGGTTTGAAAGTGCAATAGAAATTAAAGAGGTATTTGGTAGCTGTTGATTGTGATGTGGTGGTGGCTGGTTGCTTTGGTTGGCAGCGGCGGCGATGGTTAGGTTTGGGTGGTGGGCAATAGATGGGTTGATTTTGGTATGCGTTTGGGAGGTGGGCAAGGGGTGGGTGGTTTGGGGGTAGTGGGTAGTGGAGGGTTGATCTGGGGTGGTTTGGGTGGTTGAGAGAGAGAGCAAGAGAGAGAAGTTGTAGAGGATAGGAGAGAAGAGAGAGAGAGTAGGGATATGTTATTTTTATTGGATTGTTTATATTATTTTAATATGTTGTATAGTAAAATAAAAACTGAGATGTTAGGTGAGTTGTAAATTGGTATGTTAAAATAAAAAGTAGTTTTTGAGAGGGTAAAATTGGATATTTTTTAGAAGTCCGGATGCTAATGCTCCTACAATCCAAAATTAAGCCAAAATTCCACATACTTACACCAAATATTCATCAAATAACTCATTAAATAACCTTTAAACACCATAACCTTTTCCTCGAATACTCTTAAATCCATTTTCCACAAATTCCTAAACCTTAGCCCACCACAGCTATTCATAGACAAATTTTCCCTCAATTTTTCCTATGTCAAGAGTTGTCCTCCAGGTTTGAGTGGTCTTCACAAGATTCTATGGGCTAAATAATGGCATTGATAGGAGACTAGTTTGGGAGGAATTATCTGGGGTTGGTGGGAAGTGCTGTGGTGTGTGGAAGGTGATTTTAAAGTGGTGCGCTATCCTACTGAAAGGTTGGGCGTGGAGACTATTACCACATCATTGCAAGAACTTTTGGATATAATCTTTATACAGCTTATCGACATTCATTTGGAGAGAGGCAATTCCACAGTCTAACAGTATTTCAAAGTCTAGGTTATATTTTTGTTCACCTTGACTCTGAAGGAGCATTATTTTAAGATTTAGTGGCATCTTATGTGGTTACAATTTGGTTATTTTCCTTTTCCTCTAGAGTGTGGGTTTTTGCAATGGGGTTGGGGCCCTTTTATATTCGAAAACATATGGGTTTATTGATAGTTGGAAATTAGAAGTAACCTCTTTTGACATGATAGCTGGAAATTACAATTATGTGTTTCGTTATGGTAGCTATTTAATTAGAAAAATGGCTTTCATTACAAGGTACTTTGAGATTGATAATAAGGGGGGAGACACACAAGTACCAGTCTTCTGTGTGCATGTGTTTTGTGTGTAAGGCCATGAATGAATGAGTGACCTAAGTGTTATGATTTTCAAATTTGGTTAATTTACATTAGCTAAGAAAAAGAAAATTTAGGTACGGAAGATGATGAACGATTTAGTAATTTTGATTTAAGATCTTATGTGTGCTTTTTTATGTTATAAATAGTATAATAAAGATCTTAAAAAGCCTTTTTTTTGCCATATGGAAAATAGGGTTAGTTTGATAATTTCAAAATTTTCTAGAATGGGGTGTTCTATAGGCATTTTGGTCTTATTTTGTGTTTTGTGTAATTTTTTGTATTGTGTTTGAGAGTTATTTGATTACTTTTCTATGTTATTTAGAAGTCCTAACGTTTCTAGGAAAAGATTAGTAGTCCTAGCCTTTCTAAAAAAAAGGATTGGCAGTTTCCCATATAAAAGGATTCTATGTATTAATTGACATTCATAAAGAGATTGGATTAGATTAAATTCCAA
The DNA here is from genome assembly GCA_032878915.1 of Castanopsis chinensis. Taxonomy (NCBI): domain Eukaryota; kingdom Viridiplantae; phylum Streptophyta; class Magnoliopsida; order Fagales; family Fagaceae; genus Castanopsis; species Castanopsis chinensis. The sequence continues at coordinate 10,668,805 of JAVQMG010000096.1, read as the reverse complement.
AAAATCATTTAGATTCAAGGGTTTTATATGGATTAGAACTCGGATATTCTACGTTACATCCATGGGTAATGCCAATTAAAATATCCATCATTAGTTATGAGGATTTTTTTTTTTTTTTTTTGATAAGTAATAAGATTTATTGATACAAAAAAATGTACACTTTAGTATACAAGGAGTGTACAAGGGTCAAATATAGAAATTACAAGAATTAAGAAAATCAAAGATAGAAGAGAATGATTGGTAACGTAAGGTAGACAATCAATCCAAAAAAGTTCAAAAGAAAAATAACTTGAGGTAAAAAATGGATCTCTCAGAATCTTCAAAACAGCTATTATTTTTTTCCCTCCAAAGACACCACATTAAACAATGGGGAACAATTATCCATATATGACCATTTTATTGATGACCAAACTGGCCTTGCTAGCAAGCAAGGAACCCACAACTGACTTAGGCATAACCCAACTTACTCCAAATAAATACAAAACCATAGACCACAAATCCCTAGTAACCTGACAATGAAGGAAAAGATGGTCAACCGACTTACCATTACACTTGCACATATAACAGCAATCCAATATTACACCTTCATTTTTCGTAAATTGTCAATCGTCAAACATTTCCTCAAGATAGCAGTCCGAACAAATAAAGCCACTTGAGAAGGGATCTTCTTCTTCCAGATGCTTTTCCAAGGGGAACAAAAATCATTAGAGCCCATTAGAAGACTGTAATAATCTTTAACCATGAATCCCTTATTTCTATCTGGTTTCCAGCTCATGTTATCTTCTCCAAATCTAGTTATAAGGATTAGTACTCACAAATTCTCACTCTCCCACAATTAAAAACTAACCTAAATTTTAAAACACCTCAAGGTGTTCTCACATTAAGACACTACTCAAAGATTTGTCACTTAACTCTCTCATTAGATGAAGCATTTTGCTTAAACTTTCACACACTACAATAGCTATACCAACACTCTATTTATAGGGACTTTTGCATCTCCCTACTTTTCTTATTAATATGGTAGCACTACTAATAGGAATTAATGAACCTGCTTATTATTCTTCTAACTTGTGTGAGATTGCAAAACCTAGAGGGAATCCTCTAATACTCTCTCCTCATAGGTTGGACTTCACAAATTCTTTGTTTCTATACTATGTACCCATTAAATTCCCTCAAGATTTAGTTAAGATCCAATTTTTATTTACCAAAACCTTCCTAAACCCTTATATATTAAACCCTATTCAATAATCCTTAAGAACTTAAGTTATCAAGAACCCTAATACATCAAGAGTTACTAAAGTGATTTCGGTAAAAGGCCTCGAGTCCTATGATAGGATAGATGGCACAAGACAAACCAAAACCAGGCAACAAATCGAAGAACCTAAAAATAAAAGATAGATGATCTAGGAGTTTGCATCTAGGCTTGCTTGGAGTTGACAGCAACCAAGTGGAACTGGAAACTGCTAAGAGTTTGCACCTAAGGTTGGCTGGAGTCAGCAATAAACCATCAGGACAATTTCAAAAGAAAATTCTTTTAAGGTGAAATAATCCCCTCCATAGTGCATTATTATGCTTATAAAGAATACTAAACCTAATTCCAACTGCAAACAGGAAACCCTAATTGTAATTGACATAGGAATCTTAAATGTAAATGACTCGTGAAATCCCAATAATTGAATTACAAAAATGCCCTTCTCTAGAAAATTAATTAAAAATACTAATAAACTTAATTATCAACTAATACTGAATAAAAATATGATTGACCTATAATAATTACAATTGACTCCAAAATCAAATTAGACTAAATTAAAATAAATTTTTCTTTGTGCTTCCAGAATTAATACGTTAATGAGATTGTAACTATGTTTGAGTGCCTTCTTCCCATGACAATATACGGATGCTTAGTTTTGTCTAGGGACAGTTCATGCAGTGGATAAAGGAATCATTTTCTGGTGAACTATCTTTCTAGGGATTTTGAAGATGTTCCACTAGAAACATTGTTGTTATTGTGCCAAATGAGAGCTTAACACTCTAATTATGAGAAACATTTTCAGTAAAACATCTTCATTTTACAATGGTTGTGTACTTGAAAATGCAGTGGAACTCATTTTTCAATGTTTGTTTCTTGTAAAATGAAAACAATTTCCTAGTTCTCAAGACAAATGAAATGCAAGTACAGTTGCACAAACCACCATTGATCACCCAAAAATCTAGATTGGGAAGAAAAACAGCCACCACAGCTACCCACAAACCCACTCTGAAACCCCCCCACCAACCTCCGTCAAATCCACTCCGAAACTACCATCAACATCCCACTAGCCCAGTCCGAAACCACCACCATCCACCCACAAACCCTGACAGAAATCACCACCAGCCCTCCCAGAGCCACCATCAACCACCCAAATAACAACCAAACCATCACCAACCACCCAAAATTTCAGATCTGATAGCCAAAAAAAAACCCACGAACCCAGATCGGAAATCAGGACCTGTCAGCGTGAGAGGGTGGGAGAGGTGGGTTGCATTTGTGTTTGGGTGGAATTGGCATTTGGTCATGAACCTGAGAAGAGAACTGGTGGTGGTGTTGACAACGGTGGAGCCGATGATGAGTGGCGCCGACAATGGTGGAGCCAAAGCCAATGATGAGTGGAGCCGATGATGAGTGGCGCCGACAATGGTGGAGCCAAAGCCAATGATGAGTGGCGCTGATGAAAGGTGGTGCCTCTGATGGTTGCTGCACTACTTGGTGGTTGAGTACCGGGCTGGTCTGTGGGATAGAAGAGGGAGAGAGCAGGGTGGGAGTGAGAGAGTGGATAAATTGTAAAATATTTACCCATTTTTTGACTGTAAAACATTTTATATCTTTTGGCCTAGGCTTTAGCAGTTGTTCGAAAATATTTTACAACTGACCAACCATTTTACAACAAAACAAATATTGTAAAATGAGTAAAATATTTTCAGCAAAACAAACGGAACATAAGACAATGCTTTATTTTATGTTCAATCTTGGTTTATTAATTTTGATTGAGCTCAAGCTTTCTCATTAGTGTAGTCTCGTTTATGTAAATTAGCCCACTATGATTCTCATACATATATAAATATATACCTTCATTATCACATATTAGGAGTCAACAAGCTTTAGCCATTAGAATTTCCTATGCTTTAGTCATTCACTGATATTTACTTATCAAAAAAGTTATTTACTTTTACTTATGTGATGCATAGCACATCTAATGTGTTACCACTTGAACTTCTATACATCATGTTTTAGTTATTTACACTTCAACTTAACTAGTCTCATGCATCATTCCTGCAGACCCACATCTTCGACCCATATCTGAAAGAATTAAGAGTAAGTCAAACCTATCTTGGTGTTTGATTTCCGTTTATTCATTTTTATTTTCATTGAAAAAATGCTTTTGTTATATATGTGGATGAGATGTGCTGCCGTGCTGGTTCATTCTTGTGGTTTATATTTCAATTTAATTTCCTAGTACAAACATATTCATTTTTATCTCTATGATAGATTATTTTTTTTATGTTTGACCGCTTAACTGTCTGAAAAATTTGTTATTATCATTTAATCTGAAAACATGCCAAATTATAGGACCAAAGAGGTTGAAATGGGTAAAAATTTATATTAATGGACTTAAAAAAAAAAAATGCTGTTTTTTTTTTCCTTTCTTTATAATTTATCGTTTACTTTGGTTCTACTCCCAAGTATAGGGCAAGTTTTCCATAATTTTTCTTTGGTCTTTTATGCAGTGCATGAGCATGACCCGTGAGATCACCAGTTCCTGTGATAGCTACCTCCAACAGAGGGAAGAATGCCGTAATTTTAAGAGAGGTTGATGGTGTTTGTTTCCTCTTAGGTGTCACTTTTGTCTCCAAATTTAAAAGAACAAAATGATGATTGCTTAATGTTCTTAAGATGGTGTTTCCTTTTCTATTTTATATAAATTGGTCCACTATGATTCTCATATACACATATAAATATATATCTCATTATCACATATTAGCATTCAACAAGCTCTAGCCATTAGAATTCACTAATATTTACTTCTCAAAAAAGTAGGTCACTTTTTATTTATTTGATGCATAGCACACCTAACGTGTTAGAGCATTCTTATCAAACCTTTTGAAAATGCTAAAAATTTTATTTTTTTAGCATTTGAAAGGTTTAAGCCCCTCCATCAAACATTTTATATTGCAAAATTTTTGCAATTGATGAATAGTGCCATCTCATTTTTGAAATGGCACTATTCACCAATTGCAAAACTTTAAATTATTTTTTATTCAATGGGGCCCCCAAAGGAGAGAGAGGAAAAATAAAGAAATTAGTGAAAAATAATAAAGAAACAATATTTAAATAAAATTGTAAAAAAAATAGAAGTTTTGATATAGGTTGGATTGGAAAGTGGTATTGTATATGTTATAAATATAGGTTTTGAGAGAGTACATGCTAAATTTTTTACAATGTTTGATAAGAATGCTCTTACCACTTGGGTGTTTATTTAGTTATTTAGTTATTTATTTTATTTATTCATTTATCAAAAAAGTATGTCATGTTTTAGTTATTTACACTTCAACTTAACTATTCTCATGCATCATTCCTGCATACCCACATCTTCGACCCATATCTGAAAGAATTAAGAGTAAGTCAAACCTATCTTAGTGTTTGTCCCATTCTTCTTGCGTGTAACCACTACCCACGGACCGTACCTCCCCTCTGTACCTTCCTTCTGCTCATTGGCAAGCATGCTCTCAGTGGGCCACTGTTCAGGTTTGTCAATATCCGCAACACGTTCATTGCAGGCAGCTGGTGTTACGTTTCCAGCAAATTCAGATCAAGCATTGTTATCGGCAATCTAACCAATGTACAGACTTGTTGGCCAAAATGGGAGTGGAGCAGGAGATAGATCTAGTTAATTATTTTAGTCCGCTTGTGGACGTTCTGCATAATTTCCAGGATGATAGGGATGGATTGTATGTTAATAGGATCTGTCATGACATTGATGTAACTCGTTGATTTATTAACGCATCACCTTTTTATCAAAATATATATATATATATATATATAGTATAGATTTGACTGAAATGTAGGGTCTGAGGACAGATTGGAGAAGTTACTTTGCTTGTGATGGGCTTAGTATTAGGTGAATATGTGGATTTATGTTTTAATATGATAGAAGAAAATAATAATGTAGCAATACATAATCTTCGATGGCTACATCATTTTCCCCCCATTTGGGAAGAAGGCCTTTAGTTTTTTGATGTTTTAAAATAAAAGAAATTCAAATTACAATCATGCACCAACTTGTGTTGGTGCATGCATCCCTTCCATAAGCATTAAGGATAAATAATCTTTCTTTTCTGCCTTATTATCAAGTTTATCTTCACAAAAATTTGTGCGTAATGCCTGTAGCAAATTATAGCTACATCATCTTGTGTTGATATTGATTGTAATGAAAATTTGGCATTACGGGGGCTAAAAGAATTATCTTAACACACACACACACACACAAAAAGTAATTTTTAAAGTGGCTAACTTATGCTAGGTTTTTTGCATGCAGTGTTTAGCGTAACATAATCTTAAGCTTTCTCAAGTTTTTAATAACTTTTTTTCTTTCATCAATCATGCAGTGCATTAGCAAAGGTTATGACAGTTGTACGTGATGGCTACTGCTTAAGAGTGTACCCAATTCAAGTAGACTCCAAACTGTGGTGGTGTTGTTCACCAATGCCTCATGAATATCAGTAGCAGACCAATATCAATAAATTGTCTATGTTTAGAGATTTTTTGGAGTAATTATCCATTTGAACAGTGCTTCATTTTAAGTTACTTTGTCAGTAACAATTTGGTGTGATATATTTATAAGTATACCATGTATGAGAAATGTTTACGAACAATTGATACTTTTTTTTTCTTTTTGAGAAAGGAACAATTGATACATTGGTTGTGTTAATTGTAAACTTATTATACATGTTAAATATGGAGATGGAGAGTTAGAGACAATTGTGTTGTTGTTTTGCAAAGATTGCTAATAGCATACGCTTAGCTTATGGTTCATACGATTTATTATTGCTACTAATCTGTGCGATTACTTGGGTGATTATTGTGCAAGCATGAATCTCTCTCTCTCTCTCTCTCTCTCTCTTTTAAAATTGAGCCTCCAACAAGCAGTAACTCACCCCCACTACAAGAAACTTGGCTATTTTCAAACGGTTGAAACCGTTGAAAAAAGTATTAAAAATCGTCGAAAAAAATATTTTCAACAGTTGGAATGACCATAGAGAACCGTTACTAAAAACGGCGTCAAAAACATTTTTCTACGGCCTATGCAACCGTTGATAAAAGTATTACACATTTATCAATTGTTAATAACCGTCAAAATATATACACATAAATGTATATTAAAGTATACTTATTGCTTTTATCCATAGGCACCCATAATCTGTGCGATTACTTGGGTGATTACTATGCAAGCATGAATCTGTCAACTCTCTCTCTTTAAAATTGAGCCTCCAGCAAAACAAAAGTCACATATTAGCAATTTACAAATGTATAGATGCAAACGTGGTAAGTAAAAGTGAATGATTGGATTGAACTATCAACATTTTAAAGGAGGTAATTTATTCTATTAACATTTCCAAAATTCAAATTCAAATAAGAAAACACTTATAATTGAATAAACTAATTTCTTAAAATTAAAACTGACCATATCAGAACTAGCTAAAACTAAAAGAAATGCAATAAACAAAAACAAATAACTGTGCACATGCTATAAATAGAAACTGAACGTAACTAATTTGGAACAAAGTTTGGGTACCTTATTTCATAAACCATGTACCTTATTTCATAACTGATTTGGAACAAAGTGTGTGTCACTTGTGGATCATTCCTTAAAAAAAAAAGTAAAAAAAATACTTCGAGAGACTTAAGCTCGGCTCGTTTAATAGTCAAGAGGAAATACATAATTAAAACAGTATTTAAACTCACATTCTTGTAAAACCCCCTACAAAATGACATGATTGCATTCCATGAATCACAAGAGCACATCTATAATGCAAGTCATTGTCTACTAAAGTGGCCTCCATACACATCCTGTAAGCACTAAGCAGTAGAGAGTAGAGGTTTTTAGCAGGGGGCACAAAACATACAGTTTGTTCAATCACGTTCCACATGTTGTTTATGAAATAAGGTACCCAAAGTGCTGAAGCGAAGTGTGTGTGTGTGTGTGTGTGTGTATATATAGCTATTAAAAAAAAAACCCTCCAAAAAAAAGGCTAAAATGTTCTAACACAGATGCCAAAGAGAATGTATTGAATTTGAGTACTTTACCCTCAGCTTCAATATATGGTGTTGTTCTGGACCTGTTCCAAAGAAAGAAAAGCAAAAAAAAAAAAAAGTGAGCACTTTTCAAGATAAAAACTAAAAATATGGCCATGCCCACTTCTTTCCCCAGGCCTCTGCCAATGTACAGAAGCCTTGTCTTCCTGCCCTCTAGTTGGTGATTTTGGTTTTCCATCCCTTGCAATCCATCTCTTCTCTTCATACCTAGAAGAATGTGCTAAAATTACTATGAATAAAAAAGAAAATATAACCTTATAATTGTAACCAAATGTACATTAAAAAGAATAACAATACACTAAAATGATATAATGTAAGATACAAGTTCATAAGGCTAGCTCTTATCACATACTTTGCACAGATAAAATTCTCAATTCCAACCTTGTCATAATTTGGCGGTAGCTCTGCTTCCCAGTAACTATTTGACTTCTCATTTCCCATTGCTACATAGAAAATTTAAAATCAAAATATTTAGGCAGTTTCTCAATCTTAAATTCGATGTGAAATCAGTCAAGATATGTTCAAGCCCAAGAGCTAATAAACAAGCTTACATTGAATAAACGCAACCTGTTCTGGAAGCCATGTGTCAAGCGTAGCAGACCACACCTGCAACCAAAGCCATTTTTGGATACACAAATCAGCCTATTGCGAAGAAAGGTTGTAATTTGACAATGGATATAGATTAATTGACATATAAATTTAAAAATAAATAAAATAATAATGATAACCCACCTTTGATATGTGTACCCCAAGACTTTTATGGATCCCAGAACATTGCATGCATATAAAGATGCCTAAATTCACACTAGCCCAACTTGGACCTCTACATAGTAGTAAAGTCACTATAAGCAACTTGTACTAGTAATGTACTTAAATAATGACACACTTATATTTGGAATAACCAATGATTTTTTTTTTTTTTTTAGTAAATTTCTTTCTATGTACTTGGAACACTGCCAGTGAACAATATCTACATTGTCTCTTCTGGGCTCCTTGCCATAAAATTTCTAATAATATCCAGATCATCTCTTTTGAATTCTTCAAGGTACATACTTAGCTTTGCAGTCAGCACATTCTCTATTTTTCGGCAATTTAAGAAGTCCTTCAAGAATCTGCATTTATTTAAAGTAGTATAGATAAGAATATAATTGAGAGAACACACTGAAGAAGCAACAAACATAGATGAAAATGAAGCAAAGATCAGTATACAAACAAAAACCATAACTAACATTAAACACCGACAGCAAAAAGCACAGCATTGGCATAATTAAGCCTAGTAGAACTATTATATAAAGTCTAAGACAAAGCTAAATTTAGCATCCAAAGAAAATTACAGATCAATGCCTCTTGATTCTGAAATTGCCCATGGTTCCAAAACTCATCATCTCCATTCTAATTTACATATTAAAACATCTGCTTGTTGTTTATGACAAATCTAAGAACATTAACGAGTACAACCATGCTAGGGATCTCATTAAGTGGGGCACTGACTACTTGCTCCTAACCTTCAATTCCTCTGCTACCAAAATTGATAAGATCTATTGCCAGGTATTCATCCTTTTATACATATTCCCCTGTTGACATTACTTTTGTGTCATTCAGATAACGTACTCTATGTGAATTATATATCAAACTTCTACAACTTTAATACCATTTTTTGTTTCAATAGTGATATAGTTCTGATGTACGTGCAAAAATGGCTACTTAAAATGTCTTCATCTGCTACTAGGTTGGTGGACATCAAAATGGCTCTCAAACACCAGATGATCACAACTGCTGGCAGAAACCAAAAGACATGGACTATCTGCGGCCTACACTAATTTGCCAATCAGAAAGACAAGTTTAGTCAATTATCTTTCTATCCTATTATTTACCATGATATTTTACATTCTTTAAGAGGATTGAATCTGCTTTTACATCAAAAAAGGCATGCTTAGTGTCCACTGCAAAAATTTGTTCTAAAACCATATGCAAGACAATAATAATTCATAGTGGTGAGGTCACTGCTACTCCAATTCATCACAAATTTGGTCAAAAATTAAATTAAAAAAAAAATTGAAAAATTAAAAATTAGAACCACATTAAGCATGAAGGTCAGCTAAAGAACTTACCAAGCACTTGTAATTTGAACTCACAAACGTTCTAGCTTTCTATCCCAAAGAATTAGAACAAATCTATGGCTGGGGTTTGCTCATTTAAAACCTAAAGAATCCCAACAGGCTCAACAGTTTAAAAGTAAATTGTACTATCTTCCATCTACCAAGCTAAATTGATTGCAATAAGAGTCGGGTGAAAAGGCTACTAAGCAACTCCACTAGTATCAACTATCAACTATAACATCAAACAGAGTTGGTTTGTAATTTTGCATCTACTTAAGTATGACATGTATCAGGAAAAAACAAAAAAGAATCAAGCCAGCATTTGATCTGTGTTGTAAGCTGTAGTTAGCAGAAAATGCCATAGATCATAAACAAACTATTCATAACCAAGGAGAAAAAATTAGGAAGTTTTTGCAAATCAAGACCCAATAGAACTATTAAACTACAAATTTGTCACTACTTTATATATGTCGCAATCACAGGCCAAGGCATCAGAGCTTGAATTTATACATCCCATACAGGAAATTCAGAGAGCTCACATCACAATCAATACGAAATGAAAATTTAACAGTTCATATGAGTATTGTGCTGCATTAACCAAGTTTTCAATTCAATTTTATGAAACAATACTTGGCCAAATCACTTTTCCATTTACACATCTTGTCAGTGTGGGAATATACAGTTCCAAGCAGAATCAGCGTGATGAAACTATAGTTCAAGTCGGAGGAGGTCCACGGAATGAGTTTTCAACTCTTGAACTGAAGAAGAAAGTCACAGTCATCGCAAGGATCCAAAACACGAAACAGAGAAGCACAATTTTTGTTTTCATTGAGATGAGTTCATCAAAGCGATCTTTCTCCTCTGGCTGAGCGTAGAACTCGTCTACAATGATACTCAACAGCGCATCCAAAAGCTTCTTTGATCGAGTATCTACGTCCACCGAGTTCAAGGCCTGAGATCGAGCTTTTTTGAGAAAATCAACCACAATGCACCTGCAACCACATTGAAAGCACGCAATACACAAAATCACAAATTCAATTTTGACATAGCATTTCAAATTCAAGAACAAAAACCACAAAAGTTCATAATCTTCCAAGCGAATAACAGAGTATGGCCAAAATTCGAGTCTAAGAAAAAACAAATTGATCAGAAATAAGTTTTTAAAACAACAACATCAAGAGAAATAGGAAAAATACCTAATCGGAGGGAGAGTAATAGAAAAATTGCGTCGAAAATCTGTTTGGTTGCCTAGAAAATAGCAGGAAAATCGACCACCAAGACCTATGAGAGAGGGAGATATAGAGCGAGAGAGAGGGAGCGATTGGATTCTGTTTGGTTGCCTAGAAAATAACAGGAGAATTAATCGCCAAGACCTATTAGAGATTGAGATTGAGATTGAGAGAGCGAGAGTGATAAAGTGAGAGCGAGAGAGAGAGAGAGAGAGCGATTGGATTCTGTTAGGTTACCTAGAAAATAACAGGACAATTAATCGCCAAGACCTATGAGAGAGCGAGAGTGATAGAGAGAGAAAGAGAGGGAGATAAACCGTTGATTTTTTTTTTTTTTTTTTTTGAAAGTGATAAACCGTTGATTAATAGCACATAAGCTGTGTCTTTATTTTCAACATTTATAACCCGTTGATTAAAATATTTAATTTCTTTGTCCTACATTCATCCCACTGTCAATATAAATTATCCCTGTTCAATCAGTTGACATAACAATTTTCCCCGCTTATTTGTCAGTTATTTCAATAGTTATGCCAATTATTTCAATAGTTATGCCAACAGTAAAATTATATATATGAATTTCTTACTATTTATTTCAATAGGCATGTTAACTACAGAAATACATATATGAATTTTCAACAGTTGAGTGCAAATGTAAAAATTAAAAGTTTTTATCAACATTTTTTAATGACTGTAGATACAAATATGTTGAAAAAGCACATGTTTGTTGTAGTGCCCTGTTAGCACTATTTAATGTGATGATCTTTCTACATTGGAAATTGCTCAACAAGAGCCATGATGTTAGATGAGATGGAATTTGAGCTTTACTGCCAGACAATAAAATTGATTTCCATTCAAAGAGAAACTTACCGTAAAAAGGAAACTTACCTACCATTGTTAAACTAAAGGCAATAATGTTGGCTCTCATGTTAGTGATATTCATGGTCACTGCACAGTGATTTAAGTTAAAATCTAGAAAAGTGAAGTTACAATCTTTTTAATTTTTATTTAAAGCAAAGGAAATCCCATAAGCCATCTAATTGCACTTGAAATTATATCATAAATTAGAACATATGTTCTAACTTAACATGTGAATGATGGACTCAGGAGCTTATGTATGATTTAGTAATTTTGATTGTAGATCTTATGTATGCTTTTATGTTATAAATAGTATAATAAAGACATTAAAAAAGGGAAACCTTTTGTCTGTTTGTTGCTTTTTCCTTATTATTTTGTTGATGGCCCTCATACAAAGCCTTTTCTTTCCCATATGGAAAATAGGGTTAGTTTGATAATTTCAAAATTTTCTAGAATGGGATGTTCTAAAGGCATGTAGGTCTTATTTTGTGTTTTGAGTCATTTTTGTATTTGGTTTGAGAGTTATTTAATTACTTTTCTATGTTATTTAGAAGTCCTAACCTTTCTAGGAGAAGATTAGTAGTCCTAGCCTTTCTGAAAAAATGATTGGCAGTTTCCCAGATAAAAGGATTCTTTGTATTTAAAAACACTCATAAAGAGATTGGATTAAAAGAAATTCCAAAAAATCATTTAGATTTGAGGGTTTCATAAGGATTACTACTCACAAAGTCTCACTCTCCGTAAGTTAAAAAATAACCTAAATTTTAAATCACCCCAAGGTATTCTCATATTAATACACTAGTCAAAGCTTTGTCTCTTAACTCTCTCATTCCTCATTAGATGAAGCATTGTCTTTTAAACTTAATGCACTACAAAAGCGATACCAACACTCTATTTATAGGGACTATTGCATCTCCCTACTTTTCTTATCAGTATGGTAACATTACTAATAGGAATAATTAACATGCTTATTATTCTTCTAACTTGTGTGGGATTCCAAAACCTATAAGGAATCCTTTAATACTCTCCCCTCATAGGTTGGACTTTCCAAATTCTTTGTTTCAATACTATAAACCTATTAAATTCCCGCAAGTTTTAGACACCATTCAATTTTTATTTACCAAAACCTTCCTAAACCCTTATATGTTAAACCCTATTCAGCAATCCTTAAGAACCCTCATGCATCTAAAGTATCATATTCTTGCTTCAATGCTTTCGGTAAAAGGGGTCAAGTCTTATGGTAAGATATAGGGTAAAAGAAAAACCAAAACCAAACAAAAAATTAACAAAAAATTAAAGAACCTAAAAATACTAATAAACATAAATAAGACTAAATTAAAAATAAATCCATCATTTAAAATATCACGAGTACAAATTAAAAAAAAAAAACTAGGAAAAAAAAAAAAACTCATCTCCACCAACAATAGAATGATCATGAGTTCAAATAAAAAAAGACTAAAAATAAAAAATAAAAAATAAAAAACTAACAACTAATCTCCCCATCAAAACCACTGTCAGAGCTAGAGTCTTCATTGGAGCTCGAGTCTTCACCAGAGCTCGACAGGTTTAGGGCCACCTCCACATGTAGTTTTGATTAATAGCTCCATTTCCTTAAACTCGTGGTCCATCTTTTGCTCCATTTTTTGAAACTCACTTTCCACTTTGTGCTCTAGTTCCAGAAGCAAATCTTCAGTAGAAGTTGTTTGTGTTAAAAATTTTTTCACACGCGTCATTGATTCAATGTTATCTAAGCTGAGCAATGAGTTTCCAATGTTGGTAGCACCGCCTTTTATGCTTTTCTCTCGTATGCTTACAAGCTTTCCGATCCCTGTTAACCCCATTTCCGTAACACCTTTTGCAACCGTGAGGTTGGAGAGGAATGGCAAGAGCCCTTCAACTACCAAAAGAACAATAAATCCTCATCACAGGTGACAACAAGAAAATGTGTTATGTTTCTAAAACAACCAAGTATAAGCAGGGAAGCACAACACAGACTTACTCTTAATCTTCTTCTTATTTTCTTTTTGATCTTCCGAACCCAAACCGCTGTCATCCACTTTCTTTTCTTCCAGCTTTTTGTTTCCAAGTAAGAAATTTTTGAACTTTTTCTCTATCTTTTCTACAAAACAAACTATACAAAAAAAGAAAAAATCAAAATGAAAAAATGTTTAAAAAAAAAAACAAGAACTTAGAAAAAAAAAAAAAATTAGACTGTGGGTTTCATTATGAAGCATGGGTGCATTTCAGGATTCGGGTGCGGGTGCGGGACTCGGCAATTTTTGAAAAAATAGGGTACAGGTGCGGCGATTAAAAAATTATTAAAAAAAATTTTATTTATATTTTTAATATATTGCTAAGCATACTTTTTCACATTATATAAACATATACCAAATTTAAGAGCAATAGAAGATAATAACTAAAACATGAAATCATAAATTAAATACAACCCACAAGATTGAAACTAAAACATCCCATGATGTTCGGAAATTAGAATGCAACTCAAAAGTTTGAAACTAAAACAAAATAAAAGATAATCAACAAGACAATCAAACACCAACATCATCACCAGAGATTCACAACATAATCACAAGACTCACAACATTACACAGACAGCTTATATAAAAAAAAAAAAAAATAGATTAACACAGATTCACAACACAATCACAAATCACAATGAGTAATAATAATTATTAACTAAATAAAAAATCAACTATTAACTATTAACTATTAACTAAGAGTGTGAGTGTGAGAGCTATGATACCTAAAGGGAGACGGAGAGTGAGAATGAGACGGAGAGCAGGGGAGACGGAGAGTGAGAGTGAGTTGAGACAGAGAGCAGTGGAGACGGAGTGGAGCGCTGAAGGCAGAGAGTGGGAGAAAGGCAGAGAGGCGCGAGAAATATGAAGAGGGTTGAAGGCTCTGACTGAAGTGAAGAGAAATGAGAAAGTGTATAATAGGGATTTGGTTTTTTTCTAAACGGTGCATTTTGCACCTTTTTTTTTTTTTTTTTTTTTTTTTTTTTTTTTTTTTTTTTTTCGACCAAGCCAAATGGTGCTTTCGCACCTTCTGTTTTTTTTTTTTGAATTTCAGCTACGTCAGCCGGTTCGCATTGATATTGGTGGTTGCGCCTGATACGGACCGATTCAGGCCGAATCGGCTTGATTTTGCATGCGTCGGCCCAAATCGGCACCATGTTGGTGCCGAAGAAAAAAAAAAAGGGACGCGGCGCGGACGCGCTGGCAGCTGCGTTGCCTGCGCGTCCCCGTGCCGGACGAGGGTGCGGCAGCCCAAACGTTGCGTCCGTGCTTCCTAGGTTTCATGTATATTCCTGTAGATAAATTTTTTTAGTTTCTTTTTGCACTCAAAACCTGTTTTCAAAAAAAAAAAAAAAAAAAAAAAACTTTCAGTAAAAGCAACCAAATAATAATAATAATAATAATAATGAAGAAGAGAAGAAGAAGAATATGATCATACCTCCATTCTAGGTCAATATATTTCGAGCTCCGGCAATACGGAGAATATGATCATATTCGGGTCATGGTGAGAGTGGAAATTTTGCAAAAAAACAGAGTGATAGGAGAGAGTGTAAGAGTTTGAGTGCGGAGATCTTGAAAAAACAGAGTGACAAGAGAGAGTGTAAGAGTTTGAGAACGGAGATTTTGAAAAAGCCAGAGTGACAGGAGAGAGTGTAAGAGTGTGTGTGTAAGGGTGCGACAGTGTAGTGGAGTGGAGGGCATATATATAGAGTCAGGGCATAAGAAAGTGAAAGACATACCACGTGTCAATGTAGGCATTATTTTATACAATTAATGGGGATGAAAATTGGTGCAGAGGTTGGTTTAAATGGTTTTATACAATTGGTGCACCATTGCATCATTTTGAGGATAAAGGAAGCAAGCAAGTTTAAGTAATATAAGAGCCAATTCTGATTTGGTTTTGTTTTTATACAAAAGGATAATTCCCTGTTTATCTAGCTGTCATATTTTTTCATTTTGTCTCTTATTAATAAATAATCTATCCTCGTGTTTCCTACCCTACATAAATATATATATATATATATTTGTACTTTACTTTTTCATAAAATACTTTTCTTAGTGCTGATTCATTAAAAATAAACCTTTACTAACTAGGAATCTTGGCAATACCTTTGCAATTACAATAGTTTTTGTTATTTTCCAATCTTGAATTGATTACTATTTAATAGTAATGTTAAGAGATTTGAGTGATAGCTAAATAATGTCTCATATTGAATCTCACTTCCTACTCTCCAATTGTCTACCTACTAAAAGAAAAGATAAATGCTAGAGAATAGAAATACAATATTTTTTACACTCTTTTGGTTGATGCATAGATTTTGCATAACCAATTTAGATCCGAAGCATTTACAAAAAGAGGGAAAAGGTTGAAGAACCCGCCTAAAGTTTGGCTATATTTTGTAAGAGTAACTCTATTTATTTAATTTTTTTTCCTTTTTTATTTATACCTTTGTGTCATGTAGAATGCACTTTTATAGAACTTAAACAAGGCCTTGAATCAAATTCTCCATTAGGAGTCTTTCTCCAATCTTTTCACTAATTAAGTGTATACCTTATCAAAATTAACTTAAGGTAATATTCCATTATATCCATTTTAGGGGGAGGAGAACCACTTCCGAAAAGTTATTTTTTTTTATGCATTGGTCAAAATTTCCCTTCTCTCTTTTATCACAAACTCAGCATAAAAGATAAACTCCTACTGTCCTACACTTCTACCACCTGATTCTCCAGAAAATCTCCTACCCACTTCTCACAAAAAGAACCAAAGGCAATCCCATTCTCATTGTCCAGAATGAAAAGTCAAACCATTCTGCCCTAATTTAATTCAAACAATTGGTTGTTTTATGGAAAAAAAAAAATATTATTCTTATTTAACTGGTCAATACAATCAAGTATTCGAATTTAATTGTATGTGTTTGTTTCTCAAATAATAGTAATAATAATAATAATAATAGTAATAATAATAGTAATAGTAATAATAATAATAATAATAATAATAATAATAATAATAATAATAGTAATAATAATAATAATAATAATAATAATAGTAATAATAATAATAATAATAATAATAATAATAATAATAATAATAGTAATAATAATAATAATAGTAATAAGAATAATAATAGTAAGAATAATAATAGTAGTAATAATAATAATACTAGTAATAATAATAGTAATAGTAATAATAAAATACTAGTAATAATAATAATAGTAGTAATAATAATAATACTAGTAATAATAATAGTAATAGTAATAATAAAATACTACTAATAATAATACTAGTAATACTAGTAATAATAATACTAGTAATAGTAATAGTAATAATAATAATAGTAATAGTAATAATACTAGTAATAGTAATAGTAATAATAATACTAGTAATAGTAATAGTAATAATAATACTAGTAATAGTAATAATAATACTAGTAATAGTAATAGTAATAGTAATAGTAATAATAATACTAGTAATAGTAATAGTAATAATAGTAGTAATAATAATAGTAATAGTAGTAATAGTAATAATAGTAATAATAGTAGTAATAGTAATAGTAATAATAGTAGTAATAATAATAGTAATACTAATAATAATAATAATAATAATAATAATAATAATAATAATAATAATAATAAAAAGTGGTTTGAGCATTGATGCTTTAACAATTGTGTTGTGTTCACAATAATAGTAATATAAAAGTCACATGATATACATGTTATTATTTTTACCTGTATGGTATGGGATTGATGAGTCCACCTTAGAAACCCTATTTTTTATTCACAAATAGTAGTAGTAGTAGTAGTAATAATAATAATAATAATAATAATAACAACAATAATAATTGAGGAATATTATGTATTGCATCTAAGATATTGTACTTATGTTTTACTCATTACTTATGATGTATGGGTTCTACTACTTATTGAACTTCGATTCTACCATATACTAGTTTGTTCATCTTTAAAACTTTGTTCATATGTAAGGTTTGTGAAATATGAACTAACTAGTATATTTCCAAAAAAAAAAATACTTTCTCTAAAATTCAAAGTGTGTTTCAAAAAAATTTGAAGTGAATGCTCTTAATTCTATATAAATATAGATATGGTGCTTTAAATAATAATAATAATAATAATAGATGATTTTACTTGCCATTATTTTTTTATGATGATTGGAAATACTTAGAGCATTCCCATCAAGTATGTCAAATGCCAAATATTTGGCATTTGACACACCAAACTCTAAAAAACCACTTTCATCAAGTGTTTTAAATGCCATAATATTTTGCATTGATAAGCAGTGCAATCTTAAATTTGAGACCGCACTGTTTACAAATTATAAAACTTATATTGTTTTTTTTATTCTGGTGGAGCCCGCTTTCTTTAAAGAAAGAATAAAAATTGAATGAAGTTGTAAAAAAATGAATAAAAATATTAAAGAAAGAATATTTAAAAGAAATTGTAAAAAAAATAAAATGTTTGATATTTAGTATATTGTAAAATGAGGTGTTAAAATTGTAAAAGTAGTGTTTTGAAATTGTAAATACTTAATTTTTTCACATATTATGTCACCCGAATAAAGTAGGGTTATTTCAATAAAAGCATGCAAAAGCCGCCATTAACAAAAGCCATAAATTTTCGTAGCAAGATATTTTTCACTAAACTTTGTCTATCATCTGGGTAAGCTTGGTTAAATTGATTTTTTACAATTGGTGACCTAGAGTACTGGTTTTGTTGAGGAATTTGGGTGATGGGAATTTTGCTTAGGCGTAGACGACATGCAGTTACCCATGCAAGAAATAAATGGTTGAGATTAAAAGTTAGAAAAACATTTATTATTATTGCGGATAGTATCAATCCCTCCCATGTAATGATTTCGAGTAGGGGGAGATTGTTTGCCCAAAAATGGCAAACGCTAGAGGTGAAATACTGAAATGTTGTGCTGTAATCCGCAGTGAGTACCTCTGGCTGCAGAGAAAGGGAGGAGTGGGGCTGTGGTGGGGTCCGCCAAAGATATGGAATTATGATAATTCCAATTGTGTTGGAGTGCCCCTATCATGCGTGTGTTTGAATTCTGTGGAGAAAGATGAAGATTCTCCCTATCATGTGTGTGTGTGTGTGCGGAGGCCAAGTAGAGGGTAATTTCGTACCAAAGGGATTTATATTACTACTCACAAAGTCTCACTCTCACTCTCCATAAGTTAAAAAATAACCTAAATTTTAAATCACCCCAAGGTGTTCTCATATTAATACACTAGTCAAAGCTTTGGCTCTTAACTCTCTCACTCCTCATTAGATGAAGCATTGTCTTTTAAACTTAACACACTACAAAAGCGATACCAACACTCTATTTATAGGGACTATTGCATCTCCCTACTTTTCTTATCAGTATGGTAACACTACTAATAGGAATAATGAACATGCTTATTAATCTTCTAACTTGTGTGGGATTCCTAAACCTATAAGGAATCCTCTAATACTCTCCCCTCATAGGTTGGACTTTCCAAATTCTTTGTTTCAATACTATAGACCTATTAAATTCCCACAAGTTTTAGACACCATTCAATTTTTATTTACCAAAACCTTCCTAAACCCTTATATGTTAAACCCTATTCAGCAATCCTTAAGAACCCTCATACATCTAAAGTGTCATATACTTGCTTCAATGCTTTCGGTCAAGTCTTATGGTAAGATACAGGGTAAAAGAAAAACCAAAACTAGACAGCAAATTTACAAAAAATTAAAGAACCTAAAAATACTAATAAACATAAATAAGACTAAATTAAAAATAAATCCATCATTTAAAATATCACGAGTTCAAATTTAAAAAAAAAAAAAAAAGACTAAGAAAAAAAAACAGAACTCATCTCCACCAACAATAGAATGATCATGAGTTCAAATAAAAAAAAAATAAAAAAAAGAATAAAAATAAAAAATAAAAAACTAACAACTAATCTCCCTTGTCAAAACCACTGTCAGAGCTAGAGTCTTCATTGGAGCTCGAGTCTTCACCAGAGCTTGACGGTGGTGGTTTTGGCCACCTCCACATGTAGTTTTGATTAATAGCTCCATTTTCTTAAACTCGTGGTCCATCTTTTGCTCCATTTTTTGAAACTCACTTTCCACTTTGTGCTCTAGTTTCAGAAGCAAATCTTCAGTAGAAGTTGTTTGTGTTAAAATTTTTTTCACACTCGCCATTGATTCAATGTTATCTAAGCTGTGCAATGAGTTTCCAATGTCAGTAGCATGGGTCTTTTATGCTTTTCTCTCGTACGCTTACAAGCTTTCTGATCCCTATTAACCCCATTTCCGTAACACCTTTTGCAACCGTGAGGTTGGAGAGGAATGGCATGAGCCCTTCAGCTACCAAAAGAACAATAAATCCTCATCACAGGTGACAACAAGAAAATGTGTTATGTTTCTAAAACAACCAAGTATAAGCAGGGAAGCACAACACAGACGTACTCTTAATCTTCTTCGCATTTTCTTTTTGATCTTCCGAACCCGAACCGCTGTCATCCACTTTCTTTTCTTCTAGCTTTTTGTTTCCAAGTAAGAAATTTTTGAACTTTTCCTCTATCTTTACAAAACAAACTATACAAAAAAAGAAAAAATCAAAAATCAAAAATGTTAAAAAAAAAACAAGAACTTAGAAAAAAAAAAAATTAGACCGTGGGTTTCGTTATGAAGCACGGGTGCATTTCAGGATTTAGGTGCGGGTGCAGGACTCGGCAATTATTGAAAAAGTAGAGTGCGGGTGCGGCGAGGTGCGACAATTAAAAAATTATTAAAAATATTTTTATTTATATTTTTAATATATTGCTAAGCATACTTTTTCACATTATATAAACATATACCAAATTTAAGAGCAATAGAAGATAATAACTAAAACATGAAGTCATAAATTAAATACAACCCACAAGATTGAAACTAAAACAAAATAAAAGATAATCAACAAGACAATCAAACACCAACATCATCACCCCAGATTCACAACACAATCACAAGACTCACAACATTACACTGACAGCTTATATAAAAAAAAAAATTAGATCAACACAGATTCACAACACAATCACAAATCACAATGAGTAATAATAACTATTAACTAAATAAAAAATCAACTATTAACTATTAACTAAGAGTGTGAGTGTGAGAGCTATGATACCTAAGGGGAGACGGAGAGTGAGAATGAGACGGAGAGCAGGGGAGATGGAGTGGAGCGCTAAAGGCAGAGAGTGGGAGAGAGGTAGAGAGGCGCGAGAAATATGAAAGAGAGGCGAGAGAAATATGAAGAGGGCTGAAGGCTCTGACTGAAGTGAAGACGGTTTGCGTCAATATTGGTGGTTGTGCCTGATACGGACTGATTCAGGCCGAATCGGCCTGATTTTGTGTGTGTTGGCCCGAATCAGTGCCGTGTTGGCATGTATCGTGTTGAAGAAAGAAAAAAAAAAAAAAAAAAAAAAGGGATGCGGCACGGACGCGAGGGCAGCGGCGTCGCCTGCGCGTCCCCGTGCCGGACGCGGGTGCGGCAGCCCAAACGCTGCATCTGTGCTTCCTAGGTTTCGTATATATCCCTGTAGAGAAATTTGTTTAGTTTCTTTTTGCACTCAAAACCTATTTTCAAAAAAAAAAAAAAACTTTCAGTAAAAGCAACAAAAAATAAATAAATAAAAATAATATTGAAGAAGAGAAGAAGAAGAATATGATCATACCTCCATTCTGGGTCAATATATTTCGAGCTCCGGCGATACGGAGAATATGATCATATGTGGGTCATGGTGAGAGTGATAGGAGTGAGTGTAAGAGTTTGAGTGTGGAGATCTTGAAAAAATAGAGTGAGAAGAGAGAGTGTAAGAGTTTGAGAACGGAGATTTTGAAAAAGCCAGAGTGATAGGAGAGAGTGTAAGAGTGTGTGTGTAACGGTGCGACAGTGTAGTGGAGTGGAGGGCATATATATAGAGTCAGGGCATAAGAAAGTGAAAGACATACCACGTGTCAATGTAGGCATTACTTTATACAATTAATGGGGATGAAAATTGGTGTAGAGTTTGGTTTAAATGGTTTTATACAATTGGTGCACCGTTGCATCATTTTAAGGAAAAAGGAAGCAAGCAAGTTTAAGTAATATAAGAGCCAATTCTGATTTGGTTTTGTTTTTATACAAAAGGATAATTCCTTGTTTATCTAGCTGTCATATTTTTTCATTTTGTCTCTTATTAATAAATAATCTATCCTCGTGTTTCCTACCCTACATAAATATATATATATATATATATATATTTGTACTTTACTTTTTTGTAAAATACTTTTCTTAGTGTTGATTCATTAAAAATAAACCTTTACTAACTAGGAATCTTGGCAATACCTTTGCAATTACGATAGTTTTTGTTATTTTCCAATCTTGAATTGATTACTATTTAATAGTAATGTTAAGAGATTTGAGTGATAGCTAAATAATGTCTCATATTGAATCTCACTTCCTACTCTCCAATTGTCTACCTACTAAAAGAAAAGATAAATGTTAGAGAATAGAAATACAATATTTTTTACACTCTTTTGGTTGATGCATAGATTTTGCATAACCAATTTAGATCCGAAGCATTTACAAAAAGAGGGAAAAGGTTGAAGAACCCGCCTAAAATTTGGCTATATTTTGTAAGAGTAACTCTATTTATTTAATTTCTTTTTTCCTTTTTTATTTATACCTTTGTGTCATGTAGAATGCGCTTTTATAGAAATTAAACAAGGCCTTTAATCAAATTCTCCATTAGGAGTCTTTCTCCAATCTTTTCACTAATTAAGTGTATACCTTATCAAAATTAACTTAAGGTAATATTCCATTATATCCATTTTAGGGGGAGGAGAACCACTTCCGAAAAGTTTTTTTTTTTTTTATGCATTGGTCAAAATTTCCCTTCTCTCTTTTATCACAAACTCAGCATGAAAGATAAACTCCTACTGTCCTACACTTCTACCACCTGATTCTCCAGAAAATCTCCTACCCACTTCTCACAAAAAGAACCAAAGGCAATCCCATTCTCATTGTCCAAAATGAAAACTCAAACCATTCTGCCCTAATTTAATTCAAACAATTGGTTGTTTTATGGAAAAAAAAAATAATATTATTCTTATTTAACTGGTCAATACAATCAAGTATTCGAATTTAATTGTATGTGTTTGTTTCTCAAATAATAATAATAATAATAATAATAATAATAATAATAATAATAATAATAATAATAATAATAATAATAATAATAATAATAATAATAATAAGTGGTTTGAGCATTGATGCTTTAACAAATGTGTTGTGCTCACAATAATAGTTATATAAAGATCCCACGATATACATGTTATTATTTTTACCTATATGGTATGGGATTGATGAGTCCACCTTAAAAACCCTAATTTTTATTCACAAAAAGTAATAATAACAATAATTGAGGAATATTATGTACCGCATCTAAGATATTGTACTTATGTTTTACTCATTACTTATGATGTATTGGTTCTACTACTTATTGAACTTTGATTCTACCATATACTAGCGTGTTCATCTTTAAAACTTTGTTCATATGTAAGGTTTGTGAAATATGAACTAACTAGTATATTAAAAAAAAAAAAAAAAAAAAAAAAAAAAAAAAAAACCTTTCTCTAAAATTCAAACTTCAAAGTGTGTTTCAAAAAAAATTTGAAGTGAATGCTCTTAATTCTATATAAATATAGATATGGTGCTTTAAATAATAATAATAATAATAATAATAATAATAATAATAATAGATGACTTTACTTGCTTTTTTTATGATGATTGGAAATACTTAGAGCATTCCCATCAAGTGTGTCAAATGCCAAATATTTGGCATTTGACACACCAAACTCTAAAAAACCATTTTCATAAAGTGTTTTAAATGCCATAATATTTGACATTGATGAACAGTGTAATTTTAAATTTGAGCACTGTTCACAAATTGTAAAACTTATATTATTATTTTTTTATTTTGGTGGGGCCCGCTTTCTTTTTAAGAAAGAATAAAAATTGAAAGAAGTTGTAAAAAAATGAATAAAAATATTAAAGAAAGAATATTTAAATGAAATTGTGAAAAAAAAAATAGAATGTTTGATGTTTTGTATATTGTAAAATGAGGTGTTAAAATTGTAAAAGTAGTGTTTTAAAATTGTAAATGCTAAAGGGCCTGTTTGGTTTAGCATTTCAAACTCACATTTTTACATTTTAAACAATATTACACACATTTTCACACACATTTTCACCCATACATATTTCAAAAAACTAAAAAAATCTCATCTCAAACTACTCTATCAAGCACCCCCTAAATTTTTTACAATTGTTGATAAAAATGATCTCCCATATTATGTCACCCGAATAAAGTAGGGTTATTTCAATGAAAGCATGCAACTTAATAAGTGCTAAGTGCAAACTTAATGGGTATTGTACAGCTGCCAATCAAAAGCCACAATTTTTTATTGCATTTTTTGTTTTTGTGTCCTTAGGAAGTTAGAAGACTTTGATCTTATCCATCAATTTCGGAAAAAGTATTTATTGCATCTTAATAAATTTTCGTATCAAGATATTTTTTTCACTAAACTTTGTCCGTGGAAGCTTGGTTAAATTGGTTTTTTACAATTAGGGACCTAGAGTACTGGTTTTGTTGAGGAGTCTGGGTGATGAAAATTTTTCTTAAGCGTAGCCGAAATGCAGTTATCCATGCAAGAAATAAATGGTTGAGATTAAAAGTTAGAAAAGGTAACTTTTAATCCCAACCGTTTATTGTTATTGCGGACAGTATCAATCCCTCCCAAGTAATGATTTCGAGTAGAGGGAGAGTGTTTGCCCAAAAATGGCAAACACTCTCCCTCATTGTATTGCACATTGATTTTCTCTGCTGGGGGGTGGGACTGCTGGTGGGGTCTGCGAAAGATATGGAATTATGATAATTCCAATTGTGTTGGAGTGCTCATGTCATGTGTGTTTGCCTGAGGCCAAGAAGTGTAATTTTTATTCAAGAGTTGTTACGTCCATGACATTTTTACAATAAATTACAAGTGGTTAATTGTTATTGGTTTAAATTTAAACCTTATACTAAAATTACTTTTTGGACCTAACAATAACAACTTGCCACTTAAAATTTATTGTAAAAATATTGTGAAACTGTTATAAACATATCATTTCCTTTTTATAATTTACTTTTATTTTATAACTTTTCTGTAATTTTCAATTCATGTTTTTTTTTTTTTTTTTTTTTTTTTTTTTTTTTTTAGATCACCGGGCTGGAAATATAACATTTTAGTTTATGGTTCCTAGTCAGCTTCAACACAGTTTTGCGCTTTGTCTTTTTTTGGGAGTAAACACCACACAATTTCTTTAATGCTATGGTATTACGAATTTCCTGGGCAAATGGTGTTTGCTCTTTTATTGTTTTCCCTTCTTGAAAGATATCCATAATTGATAGAAATATTTATTTAATCAATTTCAACTCTTTCAAGTCTCAATAATATAATTTAATATTTTTATTAATTTAACAACCTAACATAATTTTTTTAGCTCAAAAAAAAGCATAGGAAGGGAGAGTGGACATTATGCAAATATATATATATATATATATATATATATATAGAAAAAAGAAAAGAAAAAATTTATGAAATTTCACAGCGTAGTCCTCACAAAGACTAAACCAAAAGCATGTTTAGAAAAAAGAAAAAGAACCTTGGTTGACACTAAAATAAAGATGTGGCCACCATAAAACATTCCCAAATCCATTCCTATAGATATGATTTTAAGCATTTCATGTGGATATGAGCAAATTGATACATTTTATGAACTTAATAAGAGGATGTGCCACATTAAAGAGAAAGAGTACGCAATAGATTTCAACAAAAAACAGTAAGCATCTACTCACATATTTCATATTTGTGCAATTTTCTAAACTTTGCTTGCCTTTCTTTATCCCCTGATCCCCTGTCTAATCTCATATTCCTCGTAAATTGGTAATGGAAACAAATATCAATGCATTGGTGCAAAACAAGCTGACTCATAAATTCTGGGCAAATAGTTTTTATGCTATTATTTTTCAAGAATGTGGCAGACCTTGCGGCTCCTAAGACACATACAAAAATTAGAGATTCATAGAAATCAAGACATTACCTTAAAATGTCAATTATCTTTCATGGAAATGTAAAATGTAAAATAATAAGTTCAAAGAATGCTAAAAACAAGATAGAATGGTAACAAATAAGTCTTCAGTTATGAAAATTCTAAGGCATCAACATATAAAAAATTAGCCCATTTTCTCTCATTATTATGTTCAAACCACTTTTGAAAATTAAATTTAGCCCATTTTTGATTGCTAAATTCTATCATAATAATAAAAATTAGCCCATTTTTGAAAATTCTATTATCATCATACTATGAATCATTTTAAAAAGCTTTCATGATTGCTAAATTATTGTACATTTGCATTAACTTATTGGCAAAAACACTATTCTAGTCACTACATTTTCAGGTTATAGTCAATTTAGTCTCCGTATTTTGGTAGTAGTCAATTTAATCTTTGGTATTTTCAAGTTATTGTCAATTTGACCCCTACCATTAACTTACTACCTGAAAATGCATTAGTGGCTAAAGGATTACACCACTGGCACATTCATGCCCACATGGCTACTAAAATAATAATTAAAAATTTTATTTAACATATAAAAAATGCCACGTCAGTTATGTCTAAATGTAAACAAAAAACAAAATAATTTCTCAAATTTACAGATTAAAAATGAAAAACCAGAATTTTCTCAATTCTTTCTCGGCCTTTGTTTGGTTACCAAGAAATGATGAAAAAAAATTTAGTAAACACCGTTGAAGTCCATCTAACTCTAACTCCAACTCCAAATCCAAATAAAAAAAAAAATCCATCTAAACCCATTCGGTCACATACTCATCTGCATGACAAAACACGATTGCAAGACCCATACGTTTCCTCAACGAAAATTCATGAACCCCAAATCAAAAACCGACATTATTTACTAGTCAAAGTCTGCAGAGAAGCCACGGGATCGTGGGAGCCAAAATAGAAAAGCTGAGAGCCACTACTAACCGTGGCGGTGATGAGCGAAGTTGTCTAAAGACCATGGTGATGGAACAAGTGAGATGAAGCTTGGGGTGATTTGGCTGCAACAGATCGAGTAAAGAAAGAAGCAAGGAGAGAGAGACACAATCAATTCGAGGCATCGTCATCAACGGTGGTGGTGGCAGTTAACGGCAAGAGAAGTTGATCCTATAATTCAAAATAGTTTATCATTAACAAAATAGTGTGAATAAAGGAGAATAATTCAAGACTATAAAATAATTTTTCATAGACTATGGCTGTCATTTTATAGTCTCGGATCATACAATAATTTTCCATAGGCTAGGGCTGCTAAAAACAAAAACAAAATGGTGAAAAATAAGTCTTCAACTATGAACATTCTAAGGCATAAACATATAGAAAATTAGCCCATTTACTCTCATAAAAAAAGTATATTTTCATCATACCTATCAACCATTTTCAAAAACTTCCACTATTGCTAAAATATTGTACGTTTGAATTGAGTTATTTTCTAATTTGTTGCGTTACACTAGGATAAAATAATGATGTTTTATTACCTTATGAATTCTATGTAATTATTCTTTTATAATTATTGACTTCTAGATTTGGCCTAAAATCATTCTACACAATTGGGTAGTAGTAGACACTACTAGTATGTCAAGAGCAGTTAAGGTATACAATATTGTTAAGTTTTAAAATAGCAAAATATTGCACACCTAATAAACTTGGACACTAAGAACAACAAATTATTCAAGGGACTGTCAATAGACAAGATGGTACAAAAACATGAAACATGTTGATTGGCCCAATTTGACTTGAAAGGCCATGGCTAGTTTCAAAAATCTATTTAATAAAAATAGGGTTGAATATACCCTGAATTTCATGACCTCCTATAAATTTAGACTTGTCCTCAAAAAATCTATTATTTTTTACCTAGCTATTGCCATCGAGCCAAATTATAGCTGTGAACTGTCATTAAAGTATTTGTTTG
The DNA here is from genome assembly GCA_032878915.1 of Castanopsis chinensis. Taxonomy (NCBI): domain Eukaryota; kingdom Viridiplantae; phylum Streptophyta; class Magnoliopsida; order Fagales; family Fagaceae; genus Castanopsis; species Castanopsis chinensis. The sequence goes on along the minus strand of JAVQMG010000096.1, from coordinate 10,641,153 downwards.
AGTTTTTCTCATTTTGTTGCTTCATCATGCCATTGTGTTGTGAGTGATTGCCAAATTATTTGTTAGGTCTTTTGAAGTCTTGTAATTGATGGTTGAATTTGGTGCTTTGCGAAATAAGTAAATAAAAAAAAAAAAAAATGCAAAGTCAAGTTAGAAGTTGAATTACCCGCCGCACACCATTGGTGCGATGATCATTACACAAGTATAAATGCTTGTGGGGTGTGGGGGCCAAGAGCTGGGGTTCAAGTCTCCAAGAGGGAGTTTTATACACATATACACTTAGATTATGTTAGAGTAGAATTCTATCTTGTATAAAAAAAAAAAAAAAATTGAATTTGGTGCTGTTGAATAGAAGTCTTGGTTTTCGGTGGTCTCAAGGGAAATTTATCCTTTGAAAGTTTGGTTTCTTAGCTTTTCCATACTTTTTATGCGACCAAATAGAGCGTCAATATAATCCCCTAATGGATATAATACGCACTGGGTTCTTCTTGGCAGATTTTTTTATGGACATAATGGTATATTGGCTTCTATCTTTGCAAAGGAGAACTTATTGGATAATGTTTTTAGTGCGATTCCTCAAGAAAGCAATAGTGAAGAGTGGCTTCAAGCCCTTCCTCGGTCACTATTTGCAGGTTTTGTGAAAACTGACATAGGATTTCAACAAAAAGGTAAGCACTAGGGAGTTTGTTGTTATGTTTATAGTCTAATTTCACAAAAATCCTTTCAGTCACACTTCCAGGCATTCACAAAAATCCTACACAGCTACACCTTAAATTTCAAAATCCCACACCTTCAGACACACATCATAGCAGCATCACACATAGAGAGAAGGAGATCCAAGATTGTGTGATGGTGGTGGCGTGAGGCGGTGAGCAATAGCTCAAGCAGATGACCGATCCACTGCCAATTACTACAACAAACTTTAGTTATTTCAACCCTCCTTTATCGAGAGTTAAGTAAAATCTGTCGATACAATCTATAAATACAAATGCTGCAGGCTATATTACTAAACTTTATTTCAAAGGTTATTTGGTCCCTCAAGATAAGTTAAAACACCCTTGAAATAATTGTGAAAAAAAGGCGCCAGTTTTGTACGAACACTTTTAAATTTTTAAGCCCACAACCCTTGATAAAATATGACAAATTTTTCAGCCCTTGAAAAAATCCCACAACAAAATTTAAAAATAAAGCCCAGAATGTAACCAACAAACTGAGAAAATATCACTCTCTTACTTAAAGACTAAAATTGAGAGCGAAGTTTTATTTTGTCTAAAATGCAAAACTGACCTTCTAACTTTTTTCAAATTTTATTTCAGTCCTTTAATTTTGCTTTTGTTCATTTCAGTCATCTAAGTTTCAGATTTAATCAATTAAGGCCTTTCTGTTAACTTTTGTTACAATTTTTTGAAAATAAAAATCTGGAAAATATTTTTCAATCATTAATTGAAATTTTTTGAATTTAAAAATTTTAAAGAAAAATTTATAAAATTGAAAAATTAACCACAACATATAACAAAAGTTAATAGAAAAGCCTTAATTGAATAAACTTGAAAGTTAGAGGACTGAAATGAATAAAAACAAAGTTAGAAGACTAAAATGAAATCTGAAGAAACTTAAAGGTTCAATTTTGTATTTTGCCCTTTTATTTTTCTCACTCTCTCGCATAGAAATCTCATAGAGCTTGACGATCATGGAGATCTCATAGAGCTTGATGATTATCGCTTAGGTACGTAATTGCACAACTCCGATTAGGCATGAGTTGATCTCGGTTTTGTTACTCTTCGTCTCTCTTGGCGTTGTGTTTCTCAGCTCTGATTAGGTATGAATCACAAACCCTAATTTCGTCTTTGATTTTTTTGGTTTACCCACACTTTTTCATCGATTTCCCCATTATTTTCGTTTCACATTTCTCAGAAAACTGAGCTCATCATTGATTTTCGTATTTCAATTTCTAATTGTTCGACTTTTACAATCTCATTATTCGATTTCAAATCATAATCTCTGTTTCTTTTACAGTTTTCATACAAATATTGATTGAGTTTTTTATTTTTTGATTTTGAGTACAGGCACAACGAGATTTCAAGGCTTAATCCAAGGGATTGCTAGTATTGGTTGTCCTTGTATGTTTAATTTCTTTTATTAATCTTTTTGTTTTGTCAAATAAAACATTGATTATGGGATGGAGAAGGTGTTTATTCATCTTTTGGACACAAAGTTGTCAATTTGATAGACGGCACAAAGTACAAACACAACTATGCTAGTAGGGCCTAATCATTGGGGCCAACTAAAAATTTGTAGTACGGGCCAAGTTTGGATTTAGAGCTTTGGATCAACTGGGTTTTAACCATTTGAACTTTGGATTGAACTTTTGTATAATGGGCCAAGTAAGTGCGTCATTATCAAAGTTTTTGGTAACTTATTTGTAAACAATGAGTGCAAAGGGAGTATAATTTTTGGTAGTTTTTATGCTAAATATGTGACAAACAGATAAAATTTAGCTTATTTTAAAAAATAAAAACTGAAATTATCAATTTAAAAAAAATTAAGATTAAGACAAAAAAAAAAAAAAAAAAGAGAAGAAGTAAAAGTGGAAAACATTTTGCCAACAGATACATTTGAAACACTAGAGATGATTTTATTTAGTGTACTAAACCAAATCACCAATCCTACATAATACGGTCCCAAATATCACATCTCTACAAGATGCCAAATAGCTTCTTTAGATTGTAAGGCCCTGTGATATTTGGATGTCCATTCCAAAATAACTTGGCTAATTGTCTGTTGGCACTTTCAGTTGGATGTGCAGGATCAAACCACACATATTCACTAGGTTTGCTGCATAACTCATACTTCACTGTCCCATTTTTCCCTCCACATGTGAACTCCCCATTGTATGTCCCACTGCCACAGCATGCACTCTTCCCAACCTTGAAACCTGCCCCAATATAATTATTGAGAACACAAAGAAGGATTAGTTATGTTATATACAAGCAAAGATATTGGTCAAATTTTGATGGAATAGGAAGATTACCAAATTTTGTACTGTAAAGTGTTCTTTTAGCTAGGGCGGTGTAGTAATCATATAGTGCATATTTGAATCCTGGTAACTGTCTTTGTATCTTCTTGAGGAGTTTGGGTAGGGCTATGTTGTGCATTTTTGCTATTACTAAAGGGTCATGGGCGCAATCACTGGTAATCCCCAATGAGGCTTTGGTGGCAGGCATTCATCCTATAGGCCCCACGTTTTGGAACCCAAATTTCCTTCCTCCCATCTTATGGACTTTCTGAAAAAATAATATCAAGAAACTTTTATTTGTATTTATGTAAATCATTATTTCATAATAAAAGATAATATTAGGAAAATTACACTTTTTCACAATTCACCCCATTTACAGTGTATTTTAGATTATCAATTGCATGATTTGTACCTCAATTTTAGAGGTTTTTATCAATGTATCCCTGCCTTTTAAATTGGAGGTTAAGTCATAAATGAGATGGAAATCAAGCATATTGACGAAATTACTCTAAATGTTTGGAACAAAAAAGTCATAATTTCCGTCTCATTTAATACCTGATATAAGCAAGAAGTTACATTGATACAAATCTCATGAATTGGGGTGTCAATTGTACAAATTGATGATTTAGGGGACACTGAAATCAGCATTTAGGGTGAAAAAGGACGTGTTATTTATCCATAAAATTATGTTAGGCACAGGAGAACGTAAGCCTACCTTGATCACAGTGGTGAAATTGCCGAGCACCATAGTCGTGTATTTCTTCTTGTAAGAAGAAGTTATTACATTGCATTGGTTCATAGATGATGTGATGGTCAGGTAATCGTTGCCGCCAATGCTAAATAAGTAAACAGATTTTGATAGCAACTTCTTGGCTTCTACATCACCTAGCTGCTGCTTTAACTTCTTCTCTACCTCCTCAAAATAGCTTAGTTGCAATTCAAGGTTTATCTGGAAAAAGAACAAAAAAAGAATGAAAATGCTATTGAGTAGGTAGAATGAATATACTGGTTATCTTAAATGGCAAATTTCAAAAATCAACATTGAACCCATAAAAAAAATCAACATTAACGTTTAAGATATTATTATCAAAGTTAGTAATAATAATACAGTTAGAGTAGAATTTTTATTTGTATATAAAAAAAAAACTTTGCTAGAGATTGCCCTGCTTTGCTCCAGAGGCATGGGCCTACTTCATTGAACATGCAAGGCAGCTCAGCCTAGATAAATGTTGTCTAGAATATGTTGACAAGTTAATATGTAGTTCTTTGCCATTTCAAATTTCACTTTATTTCCTTATTAATGACAACAATGGTAATAAAATCACTGTATCATTATTACCATCAGCAATTAATTTTGGCCAAATTTTCGAACCCTTAATGCAAATTGTAGATATCTAAAATGCAGAATATTACATACCGTTCCTGGATGAGTCTCAGGAAGAACGCCAGCCCCAGCAGATGCAAAGTTCACCCCATCAGTATAGTCGTCAAATCCTGGTGGCTGCAGATATGGTTTGATCAATGGCAAGTTTGCATACTCAGCTGCAAAAATCCAGAACCAAAAAAAAAAAAAAACCATAAGTCACGGTTAAGTGGCCGCTCACATTAATAAAACATAATTAAGTAATTATATCAGAAACCACAATTGGTAAATTGTGAAAAATATAATGTTACCAATGAAGTCAGGTACAATACGGCCATCGCAGAAAAAAAAGGCCAGTATACAATAGTGTATGCTTTGACTTGCCACGCCAAATGTTGGTTTATGACTATATGGTTTGAGCAAGTTTTCAAAAGTTATTGTGCACAGCACAGTAGAATGAGGGTATCATATGGGTATGGTTTTTATTTATAAGGCACTGAAGATGGTGGGGAGTTTTTTTGGGTTGGCCAAGGTGTGGTGTAGGGGCAGTATGAACCGTCATTACAACAAACTAGTTATTTCAACCCTCTTTTATTGAGGGTTACTTTATTTCCCTCAAAATAACTTAAAACACTCTTGAAATAAATGTGGAAAAAAAAAAGTTAACATTTTTCAGCCCACAACACCAGATACATTACTAAACTTTATTTCCCTCAAAATAACTTAAAATACCCTTAAAATAAATGTGGAAAAAAGAAAAAAAAAGTTTACATTTTTCGGCTCACAAACCTCGATAAAATATGACAAAATTTTCAGCATTTAAAAAAAAGCCCGCAACAAAATTTCCAGCCCTTGGACAAAGCCCACAACAAAACATAAAAAGATAGGCCAATGTAAATGACACTGTAACCAACAAACACTCAAGATATCACTCTCTCGCTGAAATGGAAATCATAGAAATCTCATAGAGCTCGACGATCTCATCGATTAGGTACGAGTTGATCTCGGTTTTGTGACTCTTCATCTCTCTTGGCGTTGTGTTTCTCAGCTCCGATTCGATTAGGTACGAATCACAGACCCTAATTTCGTCTTTGATTTTTTGTTTTTTTGGTTTACCCACACTTTTTCATCGATTTCCCCATAATTTTCGTTTCACATTTCTCAGAAAACTGAGCTCATCATTGATTTCCCTATTTCGATTTCTAATTGTTCGACTTTTGCGATTTCATTATTCGATTTCAAATCATAATTTCTGTTTCCTTTACAGTTTTTATACAAATATTGATTGAGTTTTTATTTTATGATTGTGAGTACAGGCACAACGAGATTGCAAGGCTCAATCCAAGGGATTGCTAGTATTGGTTGTGTGGGAAATGTGCTTTTAGACACTCTGTAAGCCTCGATTTATTTCCTAATATAATTTGCACATTATTCAATTACTAGGAATTTAATTTTCATTTTTGCTCTGTCAAGTGTGTTTGTGTATTCAAATTTAGATAGCAGATCGTCTTTCCAATAGAATTATAAATATTTCTGTTTGGTTTCTATTGCACATGGTTGGGAGCATTGCGTTTGCAGATTACATAATTTGAAAATTCATAATCCATTTGCTAAACATGGTTCCCCAATTTCTGTTCTAGAATGTCATTCATTTGCTAAACCTGGTTGCACTAATCCATGTTCCTGCTATGAAGCATAAGACCTGATTACCAAACTGTTGCTTCTTATGTTGAAGCAATTCCATCTCATCTTGTTTTACTAGAAGCCAGGGTAAGAAAAACTGTCTGATGAATTGTGCTTCTTCTATGTTCTTTTAATACATGTTCTGAAGTAACTCATATCCAATAGGTGAAGTTTCATTCAATCCCCTTGAATTAGAAAAATTTCTTTCGTTTTTTTGAGAAGAACCATACTTTTATTGTAACTGTAAAATGTGTAAATTTGATTTTATGGCCTGTATATCAGAGAAATTTAGTAAGCTTCTTGTATTTTTCAGTTGTCATGTCTATGACCACAAATTTCATCATTTGCACCGTATGTGTGTGCAGTTTTTGTGTCTAATGTGTGGTGTGTGTGACTGTGTATTCAAATTTAGTTTTCATTCTTGCTGTGTCTAGTGTGTATACAAGTACCAGTGGTGTGGTGATGTATACACTTTTGCTTGAGAATTGAGATGGTGGAGTAAGTACTTTGTATGTGGAGGGGTGGAATGGGAATCTGGGTTTATGAAAGTTTATGTATTTGATTGTGTGGTGGTGTAGGTACTCTGTTTCTACTTTATGCTTCATATGTGGTTTTCACTTTCAGGAACTGTTTTAGTTATGATACCAACCCTGTAGTCTTTTGTCAATCTTTAGTTGTTCATCTCCACAACCTGAGTACTTGGATGTGCTCTTTCTATACTTTTTATTAAAATTTATGACTTATGAAAACCTATATAATATTAATTTAAGATTAAGTTGGGTTTACCTAAAGAAGTAAACAATCTCATTAAGACCCACCTCTGCAATTAAGATAATTTTTGGCAAGTCATTTTAAGTTGTATTAGCAAACATAATAGAAGCCATAAAGATTTGAATAGGCTCTTCAAAGTTCAAACAGAACTCACAGCCTCCCCAATCATGCACAGAGATACTCAACTGATATTGCTTGTAACGAAGATAAACCTTACTGACTGGTTAAAGTGGTAGATTCTTGATGCACATGCACCACTAGCTTGCATATTTCAATTCTATCTAGTGCTAACTGCTAATAACCTCTATAAAATAAAGGATTTTCCTTGCCATTTCCACGTCATCTTGGAAGCCAATTCGGAAAATAATATTGACTCAACACTACCAGTGCTAAAATGGTTCAGGAATCATTTTTGTGGAAGGTGTTTACCCCTTATAATACATTCCCTTCATTGCTTACCCTTGCCTGGTGCTGACTGCTCAGGGATCACCAGCAAGATGTATTCTCATCATTTTTGTTCTTGTTGCAGTTGTCCTCTGTTTGGAAAAACAAAAGAAGGGTAAAAGAGCAAAAACCGTGTCCAAATTCAACAGCTTGTCCACGTTTTGGTATATGAAGTTAGAATAATGTGTCATTAAGATTGGCTTCTAAAGTTACTATTGCTGCACTTATACAGGTGTGCCTAATTAATTAATTAATTAATTTATTTTCTTTTCTTTTTTGTTTTATATTGATGTGCTGTAATTTGATTGCTTTTGCTGTATTTGCTTGGTGTGATTATTTATGATATTTTTTGTTTAGATTCTCATTTGTGATGTTTGTAGTTGGTGAAGTATGTATTGGAATGGACTTGCTTTGCTTTTCTTTTTTTTCTGCTAAAAATTTGGAACCATTTTTTTTGTAGCAGAAATTAGCTGAAATATGTGATTCTAGCCATAGAGTTAGAATAATATTGTGTATTTGATAGAGGCCTTTGCTTTGTTATTATGTGTTTGTTATAGTAGTTTTTCATAAAATCGGTTTGATTTGTATAAGAGCTGAAAAGAAAATTTCCTTGATCACTATTAAATTAGTTTCAACGCTTTAATAAAGTTTAGCTTTTCTCTATGGTAAAGAATTTTTTTTTTTTTTTTTTTAAAAGAAAGCATAATTGCGAAACAATATCAAACTATGTGACAGTTTGTAGGGGTTTAGTTGACTGAATTTTTGAAAGATTAGTTATTTATAATTATTTGATTCTGAGTTGTGTTTTGTGAACTCTGTTGTGCCTTTTTTGTTCTTTTTGAAATTGTGGGTATCTTGAATTTGATATTGTGGAAAGGTGTGTAGATATATTTGCTGGGAAATTAACAAACTTTTGGTATCATTTTCTCTTTTTCAGAAACTTGAGGGCACCCATAATGGCTGAAATGATCAATTGTACTGGCTGCTAACTTCTTGCTTTGGAAATGACGATGAAGAATAAAATGTATCAAAACTTTTAACTCTTGGACAAATTTGGTCTTTGTACAAAGTGTGGTTGTTGATATCTTTTCTTTTAAACAAAAATTGACATATTGGCAATTTGTATGCGGCCCCTAATTTGTTAAATTTGTTAATTTGTGGGTTTGAGTTTAGGAATCAAAGAAAGTGTAATTGTAGCAATATACCACTTTTGCTATACATCAATACCATAGCATATCATCTCAACAATTGTGAATTTTTATGTGTGTGTATATATATATATATATATATATATATATATATTTGTGCATGATTGTGGTTTTTTTTTTTTTTTTTTTATAAATAAAATAAAATCTTATTTTGAGAGTCAAGAGACCTCTTATTTATCAAGGGTTGTAAATATAAATCTTTTAAACCTTGGTAAAAGGTTATTTAAGGGTCTCTTGACCCTCAAAATAAAATTAGAGCACTTGTTTTGAGGGCCACGAAGGCCTTCAAAATTTTCTTTTCAATGGCATATGTTTCGAGGGTTATCAATAAGACTCATAAAATAATTTTTTCAAGGTTTTTTAATACTTTTTTTAAGGGTTTTGACCCTTGAAAAAAGTCAAATTTGTTGTAGTTATGCAATCTTAGTTTGAAGCCATCTTTTTCTCTCTTCAAGTTCATCAAAGGAACCATGGCCAAAGCTTTGTTTTGCACCAAACCACCTCCAACTCGACAATTTCTCTCTTAAGCACGCTCTATTTTCTCTAGGCTACACTAAACCTATGACCTCAAGCTTTCCCTTCCCCTCTCTCTCTTTCTGATTCAAACCAAACCCATACCCATTATGGAACTTTTGTTTTGTCTTTATTGTGATCTATGGGCTCTCTCTCTCTCTCTCTCTCTCTCTCTCTCTCTCATTTGTGTTGTGTTATGTTTGTTGTGATATGTGGTCATTTGATTTGTACTAGTTTTAATTTCAAATTTTTGATTTGTAATTGTTTGGAATTTCTATTGTAATGTTCATCACTTTTTTTTGTAAAAAATTCAAACCCTAACTCTTTGATTCGTTTTAAATTTATTTTAGTCTTAAAAAGTTTTTAATAGAGGTGGGTAATGGGAAACTAATGAAGATAATCTCGAGTGGGCAAAGTATTAAGTTTTGAATTACGGATATATAAAGTACAAACAGGTCAAACCACAGGTGAGTTTACTGTAATTTGTCAAAAGTAATCTTACAAAGGTATTGCAACTTAAATAGTTTGTTAACTTTTTTTTTCTCATTCTTGAAGCTTTTTACTCTTTTCTTCATATTCTATCAAGTTTTTTTTTTTTTCCTTTTTGAAGTTATTTTTCTATTTTCTTTGGCAAAGAAAATAGTTAATCTTAGGTTCTTAACATTATTGCTAATGATATACTCCATAGATAGAAAGTCTCAAAGAATTAAACAAATCTTGAAACCCAGCGAGAGAGAGACATGGAAAGTGTGGGGTCTCACTCTTTTAACGCTGATGGAGTTCTATTATTGCTGATGCTCTCAATAGAAGCTTCCAATTGCTTTTGTTTTTCTTTTTTGTTAAAAAGCAAATCTGGTGTCACTGTTGTTATTAACTATTGATGTGTAGACTTTTTTTTTTTTTTTTTTTCGTTTACATAAGTGGTCAGTTGAAAATTGCTGAATTGGTTTTTCCAGTCTGATATTTACAATTTACGTTTTCAAAGGGGGAAAAAAGACTAATAAAATTTTGTCATAAATTAAAAGAGGTCAATAAAATTAATAATAATAATAATAATAATAATAATAATAATAATAATAATAATAATAATAATAATAATAATAATAATGATAATGATGATGATAATAATAATAATTTTAAATAAAGAATACTTTTTATAAGATATTTACTTATAATATTTATAAATTGAAAAAAAATTGTGTGAAGCACGGGCTAATAACTAGTATATCTAAAAGTTGAAACATATTATTTATTGTTACTATGAATCTGTCGAGCTGTATCAACAGCCACATCATTCACCCATTTTCAACTATTTTTCTCTTATTTTTAGTTCTTCTTCTTCTTACTAATTTTGCACCTTACTATTAATTTTTCCTCTTCCTTTTATTCTCGTTCTTATTATACCCATCTTCTTATTATAAATCTACTATTCTCTCTTACATTCTTTACATATTTTCTCACACAAAAAAGATTATTACTTGTTGGCGCCATATTTTGTCTAGCTTTAAATTTTAATAGAAGTTTTAGCATCAAATTAAAAGATTTCATGACATGGATAGTTAGACTTGTTTTTACAAATTTTCATCAATTTTTATGAGGTTTAATAAATTTAATTGAGTTTTAATTGAAATCTAACCATGGGATTGGGTTAATTGTGAAAAAAAAAAAAATTTCTATGTAACATGTACTAAATTTTTCATATGATTTTCATGGAAAATTGATATCATTTTGAGACTTTTTAAATCAAGCACGCCTTTGAAGATCACATGTCAGAATTGATCAAGAAATTTAATTGATTTTCATAAATTACGTGTCATGTTTTTATTTGGACTTATTTACTTTGTCATTTTTGCTCAATTTATTGTTATCACGTTATACATGTGATTTATTTAAAAATCAAGTTAATTTCTTTTGACTAAAGTGCATGTCAAATTTTATTGTGAATTATTAGTTGATTAAAGTCCATGTTACAGTTATGTGAGAGCACTACACTTTGGATTTAATCCATTGCACATGTGAGTTAAGATTTGTCCAGTTGCTAAAAAATTCTCACAACTCATTGTGTGACATCACTCATGTGGCGTGCCACCATTTTTATCATCGAGTGGTCACCATTCTCATCCAAACAATAGTGATTATATTATACTAGTCACAAACCGTGTGAAGCATAGGGGAAATTGATTGATAATAAGATAAAATGAGATTTAGAAATAGGAAATTGAGTTAATAATTTGCATATTATAGACATTTTGCAAGATAACATTTAAAAAATAAATAAATTGAACGGTCATAATAAAATAAAATAAAATGAGAAGAAATATTTACGCTCCGTTTGTTTTGATATAAAATATTTTTAGGAAAATATTTTCACAGTAAAATATTTAGTCCAAAATAAAATATTTTCAGTCAACTAAACTAACCAAGGTAAATTTGTGTAAAATGTTTTACACTTGAAATATTGGTAAAATATTTTACACTCGCTGCACTCTCTCAATCTTGATACCCCTGCCTCTCTCTCACTCTCAAGCTTTCCCAGTTTCCTCTCCACAACCCAACCCACCATCAGCCATTCTCTCCCTTAAACAGACGATCAAGACACTCATCACCGGCCACCAATCCGATCGTTGGCACTACCCATCACCGACTTCACCTCCACCATGGTTAGCTCTACACACACGATTCCCAAGTTTGAACTTCTTGAGATTTTTTTCCCCCTTTCTTTATTTTCCACCTCCACCATCTTTAACTCCACCTTCAATAGCTCACTAATTGGGGTTATGTGAAGTAAGTAATATTGTTGTTATTTTTGAGACTGCGAATTTTATGATAGATTATTATTATTATTATTATTTTTATGTTTGCCCGCTTAACTGTCTGAAAAATTTGTTTTTATCATTTAATCTGAAAACATGCCAAATTATAGGACCACAGAGGTTGAAATGGGTGAAAACTTATGTTAATGGACTTGAAAAACAAATGCTATGGTTTTTTTTTTTTTTTTTGGGAACTTATCTTTTACTTTGGTTCTACTCCTAAGTACAGGGCAGGTATTCCATAATTTTTCTTTGGTCTTTTATGCAGTGCATGAGCATGACCCGTGAGACCGCCGGTTCCTGTGATAGCTACCTCCAACAGAAGGAAGAATGCCGTAATTAATATTATAAGAGAGGTTTGTAAATCTGTCACTTTATTTTGGTTCTTGTTGATTGTGCTCATATCTAGGGCCTTTCTTGTTTTCTCCTAGGTGTCACTTTTGCCTTCAAATTTAAAAGAACAAAATGTTGATTGCTTAATGCTCTTAATTAGGTGGTGCCTTTTCTATTTTATATGAGAAAATCTATAATTGTATTAAACAAAAAATTTCTATTTACATACTAATTCTATTAGGAAAACTAAGAAAATCCTTGTAAAGGATTGTATTTTAAGGTGTCTTAAATTTGTTCTATTATAAGTTGTCTTCCATGTTGGAGCATTGTAGCTCTTGTTAAAGCGTCCCTCCCAACATTCCAATAATTCTAACTCTGATATAGGATTTACCCAACTCTTCCCACACAAACATAGAATAAGATACCACAGTTCCTTAGCAACCACAACATATAAAGCCCTGCAGTTACAATGAATCCTAAGTTTAGTGCTTATCAAAAAAAGAATTCATAGATTTAGTGATGCACAGGGAGATGAGAAATATACAGAGAGAACCAAACATTTGGAAGTCCACGCATGTGGGAATTAAATCTGAAGGTGATTGGGAGTGTGGGCCAATGGAGATACTCTATATCGGGCCTTTGCTCAAATTAAAGCCTTGTCCAAGGTCCCAAACATATCTCAAATGGGCAAAGGCCCAATTATTAGCATCCCTCTCCTGGAGCCCAAGATGATTTGGAGACCACAATGGTCTCGTGGGTCAAACTCCTTGGGGCTTGGCTACTAGGGACCCAAATTAGCCGAAGGGCCATCAACGCAAACCTGACTTTGCTAGTTGTGGGTTTTGGGAAAAACACCTCAAAACTTCTTAGAGCCCATTTCAAAACCATTACCACTTGATAGATTTTTTTTTTTTTTTATGTTTGCCCGCTTAACTGTCTGAAAAATTTGTTATTATCATTTAATCTGAAAACATGCCAAATTATGGGACTACAGAGGTTGAAATGGGTTAAAACTTATGTCAATGGACTCGTTCTTTATAACTTCTCGTTTACTTTGGTTCTACTCCTAAGTACAGGGCAGGTTTTCCATATTTTTTTCTTTGGTCTTTTATGCAGTGCATGAGCATGACCTGTGACTCTGTGAGACCGTCAGTTCCTGTGATAGCTACCTCCAACTCCAACAGATGAAAGAATACCGTAATTTTAAGAGAAGTTTGTAAATCTGTTACTTTATTTTGGTTTTTGTTGATTGTGCTCATATCTAGAGCCTTTTATGTTTCCTCTTAGGTATCACTTTTGCCTCCAAATTTAAAAGAACGAAATGATGATCTCTTAATGCTCTCAAGATGGTGTTGCCTTTTCTATTTTATATAAATTAGCCCACTATGATTCTCATACATGTATAAATATATACCTTCATTATCACAAATATCAACAAGCTCTAGCCATTAGAATTTCCTATGCTCTAGTCATTCACTGATATTTACTTATCAAAAAAGCTATTCACTTTTATTTATTTGATGCATAGCACACCTAACGTGTTACCACTTGAACTTCTATATGTCATGTTATAGTTATTTACACTTCAACTTAACTATTCTCATGCATCATTCCTGCAGACCCACATCTTCAACCCATATCTGAAAGAATTAAGAGTAAGTCAATTAAAATATGCTTTTGTTATATATGTGGATGAGGTGTGCTGGTTCTTGCTTTTTATTGCAGAGTGGGAGGAATCCGAACAAAGGAGAGCAACTGCTGCAGGTTTTACCAATATTGACGAGTACCATAGGTATAAACATTCAAAAGACCCTCAAATGTGCCGGATCGCTTATGAGAATTACAAAGAGGTAAACTGTATTTAATTTAGAAACTTTTAAATATTCTGTTTATATGATATAATACTCATGTCTTGGCTTTTATTCTCAGTAATGAGATATAAGGAATATATAGTTTATGGTTGAGTTGTATTTTTTAAATTAATTCTTAATTTGAAATCCTGTTACAAGACTTATTTCCTGTCTAATTGAGTTTTATGATCCAACATTTTTGCCTTTTCAATCCTATGAATCTAGAATCTAGTTGACGCAGTTTCAATGGTGCCAAATTAATTAAAATGCATCTATTTAATCATGCATATTCATAACCGGTAAATAAAAACAATGTTAGAATATGAATCTCAACTGATTGAAATTCATTAAAATGCATCTATTTTTGTGCGTTGTTTCATGCTTGTGAATGTAGTATAGATTTGACTGATGTGATGGGCTTAGCATTAGGTGAATATGTGGATTTACGTTTTAATATGATAGAAGAAAATAAGAATTTTTTTTTGGTCCCAAAGGGAGGGAGAAAGGGAGATTCAAACTAGTTATATCTGTATGAGGCACGGTCTCCAACCAATTTTAGAAATAGAAGAAATTAAGGGTTAGGGTTTGTAGAATGAATTGGAGTTTGTAAATTTGAATCTTGATGACTATTTGGTAGGGAAAATATGTGGACCTTTAAAACCACAACTCATGCTTTAATTAGACTTCAACCAAAGACCTTTAACCTTGAAAGAAATTCCAATGTAGCAATGCATAATCTTCGATGGCTAAGGGCCTGTTTGGTACATGTGTTTAAAAATTGAAAATTGTTATTTGAAAACATTTGTAAAAATACGTGTGGATGAAAAATTGTGTAAAAATGCGTAAAATGTAGTTTAAAAACTGAAAATGGTTGTTTGAAAACAACCACCAAACACCCCCTAAATCATTTTCCCCCTATTTGGGAAAAAGGAAGGCCTCTAGTTTTTTGATGTTTTAAAATAAAAGAAATACAAATTACAATTATGCACCAACTCTTTAGTCACCCCGTCCATAAGTATTAAGGATAAATAATCTTTCTTTTTAGCCTTGTTATCAAGTTTATCTCTACAAAGATTTGTGGATAATGCTTGTTACAAATTATAGCTACATCATCTTGTGTTGATACTGATTGTGATGAAAATTGGCATTACGGGGACCAAAAGAATTATCTTCACAAAACAAAAAAAAAAACTAATTTTTAAAGTGGCTAACTTATGCTAGGTTCTTTGTATGCAGTGTTCAGTGTAACATAATTTTGAGCTTTCTCAAGTTTTTAATAACTTTTTTTCTTTCATCAATCATGCAGTGCATTAGCAAAGGTTATGGAGGTTGTGATGGATGCCGCTTAGATTGTCCCCAATTCAAGTAGGCTCCTAACTGTGGTGTTGTTGTTCACCAGTGCCTCATGAATATCAGCAGTAGACTAATATCTATAAATTATGTCTATGTTTAGAGATTGTTTGGAGTAATTAACCATTTGAATAGTGCTTCATCTTAAGTTACTTTGTCAGTAACAATTTGGTGTGATATATTTATAAGCACACCCCGTACGAGAAATGTTAACGAACAATTGATACACTGGTTGTGTTAATTGTAACCTTATACATGTTAAATATAGAGATGGAGAGTTAGAGACAATTGTGTAGGTTATTTTGCAAAGATTGCTGATAGCGTATGCTTAGCTTATGGTTCATACGATTTATTAATGCTACTAAAAACTTTATTTTTGAACCATAATCTTCTCGATTACTTGGGTGATTACCGTACAAGCATGAATTTGTAAACTCTCTCTCTCTCTCTCTCTCTCTCTCTCTAAAATTGAGCCTCCAACAAGCAGAAACTCACCCCTATTAGCACTATATACATGATCTTTCTATGTTGGAAACTGCTCAACAAGAGTCTTGAACAACGTGAGATGGAATTGGAGCTTTACTATCAGACCTCATAAAATTGATTTCCACTCGAAGAGGAACCAATAGTAGAGAGGAAACTTATCTACCATTGTTAAATTAAAAGCAATAATTTGGGCTCTCATGTTAGTAAAATTCATGCTCTCTGCACAGTGATTCAAGTTAAAATCTAGAAAGTGAAGTTACAATCTTTTTTTATAAAAGCAATGGAAATCCCATAAGCCATCTAAGTTTGAACATATGTTCTGACTTAAGATATTCATAAAAAAAAAAAAAATTTTAAGTTAGAACATGTCTTAATCTTAAAATTTTCTTGAGTTTTTAGAATAAATTATGTGCCAGCATCCACATCAATTTATGTACTTTTTATCACATTTGTGGAAAAGAGAGTATTTCACATTTCCACAGAAGCATTGCTATGTTCCACAAGATTCATAGTTTTAAAAACTGGTATAGGCAAAAAACTGAAAAAGAGATTAGTTATTGGTTTTTTTTTTGTTTTGACCGGGGTTGGACAATTGGTTGAATCGATGACGTTATAATTTATATAATTAAAATATTTAAAATAGATAAATAATTTTTATGTGAAATTTTATAACTTACAATTATAAATATAAAGATTTTTTATTTGAATACTATTTAAGTTCCGTATTTTTATTTTTATAAATAATAGTTTAATAATTTAACTTTACTTATATGTTTTAACTTTTAACTAATTATTATTCACTACAAGAAAAAAAGACATAATATAACAAGCATTACTGCTACAATCTCATAATGGAGGTAATATATATACTATTGCATCTCTAGGTTGTTTTTTTGTTGTAATAGTAACTTAAATTTATTACATCAATATGAGATTGTAGCAATAATTATTATGTTACATCGAAATGTGTTGTTGCAATAGGTAACTCTTATTATACATTGAGATATGTTGTTGCAATAAGTAATTTTTTATTTCACATTGAACTATATTGTTAGTATATTTCCTAGATATGGTTTTTAAATTGCAAAATAGGTTAATGAAAAAATTATTATTTAAGAAAATGATTTATTTATTTATTTATTTTTGATAAAAAAATCAACCTATTGCAATGAGATTTTTTTAACCTATTATCTAGGAAGTTTATTACAACAGCTTGCATTGACTTTTTTGTCATTGCAATAACACCTATTGCAATGAGATTTTCAAAATAAATCATTGCAATTCGTGGAACTTATTGCAACGAAAATCTAGTGTTGTATAAACCTATTGCCTCAAAGTTTATTACAACGGATTGCAATGACTTTTTTATCGTTGCAATAACACCTATTACATTGACATTAGTTGTTATTGCAACGATTTATTTTGTTGTATTAAGTCTTTTTTCTTGTATTATTATTGTTGTTGTAATATTTGACTTGTGTCTAACTTTTTTTTTTTTTTTTTGGAAAACAAACACATGTAAAGAGAGAGGGGAAGAGATTCTAATACAAAGACAAATCACAACTCCACTCAAAATCCATTAACTTTTAAAGGAAGGCAGAACAAGTTATACATCACACATCTAACTAATTTGTTAAAGTTGGTATTGGCTCTACTCTGTGTGTTTGTATAATAATCGGAGTGTAACAAAATGATTTTCATTCCAAACCCAAATAAATAATGATTTTCATTTGGAAAAAAATTCCTTAATCAAAATCATCATTAGTTCAAATAAATAAATAAAATGACTTCAAAAAAAAATATTTTAATCCCCAATATCGAAACCACCATCAGAGTTTGAATCTTCATTAATGCCTGAGTCTCCACCAGAGCCTGATTGTGGTGGTCTAGGGGCCACATCCACATCTGCTTTTGATCAAAAGCTCCAATCTTCTAAACCCCTCTATTTTGTGGTCCATTCTCTGAAATCCAGCATCCATCTTGCCCTCTAGCTTTTGCATATTTGATAAAATCTGTTTCACGTTTTCCATGGTCGCAATGCCATCCAAGCCAAGCATTGAGCTGCCAATCTTTGCAGCGCCAACCGTCAAGCTATTATCACGGACACTCACAATCTGCCCTACTCCTTTTAAGCCGATCTCCGCAGCACCTTCAACAACCATGACGTTGGAAAGTAATGGCATAACCCCTTCGCCTACAAAAAAAACTAGTACATATTGCAAATAATGGAGGTAATATATATACTATTGCATCCCTAGGTTGTTTTTTTGTTGTAATAGTAACTTAAATTTATTACATCAATATGAGATTGTAGCAATAATTATTATGTTACATCGAAATGTGTTGTTGCAATAGGTAACTCTTATTATACATTGAGATATGTTATTGCAATAAGTAATATTTTATTTCACATCGAACTATATTGTTAGTATAGTTCTTAGATATGGTTTTTAAATTGCAAAATAGGTTATTGAAAAAATAATTATTTAAGAAAATGATTTATTTATTTATTTAATTTTTTTTGATAAAAAAATCAGCCTATTGTAATGGGATTTTTTCAACCTATTGTTTAGGAAGTTTATTACAACAGCTTGCATTGACTTTTTTGTCATTGCAATAACATCTATTGCAATGAGATTTTCAAAATAAATCATTGCAATACGTGGAACTTATTGCAACGAAAATCTAGTGTTGCATAAACCTATTGCCTCAGAGTTTATTACAACAGCTTGCAGTGACTTTTTTATCGTTGCAATAACACCTATTACATTAACATTAGTTGTTATTGCAATAATTTATTTTTTGTTGTATTAATTATTTTTTCTTGTATTATTATTGTTGTTGTAATATTTGACTTGTGTCTAACTTTTTTTTTTTTTGGAAAACAAACACATGTAAAGAGAGAGGGGAAGAGATTCTAATACAAAGACAAATCACAACTCCACTCAAAATCCATTAACTTTTAAAGGAAGGCAGAACAAGTTATACATCACACATCTAACTAATTTGTTAAAGTTGGTATTGGCTCTACTCTGTGTGTTTGTATAATAATCGGAGTGTAACAAAATGATTTTCATTCCAAACCCAAATAAATAATGATTTTCATTTGGAAAAAAATTCCTTAATCAAAATCATCATCAGTTCAAAATAAATAAATAAAATGACTTGAAAAAAAAAAAGATTTTAATCCCCAATATTGAAACCACCATCAGAGTTTGAATCTTCATCAATGCCTGAGTCTTCACCAGAGCCTAATTGTGGTGGTCTAGGGGCCACATCCACATCTGCTTTTGATCAAAAGCTCCAATCTTCTAAACTCCTTCTTTATTTTGTAGTCCATTCTCTGAAATCCAACATCCATCTTGCCCTCTAACTTTTGCATATTTGATAAAATATGTTTCACGTTTTCCATGGTCTCAATGCCATCCAAGCCAAGCATTGAGCTACCAATCTTTGCAGTGCCAACCGTTAGGCTATTATCACGGACACTCACAATCTGCTCAACTCCTTTTAAGCCGATCTCAATAGCACCTTCAACAACCATGACGTTGGAAAGTAATGGCATGAAAGAGAGAGGGGAAGAGATTCCCAAATCACAACTCCACTCGCCTTACAGTATACATTGCATTATCTAGGTTGTTTTTTGTTGTAATAGTAACTTAAATTTATTACATCAATATGAGATTGTAGCAATAATTATTATGTTACATCGAAATGTGTTGTTGCAATAGGTAACTCTTATTATACATTGAGATATGTTGTTGCAATAAGTAATATTTTATTTCACATCGAACTATATTGTTAGTATAGTTCCTAGATATGGTTTTTAAATTGTAAAATAGGTTAATGAAAAAATAATTATTTAAGAAAATGATTTATTTATTTATTTAAGTTTTTAACATCAAAAAATCAATCTATTGCAATGAGATTTTTTCGACCTATTGTTTAGGAAGTTTATTGCAATAGCTTGCATTGAATTTTTTGTCATTGCAATAACATCTATTGCAATGTGTTTGTATAAATAACACCTCGGATTTCAACGATTTATTTTGTTGTTTTAAGTCATGAATATTTGATTTGTCATTCAAACAAACTAATACTCAAACTAGATAATGATTTTCATTTGGAAAAAAAATTGCTTAATCAAAATCATCATTAGTTCAAATAAATAAAAAAAATGACTTGAAAAAAAAAAGATTTTAATCCCTAATATCGAAACCACCATCAGAGTTTGAATCTTCATCAATGCCTGAGTCTCCACCAGAGCGTGGTGGTCCTGCTTTTGATCAAAAAAAAAAAAAACCAGTACACATTGCAAATATACCACCAAAACGTTTCCAAATGAAGCCAACACAATAACGACAAAAAAGAAGTGATTCACTAGTTTACCCTTTTTCTTCTTTGCATTTTCTTTGTAAGGTTGAATTTATTTAATTATGTATTGGCTTTATTTCGTGCCAAATTAACTTGTATTTTTAGCAATTAGATACCCTGTATTTAGGTGAGAATTATGTAAGGGTTGTGTGTGAGAGAGTGTGACAAAACTCAAGATGTGTGCACTCAAAGGAGTCTCACGATTGTATCTCGCGACTGAATCGCGACTGACAAGTTGCCAAAGTGGCACACATGTGAAGTATACTGGGAGTTGAAGGGTCACGACAGATGGAGTATTACAGGACAAAAAGTATAGTCTGATATGACAGTTATCCCGTGACTCAGACTCGCGACTAGTTCCAGTCGCGAGGCTGAGTCGCTAGAATGCCCTGTTTATCTCCTGAACCAGCATCTACCTTCTCCACCATAAAAACGTCAGTCCCATGAACTTTTCCCATATATTTCTTTCCAAACAAGAATTTTTTGACCTTTTTTTTCTATATTTTATGCAAGACACTCTATACAAAAAAGAAATAAAGTAGAACGAAAAAAATTAGTAACATGAAGGAAAAAAAACAAGAAATTAAAAAATTATATATATACCATGAGTTTGATACTTATTTCCATAAAGAAATTTTTTTCAACTTCATCCTACACTCAGTGAAGTCCTAACCTGTTTTAAAAAGACAAAACAAGACTGAGTAAAAAACCAACCAAAAAAATAGATGATAAAGAAAAGAAGAAGAATATGATTTATAATGCCTTCATTCTTGTTGAAGATATTTCGAGCTCCGGCCATCCTTCCTAGGCGGGTCATGGTGAGGGTGAAGATTTTGAAAAAAAGAAGAAGAAGACAAACAGGAGAGAGAGGGAGCAAGAGATGAGAGTCAGAGAGTGTAAGAGTGTAGTGGAGGCCATATATAGAGCTAGAACTGAAATGAAACAAGGACGTGAAGAGACATGACACGTGTCACTCTGGGCATTGTTGGTACAGTACTCCCAAAAAGTGGCAATGACAAATAAAAAAATCAACAACAATTTGAGGGGGAAAATTGTTTTTTCTTTTGTTTTTAATACAAAAGGATGACTCCTTGTTTATCTAGCTGTCATTTTTTTTTTTCATTTTGACTATTTTTAATATATAATCAATCCTCGTGTTTCCTATCCTATATATATTTTTGTGTACTTTACTTTTTCGTAAAATACTTTTATTAGTGCTGATTCATTAAAAATAAATAAAAATAAACCTTTTCTAGCTAGCAATCTTGGCAATACGTCTGCAACTTTACGATAGTTTTTATTATTTTTCCAATCTTAAATTGATTACTATCAATGCGTAGGTGCAAAACAAGCTGACTCATGAATTCTGAGAAATAGTTTTTATGCTATTATCTTTTGAGGATGTGGCAGACCTAGTGGCTCCTAAAACACATACAAAGAAAAAAAAATTAGAGAATTCAGACATATCAAGACATTACCTAAAAATGTCAATTATCTTTCATAGAAAAGTAAAATGTAAAATAATAAGTTCAAAAACAATATAGAATAGTGAAAAATAAGGGCCCGTTTGGTAATGTTGTTCTAGTAACGTTGTTTGTATTTTTTAGAAATACGTGTGAGTGAAAAAGTGCGTGGAAATACATGTAATGTTGTTTAAAACACTGAAAACTGTTGTTCTAGTTACACTACCAAATAGGAAAATTCTAACGCATCAAATGTATAGAAAATTAGCCCATTTTCTCTCATTAAAAAAAAAAAAGTTTATTTTCATCATACATATGAACCATTATCAAAAGCTTCCACAATTGCTAAATTATTGTATGTTTGAATTGACTTATTTTCTAATTTGTTGAGTTACACTAGGAAAAAAAAAGAGATTTTAATACAATATAAATTCTATGTAACTATTTTTAAATTTTTTTATTATAATTATTGACTTTTAGGGTTGGCTCAAAATCATCCTCCACAATTGGGTACTAGGAGATTATTGGTGATTAAGGGTCCGTATGAATACCGTTTATTTTGATGAAAACTAAAAACTAAAAATACTGTTGCAAGATAATTTTTAAATGTGAGAATAATGCTGTGAGACTTAATTTTGATGAAAATTTTGTTGAAAAAGAGGTTTATGGGTCCTGTGAACAGTGCACAAGACCCACTGAAGAAGCTACCACAGCCACAAAATGCTCAAAAAAAAAAAAAAAAAAAAAACGCGAACGTAGACACAGATGCAGACGCGTCCCATTTCATCACTAACCTATAGATCTCCTTCATACCAAGGACAAATTATGGAGCTAAAAGAATATCGACACTACCTCTATGTTAAGAGCAATTAAGGTATACAATATTGTTAAGTTTAATAATAAGAAAATATTGCACACCTAATAAACTTGCACACTAAAGGATAAGATGGAACACAAACATAAAACATGAAACATGGGAGTGTGAAGGTTTGTTGGTAGTGTAGTGTAGGCTGTGTAGCTCTACTAGAGCTAGAGGTGATATTTTTATAGGACGTGAAAAGACAAATATTAGCAGGGTCATGGTGACAGACCGTATGTCACTCTAGGATTTCTCTGGTCAACTCACACAAAAATGGTGTAGTGTACAGTTTTCTCAAATTTTTGGCAATGACAGTCAAGATAAAAAAAGGTAATTAAAATAAGGTATATTTTTTTTTATAAAAAAAATGTACACAACAATTTCACAACAAAATTAATTAGCAAGATTTTGTTATTTCTAATCTATATGTTTACTATTAACATAAATTTTTTTATTTATCATTAACAAAATAGTGTGAATAAAAGAGTATAATTCAGGACTATAAAATAATTTTCCTTAGACTATGGCTATTATTTTATAGTCTCGGACTATACAATAATTTTCCATAGGCTAGGGCTGCTAAAAACAAAAATAGAATGGTGAAAAATAAGTCTTCAACTATGAAAATTCTAAGGCATCAACATATAGAAAATTAGCCCATTTACTCTCATAAAAAAAGTATATTTTCATCATACCTATGAATTATTTTCAAAAACTTCCACTATTGCTAAAATATTGTACGTTTGAATGGAGTTATTTACTAATTTGTTGAGTTACATTAGTAAAAAAAGAAAGATGTTTTATTACCATATGAATTCTATGTAATTATTCTTTTATGATTATTGACTTCTAGATTTGGCCTTATATCATCTTACACAATTGGGTAGTATGAGACACTACCAGTATGTCAAGAGCAATTAAGGTATACAATATTGTTAATTTTTAAAATAATAAAATATTGCACACCTAATAAACTTGGACACTAAGAACAACACTAAGAGCAATTAAGGTATACAATATTGAAAGGCCATGGTTAGTTTCAAAAAGCTATTTAATATAAATAGGGTTGAATATACCCTGAATTTCATGACCATCTATAAATTTTGACTTGTCCCCAAAAAATCTATTATTTTTTACCTAGCTATTGCCATCGAGCCAAATTATAGATGTGAACTGTCATTAAAGTATTTGTTTGAGTTTTTCTCTTTTTGTTGCTTCATCATGCCTGTTGTGAGTGATTACCAAATTATTTGTTTAGGTCTTTTGAGATATTGAAATTGATGGTTGCAAACTCTAAGTCAAAAAAAAAAAAAAAAAAAAAATCAGTTCGATAAGCTAATCCTTTTTCTATTAGTATGTTTGATTGTGCAATTTCAAACCTAATAAGACACATGTTGGTTGGCAAATTGATCCTCCTTCCTCAATCTAAATTCACTCAAGCGATGAACATTTGTAATTCCAACAATTATTTGTTTTTTTTTTTGGGTGATATAATAAACTTAAGACTCTTTTATTTCAAACATAAAAGATAATGCGCCATGCAGTAAGTGGTAAATGCTAACTACACATGAATAGCAAAAAACTTTATACAAATTTGAAAGAAAATTTTATCCTATACATCAAATAACACATACAAGAAAAGTTTTCCACCATAACCATTAAAATAATAATATTTTTTTAAGATTGAAGTTACAGTGAGCTTTTTCTTAAGTTTGAAAGCTCACTATAGCTCAGTTGCTATTTTTATTTTTATTTTTATTTTTTTAAAGTTTAATATGTTTGTTGTAACTTACTTTTTAGTGTTTTTTACAAATTTGATGTTAAAATTTAGCATTTATAGCATTGAAAGAAAATTTTATCCTATACATTAAATAACACATACAAGAAAAGTTTTACACTACAACCATTAAAATAATAATATTTTTTTAAGATTGAAATTACAGTGAGCTTTCTTTAAGTTTGAAAGCTCACTGTATCTCAGTTGTTATATTTTTTATTTGAAGTTTAACATGTTTGTTGTAACTTATTTTTTAGTGTTTTTTACAAACTTGATGTTAAAATTTAGCATTTATGGCATTTAGTATTTTTAATGAGAATGCTCTTAATATAACCTCAAAATTGTATATAAAAAAAAAAAATGTAAAAACCATTGTCCCAAAACACTTGAATCCAAATCCAGCGTAGTTTACCTTTTTTGTGTGGTCAAAAAAATTATAGTTTCTTTTTTTGTTTTTTTGAAATCAAAACCGTAATCATTCATTCATAAATTATAGTTTCTTTGGTAAAAAACGCAGTAGTGGCCTAGTGGGAGTGCAAATTCATGATTATGATATCTTTTGGTCTTAATATAATCTCCAAGTCAAGTTCTATCCAAATATTAACCCAAAAAGAAAATTCTTCATGTACAAATAATAATCAAACCCACCGGAATCTCTCACTCATATACACACACAGTCCCCGGGAAATTCGATTTTTATTGCTTTCTTTCCATTATTCTCTCTTTCCCTCTCTCTCATAAAACCCACACACGTAGTCTTGTATTAGTTTTATTATGTGGTGGAGATCAGCCTCGTTCATTCTGGACCAACGACACCTCCAAGAGGACCCACCAAACGACATCGCTTCATCCTCCAAAGGACCCCCCGATACTCTCTCTGCTGTTTCCCCTCCCCAAACCCACTCGTCCTTCATGGCCGCCGCCGATCCATTCAACCCTATCCCTAATCCCAAAATCTCCGCCTACTACCAGACCCGAGCCGCCCACACCGCCGTCGTCACGAGCGACTGGCTCGCCCAGGCCCAGGCCGCCGTCGGCCGCCATCCCGACGACCCTCCGGCGCCCCAGACCCAGCAGCCTCTCCTCCCCGTTTCTCCCTCCGGCGCTGCTTCCGGGAAGAGCTTCTGCGTCATCAACGAGTTCAATAACTGGCGGAAACAGCCCGATCTCGCGGAGGCCGTCGCCGCTATTCGCGCCTTGGCCGCCGTGATTAGAGCTAGCGAGGCTACCACTATGATGGAGCTCGAAATCGAGCTCAAGAAGGCCTCCGATTCTCTCAAAGTAAAATTCTTTCTTAGCTTTATGCTCTGTTTGTTTGCTTGAAATTGTCAAGTTCATATGAAGTTTGATATTTTTATCATAATTGGGTTGCTTTAGTTTTTTTTTATAAACAGTGTATAGACAAGGATATTAGATTAAATTGGTGCACATGTAATTGTAAAGAGGCTGAATTTGATTAGTGTAATAGTTTTCTTTAGAATTGCAGTGATGATGATGAATAAACATTGCAAAAATTGTTTTAGGGTGTACATAACAAAGTTGATTGAGAAAGTATAGGAGAGAAATAAGTAGTGTCATGTATTGCCAATCCTTTTTATAATCGGGAATTGTTAGAAAAATAAGCTGACATAAGGTAATCACTTGGGAAAATTAGTTAAATGCAGCACATAAAAAAGTTTAAGATTTGGGTCTCAATAGGTTTTGCAATTGATTTGTTTATCTGTGTATGTGCTTACCAGTCGTGGGACACAACCTCCATCTCCTTGACAGCAGGATGTGATCTATTCATGCGTTATGTAACTAGAACTTCGGCGTTAGAATATGAGGACTTCAATTCAGCTAGGTCTCGCTTGATTGAACGCGCAGAGAAGTTTGGAGAGATTTCCTGTAAGGTGTGTGCAAACCATTTACAATCTATAACTCCTTAAGGAAAATTTTATTAGCAATGATATAATATTAGTGCCATTAGCTCAATTAGTTGTCTCATATTGCAGGCACGCAGGATCATTGCCATGCTTAGTCAAGATTTTATATTTGATGGTTGTACAATTTTGGTGCATGGCTTTTCTAGAGTTGTCCTGGAAGTGCTGAAGACGGCAGCTCAGAATAAGAAACTCTTTCGAGTTTTCTGCACAGGTTTTGTTTTTTTTACTCATATAGCGCTATATTTGCATTGGACTGTCTCTTGATGGAATTAAATCAAAATTGGTGTTCTTTTGTCTTCGTTATGGATAAGATTAAATCAAAACTGGTACCATTTTTAATGTGAGAAACTAGCCATTTGGCAACTTTTTAATGGGGTATCTGGCTCTTTACTTCTTTCTGCACCATTCTCTAGATTGCAATAAATCACGTTATTTTCTTGATGTTTGAGTTCATCAAAAGCATGGGTCACTTTGAAAGTGGAATATGATTTCCTTACATTATTGACCCATGACTGAGCGTGGGTATGGTGCTTACTCCATAAACACTCTTATATTATGTTGGGTTATGGTCCTTATGTTTGCATTTTGATAATCTTCTTTAATGAACAAGTGGGCAGTGTCTGTATCTCTTATCCTTTCATAAGGTAGTCTCTATCACCGAGTTTAATTTTTCATGCTGTAAAATGCAGAGGGAACCGGACAGAACGGGTTTACCATTATCTAATGAGTTGGCCAAGCTTGATGTTCCTGTGAAACTCCTGATTGACTCTGCAGTGGCATATACTATGGATGAGGTTGATATGGTATTTGTAGGGGCAGATGGAGTGGTGGAAAGTGGAGGTATTATTAACATGATGGGAACATACCAAATTGCATTGGTAGCACACAGCATGAACAAACCAGTTTACGTGGCTGCCGAAAGCTACAAGGTATACCAAATTTTGTTCTTTAAAATATCTGATCAAGAAAATCATTGTTTCAAAATTTCATATATTTAGAAGAATCTCTTTGTTGCATTTATCGCATTCCATAAAACAGATATAATGCATAATTTTCTTTCCACTAGACATTAAATACTGATAATTTGATATGTTGCTATCAGTTTGCTCGCCTTTACCCACTAGACCAGAAAGACATGGCCCCTGCTCTACGTCCTATTGATTTTGGGGTACCCATCCCATCCAAGGTTGAGGTTGAAAGGTCTGCTCGGGATTATACACCTCCTCAATATCTTACTCTACTCTTCACAGATTTGGGTGTGCTCACTCCTTCTGTGGTCAGCGATGAGCTCATCCAGCTATACTTATAGTCATAGTCGTGTATGGATAGTTGGATACAATTTTCTGTATTCATGCATGAATGGTTAGTTTGGTTTTGTTAGTGGTTTCTTATTCGTGAACTTTGGAATGGATAATGGATAGGAATGCAGTCATTTTTTCGTGCAAACACATAGGCCTGTTTGCAAACATGCATGCCTATGTGTGCAGGGAAAATATTGCAAAGAAAGTTTCTTAGGAGTACAAGTTGGGTATAAGTTATGCAGCACTTTATTTAAGCCGGTCTCATAAGATAATTTTTTTGTCGTGGTATTGGGCCTACTGGCACCACGACGCTCATTTACTGTGGTCATTTGATATTTTTGATGTTAGAGGTCAGAGGGTCATTGGGGCCTGTGCTCTAGAGACAAGAAAATGCAACCCTGTGATGCAGCAATCATGTGTTTAAGTCGTTAAATTTGATGTTTGAAATATATTGAGTTAATCATAGTGAGTGGAACATGTTGGATGGATATATATTGTGTAGGGGCATACCGCTAGTTGGCTTCACTCCTGCCCTCTTTACTTTCATGTAGGTTTTTTCTTTTCTTTCTTTCGGTGTATTTGGATATACCTTTTAACTAAACCTTAATAGCTAAAATTTTATTAAAAATTGCGCTCAGGAAAAGCAAAAAAGTTTTAAAAAGTTACATAAGCAAATAAGTAAAAAACTTCACCTAAAAAAAGTTAAAAGAAATAGCTATCATCCTTTTTTTTTTATGAGAAATCTATGGCTTCATCCTTAAGAGTTAAGTGCATGTTATCCTTAAGAGTTGAGTGCATGTTTTGCACCATTAATTCTAATAACGTATGGATTTCTTTCTATCACGGTTGGAGTAGGAGTTTTCTTTTACTCTAGTGGGTGGGAATATTTGAATCCAAGTTATCCACGGAGAGAGAGGTATACGTATATCCAACTTCTCCCATGTAGAGAACTGTATCCTTGATTGGTAATTGAAGTATATATAGGCAATTTACTTCCTTTTCACGTAGAAGTATATCCGCACTCTAGATAGAACAAGAGCAACTCGGTATATTCAACTTGGACGCCAAGAACAACAAAGCTAATTTTATTTAATTGTTCATTAAAGGATAAGATGGAACAAAAACCGAAAGCAAGTTTGACTAGATTAAAAGCATGTAACATACTAACATTAGAAACAAAAACATAATATTTCTCCTCCTAGCCAAGTGAAGTCGTGGAATAAAAATTCTTCTTCTTCAATGTTTCTCCTTCTTGTGAAGAAGCCTCTCCCTTAGCTCTGCAACATCAATCTCACCAAAGTGACTCTCCGGAATCCAGTTGCCAGTTTTTGGATCTCTCATCCAAAATATCTCTTTCTGCCCTTCAGCCACAGTGCCGCCAGATTCGGCTACCTTCCTCACCACTGTCATTACCGGCTGCACCCTTGCATTCTCCACTGCCACCGAGTATGCCCTCCTATAGTAACCAAAAAGAAAAAAAAAAAAATCATGTCAAGAACACAAAAGAAGAAGATGACCCATGATGATTGAAAATTAAATGTATAAGAGGAAAAAACCAAGCACAAACCTTAGAAGGAGAAGGTAGTTGATGGGAACGCTAGCCATGATCACTTGAAGAAAGAATGAGAGGAATAATAAGGATTTCAAATATATAGAGATAAAAGATAGCAGGGATGTACGTGAAGAGTTTGGAGGAGGAAGGGATTGTTTATATAGGCAAAATAGAGTGGCGGTCTTAATTGTAACTTAAAAAGTAGGAGAATCTCTTTGATTCCCTGTTTTAAGGGGATAAGTAGTTGTAATTGTTTTGGTTTTTGAATTGATTAACGTATTGGAAACTCCCTGGCGCTAATAAATGACCGTGGATTTCCTTATTTATTTAAAGGTTAATAATTTATATTTATTATAATTTAGAAATATATGTTTTTATTTTTTAAACAAATAAAAAGGATAAACTTTAAAGATAAGCTGTAACTGTAATTTCTTTTTTAAACGAGAGGGGAAAAAAATCATAAATTTTAAGAATTCTCTTATTGAATTTAAAATGAAATTTGTTATTTGATATATGACCCTATTTCTAAATGAAGTTACTCTTCATTAATGAAGGTATTTTTGAACCATATAAAAATTTAGTTGAAAGAGGAGAAACCTTTTATATAATGTATAGATATTTATTTATTTTATCTAGAATTAGGATTTATTCTTCTTTTTTTCCTTTAACAACTAGGATTTCTTGGTTGCTAATCAAACACAAAATCATAGATGCCTTCTGTTTTTTTTTTTTTTTCCTTTAATAACCATGATTTCTTGGTGACCGTGACCAATTAAACAATTATAAAAAAAATATGGAAACCAAATTATCCACACTTGGAAAATCCAGTATGGCAATTACAGTATTACATCACTTGTTAGAATTAAACAACAGAAAATAAGTCTTAGTTCCAATATTTAACCCCCAAAAAAAAAAAAAAAACGGTGGATTTCATAGGATAATGTCGTTTTTTTTTTTTTTTTTTTGGAGAGAATGTCGGTTTCATTTAGAGTAATAGTTTCAATTTCTCGATGTCAACTTATCTTAGGCCGGAAAGCATTTTTTGGTAAAGCGAACCATTCTTTTTGTCTTTTGAGAGATAGAGATAAAGTATTTCCAACCTTTTGATTTTGATTTCCCCATATATAATAAGACAATGCTAATCCTTCTAATTAAAGGCATAAAAGGATTTATTCCCTGGTTGGTGGAATGGTGCATGGCAGATTCAAGTTAAATTAACTCGTTTAATTTAAGCCAAATTCCAGCTCTACTCACATACATTGGATCAGCAAATTTGCATTTTTTTGAAAAATAAAAATAAAAATTTGCATACCAAATATCAGAAAACATTCTCAATCTCATTTTCAAGGTCGTTACCAAATACTGGAAAATGATACAGTTTTCTAGAAAATGCTCTTTGGAAAATGAACAATTTTCCAGAAAATGTTTATACAACTATACATGCAATAAGTTTAAACGTACACTTTGTTTGTTTAAGCATTAACGTTTTTTGAAAAATGGATCATTTTCTAAAGAACATTTTTTGGAAAGCTATCTCATTTTTCAGTGTTTGGTAACGACCTTAAGAATGAACTTGAGAATTCTTTTGGTGTTTGGTATGCATAAATATTTTGTAACATTTCTTGTATACTTTAAAACATGTATAATATGAAATTTATGTACACCCAGCTAATGTAATCAAACTAAAATTTTCACAAAAAATATAGATAGTTACGTGCAATATATGTATGTGTATATATATATATATATATATATATATGTTTTATACATATAAGCTCCATAAGCTCATAATTCAAAATATCCATACTTCTTATAATTCAAAATACTAGCTACACCTAATCAATGTTAAGGATAAGGCTATAAGAGTCAACTCACAGAGTCCAAGATTTCAAGTATTTGTGATTAAGCGATTACTACAATACTGCTGAGGTCCAAAATATCACACCAAAGCCCAAAACAATACAAAAAATTGAAATCCAAGAACCAATTAGGCTTTCAAGGAAAGGGTATGGCCCAAATTCATTAAAAGTCAATAGGAAGGGGTTCAAACCCATGAATGGGTAAGCTTTGGGCCTTATATAACAAAGAAAAAGAGAAGCTTAGCCTAGCCTTTAAGGGAGAAAATTGCTGGGAAACCTGTAGAGAAAGCTGAACCAAGATACCTAGGGATTCCCAGAAGCCTAGGATCCTCGGGATAAGTAACAGGGACAGGTTGGGATTGAGACAGCTCAAGGAGGCATGCCCAGGAACACAAAGAACGAGAGCAGATTTGTCCCATTAGCCACCCAATGATGCAAAAAAAGGACAGAAGACTTGGGGAACAAACATTTCATGAAGAAAAGTTTGGTACCTTGGGAAATCTAGGGAGATGGACTATGAAGGAAGGTGGCTGGGGATCTTTCAGTCTGATAGAAAAGAATTTGCCCATTTAAAGAAAATGACAAAAGGGAAAGCAACAAAAAAGTGGATCTGAAAAATAGTATCTAGAAGCCTTAGGAAAAGAAGGATTAGAAGTTAGCTCTTAGGACCTCCTAGAAGAGGAAGGTCAGCTGGGGTCTTTTGGAGAGGGAACCTCTAAAGAGGAAAATAATGAGAAAATGAGGAAGGGACTAACCACCAATGTTGCTGACACAACATTGGTTGGTACCCAGGATAACAAATGGAGAGAATCACTAGTACACCAAGGCCCTAAGAGGGCACTATAAAAGGAGGGGCAGCCAACCGTAAAATTCATTTAGTAATGGTGAATCAGAGAGAAAAGACCCTTTAGAAAACTTCTTTAGAATTCAAAAAGAGAAAGAGAGGGAAAACACCGTTCGGGATCCTGAGACAGACACTAGATAATACACTTGGATTCAAAGGAATTCAAACTTCACAAGTCTTAGAAGCCTAAAATAGTTATTTAAGTCTGTGATTTTTAAACTTATTTGGATCTTATGATATATCCTAGTGCAATAAGAGCATAATGTATTGAAAAACTTAAGAAAAATAATGAAGCATTTCTTATTATCCTAAGGATCCCTAACGTTTTATTTTATTTTCCCTTTACTTATATCATTTTTTTCAGTTCCTTACCACGCAATATGTATGTATTTTCTATGTGTTAATATGTATGTATTGTAGGGACCTTGTTTTGTGCACAATTTGGTTGGAAATTAGACTAACTTAGTTACGGTGAACCAAGCCTAGTCCCTTAAACTTAAGCACAAAGGCCCAAGATCCTTGTTTCTACTTGGGTTTATGTGATGTCAAAAAAAAGAACCCACAAATGCAAAATACAAACTCAACCAAATCTATAGATTGTGATAAAACAAGAAGATTTATTTGTATTTCAAACTTCTCCGTATTTCAATCTCATTGTATCTCAAATACTTTGTATCTGACCATCTGTACATTCATATATAAATGCAGAACTTTCACCACATTATGGTTACGCTGAAAACTCAAATAAATTCTTATTTGTATCTTTACAATCAGTATAAGCCAATCCTAATATTTTGGTGGCAGCTTCTCACATATAGCAACATCCTAAACAATATATGTTGACAACTCCTAATCAATATATTTTGACGATACTAATTTTTTGTTATAGAAATACTAGCCTGTACACAGCCAAATATTAATGTAATACAGCAGCAAATATAACTAAAAAAATATTCTGCATAATGTATCTGCTAACACAGCCCATACATAGCCAACATGTACAAATAGAAATCAAATAAACACCAGAAGAGTTGAACACAACTAAACAATAAAAAACCACTAATAAAATTACTGCAGTCTGCATACAACATATTAATTTGTTGAAGCAAAAACCACTAACCAAGAACACCAATTATCTAATAAAATTGAGACTTTGGTAGAAAGGAATGAAATAATTACTGCTACAGATCTGTTCATCTTTGCAAGGAGGAATTGTTGACTGATCTGTAAGAAAAGAAAAAAAAAAAAAAAACTTATCAACAAACGACTTTATAGAGGGGTAGAGATACAAAGAGAAAAGAGAGAAGAGAGACAAATAGACAGATAAATTTGTGGGAAGAGAATAGGTAGAGGGAGTGACGGTGAGGGTGTGAGAAGAAAGCTAATCCTAATATTTTGGTGGCAGCTTCTGACATATAGCAACATCTTGAAAAATATATGTTGACAACTCCTAATCAATATATTTTGACGATAATAATTTTTTGATATAGAAATACTAGCCCTTACATAGCCAAATATTAATTTAATACAGCAGCAAATATAACTCAAAAAATATTCTGCATAATGTATCTGCAAACACAGCCCATACATAGCCAACATGTACAAATAGAAATCAAATAAACACCAGAAGAGTTGAACACAACTAAAGAATCAAAAACCATTGATAGAATCTCTGTAGTCTGCACAAAACATGTTAATTTGTTGAAGCAAAAACCACTAAACAAGAACACCAATTATCTAATAAAATTGGGATTTTGATAGAATAGAATGAAATAATTACTACTACAGATCTGTTCATCTTTGCAAGGAGGAATTGTTGACCGATCTATGAGAAAATAAAAAAAAAACTTATCAACAAATGGTTTTACCGAGGGGTAGAGATACAAAGAGAAAAGAGAGAAGAGAGACAAATAGACTGATAAATCTACAGGAAGAGAAGAGGCAGAGGGAGTGAACGTGAGGGTGTGAGAAGAAAGAAGCAAAAGGATGGTGAGAAAGAGAGAGATTGTTTTCCAATATAGTTTTTTGGAAAACAACCTATAGAAAATATGCCTTTTTTTTTTTGGATTTTTTCGTTGACTAAAAGATAGTTTTCCATTGACTAATTTTTTATATGCTACCAAACACTGGAAAATATGAAAAAATATCTTTATAGAAGGTTTTCCAGTAAAACAAACAGAGCAGTAGTATGAATGTGACTGTCATTGGTTGTATATGTTGGGAATATAACTTACAAAAAGTATGCAAAATTAGTTTCTTCTAGCAAAGTTTTTTTGAGTCATTTCTCAACTCATGTATTCTTTTTCTCCATAAGGCAAGTAAGTTTGTACTAATTTAACTTAATTTATTCTATTTTCTTATTTGCTAGCTGTATCATTCATACATAAACATAATCGAATAAAGTTTGGTTACAAATTAGTTTGTACCTAATGGTTACAACTCCACTAAATATTTTTTTTTATTGGATATGAATTTTCACAAATCCACCATTAGATTTCATTTTTTTTTTTTATATCTTCCATGCTTGCAAAATTTTCAAAAAATTAAATATCAAAAGCTATGACAACAATTAAATGTTTAAATTTTAAGTTTTTGTAATATAAAATTGTGTATAAAAATTATGTTTATTCATCGAATAATATAACAATATCCGATTAGCATGAAATTTTACATACGTGTTAAGAACATAAATAACATATAATTTAACGATTAGATTTTTAAAGGCAAAAAATCCCTTTTAGTCCCTACATTTTCACATGATTCTCACTTTGGTCCCTAACTTTTTTTTCCACCGCTTTTAGTCCCTATCCTAGAAAATGCCTCTCGTTTTAGTCCCTAACGTTACATCAGAGACAGAACTTGCTGAGCTGGCAAACGGAAAAATTTAAAAATATTAAAATAATACTAACTGTGGCCACGTGGCATTCCACATCAGCCTTTAAATTAAAAAAAAATTAATTAATTTATTTTAACTTAATAAAAAAATTAAAAGCAGAAATAAAAACTAAAAAATTAAAAATTAAATTCAAAAAGAACAACAAGAACATCAAGAACAATAACAGAACAACAAACCCAAAAATTTGAACCTAAAACAACCACAACCACACCCAGAAATTTAAATTTTAAAAAAAACCTTAAATCTAATTAATTTAAAATTTTCTTTTTCTTAATATTCGTGTTCTTTCAACTTGCTCTTCGTGTTCTTCACAGAACAAACCCATCAACCAAACTCAAACCCATATCAGAAGAGCACAAACAAAAACAAAAACAAAAAGAAAAAGTTATTCTTCTTTTCCTTCGTTCTTTCCAGTTCGTTTTTATCTTTGTTTTTCTTCTTTCTTTTCAGATCCGTGACTCTCTCTTTCTCTCTTTCGGTGCTTGTTTTTCTTGTTTCTTTTCAAATTTTGAATTTTTGATCTTGTGTTTATGTTCAAATATCAGCAACTGATGGGTGTGGCCATGGGTCTCGGCCATGGGTCGGCCATGGGTCTTGGCCATGGGGGTCTTCGTTTTGATCTGAGAAATTAGAGAGAGAGATAGTGGTGGTGGTGGTGGCCAACGTGTTCATGATGGAGCAAGGAGGCAGCGGTGGGTATTGATCTGGAAATTCATGATTGATGTGTTCGACGGAGCAAGGAGGCAGCGGATAGTGGTGGTGGTGGTGGTGGCCAACGTGTTCACGACGGAGCAAGGAGGCAGCAGTGGGTATTGATCTGAGAAATTGATGATTGATGTGTTCGACGGAGCAAGGAGGCAGCGGATAGTGGTGGTGGTGTTCGTTTTTATCTGAGAAATTGATGATTGATGTGTTTTTTGGTTTATTTTTCTTGTGGGCATCCTAAATCTTTTGGGTTTACTGGAGATGGGTTTAATTGCAGGTTGTTGGTGGATGTGAACAAAGAAAGGCAGAGGCTTGGTGGTCGGCTATTTCCAGTGATGGGTGGGGTCGGATTTGGGTTTTTTGAATTTGGGTTTGTGTTTGTATTCTTACTGATGTTTGGGTTTGTATTTGTTGTTTTTGTGTTTGGAAAATCAGTTGCTGGGTTTTTGTTTTTGTTCTTGCTGGAAATCAGTTGTTGTGTTTTTGTTCTTGCTAGAAAGAAATGGCAAGAAAATTCAAGAAAATCTGGGTAGATGTTCTTAATTTTAAATCTGGATTTGTGTTCTTTAGATAACTTGTTGCAGATGAATTGGATTTTAATTAGATAACTTGTTCTTAAAATTTAAATTTCTGGGTTTGTTGTTCTTGCTGTTTTTGTTGAATTTAATTTTTAAATTTTTAGTTTTTATTTCTGCTTTTAATTTTTTTATTAAGTTAAAATAAATTAATTAATTTTTTTTTAATTTAAAATTTAAAGGCTGACATGGAATGCCACGTGGCCACAGTAAGTATTATTTTAATATTTTTAAATTTTTCCGTTTGCCAGCTCAGCAAGTTCTGTCTCTGATGTAACGTTAGGGACTAAACGAGAGGCGTTTTCTAGGATAGGGACTAAAAGCGGTGGAAAAAAAAGTTAGGGATCAAAGTGAGAATCGTGTGAAAATGTAGGGACTAAAAGGGATTTTTTGCCATTTTTAAAATATGTAACCATGCTAATTTTTTAAGTGGAATTTGTAGCCATTTGCTACAATAATGAATTTTATGATGAATAAACATTGCAAAAGTAATAGGTCACACATGGAAAAATTGTTTTGTGGTGTACATAACAAAGCTGATTGAGAAAGTATAGGAGAGAAATAAGTAGTGTCATGTATTGCCAATCCTTTTTATAATCGGAAATTGTTAAAAAAATAAGCTGGCATAAGGTAATCACTTGGGAAAATTACTTAAATGCAGCACATAAAAAGTTTAAGTTTTGGGTCTTAATAGATTTTGCAATTGATATGTTTATCCGTGTATGTGCTTACCAGTCATGGGACACAACCTCCATCTCCTTGACAGCAGGCTGTGATATATTCATGCGTTATGTAACTAGAACTTCAGCGTTAGAATATGAGGACTTAAATTCAGCTAGGTCTCGCGTGATTGAACGTGCAGAGAAGTTTGGAGAGATTTCCTGTAAGGTATGCAAACCAATTACAATCTATAACTCCTTAAGGAAAATTTTATTAGCAGTGATAAAATATTAGCGCCATTAGCTCAATTAGTTGTCTCATATTGCAGGCACGCAGGATCATTGCCATGCTTTGTGAAGATTTTATATTTGTTGGTTGTACAATTTTGGTGCATGGCTTTTCTAGAGTTGTCCTGGAAGTGCTGAAGACGGCAGCTCAGAATAAGAATCTCTTTTCGGGTTTTCTGCACAGGTTTTGTTTTTTTGTTTTACTCTTAACGCACTATATTTCTGTTGGACTGTCTCTTGATGGAATTAAATCAAAATTAGTGTTCTTTTGTTTTCCTTATGAATAAGATTAAATAAAAACTGTTACTATTTTTAATATCAGAAACGAGCCATTTGGCAACTTGTTTATGGGCTATCTGGCCCTTTACTTCCTTCTGCGCCTTCAAGTTTCCTTAGATTGCAATAAATTACATTATTTTCTTGATGTTTGAGTTCATCAAAAGCATGACTCATTTTGAAAGTGGAATATGATTTCCTTACATTATTGACCCATGACTGTCCGTAATTATGGTGCCTGCTCCATAAACACTTATATTATGTTGGGTTACTTAGGGCTTGTTTGGTTTAAAAAAAATGTCACTCAATTTCCGTCACTCATCACTCATCACTTAAAATACCCTACCCGTTTGGCACCATCACTCACTTGTCATCACTCAATATTTTTCACACTTTTTGTGGGCCCCATATGTCACTTAGTTCAGTTTTTTTTTTTTTTTTTTTTTTCTCAAGTATCTAAACTCACCGAATCCAGTAAAAAAAATAAAAAAACACTGAAGAACGAACAACTAAAAGAAGAAGAAAAAAAAAAAAAAAGAAGGAAGATTTAAAGACTGAACCAGTAAAAGAAAAAAAAAAAAAAAAGAAGGAAGAACTGAAGACCTAACCTGTAAAAGAAGAAGGAAAAAAAAAGAAGAAGAAGGAAGAGCTGAAGACACGGAACCAGTAAAAGAAAAGAAAAAAAAAAAAAAGAGAAAGAAGTGGAGCTGAAGACCGAACCCAGGAGAAGAAAGGAAAAAAAAAAAGTCAAATGGTCAAAAGTTGCGACTGTGGGTCCTTCTAAATGTGTTTAATTACAAATATGCCATTGAGTTATAAGTTATGAAAACTGAAAACAGCTAAAATGTGTTTTTAGTTTCCATAACTCATCACTCAAAAATCAGAGAATTGAGTGATGGAAACTGAGTCACGGAAACTGAGTCATGGAATCCAAACAATTACTCCTCTGTGGGCCCTACTTATTTTGGATGATGGATCATGAAAACTGAGTGATATCACTCAGTTTTCATGCAATCCAAACATGCTTTTATGGTCCTTATGTTTGCATTTTGTGTCTTGATGATAATCTTCTTTATTGAACAAGTGGTCAATGTCTGTATCTCTTATCCTTTCATAAGGTAGTCTCTGTTACTGTGTTTAATTTTTCATGCTGTAAAATGCAAAGGG
Source organism: Castanopsis chinensis (assembly GCA_032878915.1). Lineage (NCBI taxonomy): Eukaryota > Viridiplantae > Streptophyta > Magnoliopsida > Fagales > Fagaceae > Castanopsis > Castanopsis chinensis. The sequence goes on along the minus strand of JAVQMG010000096.1, from coordinate 10,602,803 downwards.
AAGATCGGACAGAACGGGTTTACGATTACCTAATGAGTTGGCCAAGCTTGATGTTCCCGTGAACTCCTGATTGACTCTACAGTGGCATATACCATGGATGAGGTTGATATGGTATTTGTTGGGGCAGATGGAGTGGTGGAAAGTGGAGGTATTATTAACCTGATGGGAACATACCAAATTGCATTGGTCGAACACAGCAAGAACAAACCAGCTTACGTGGCTGCTGAAAGCTACAAGGTATACCAAATTTTGTTCTTTAAAATATCTAGTCAAGAGAATCATTGTTTTAAAATTGCATATTTTAGAAGAATCACTTTGTTTCATTTATCACATTCCTTAAAAAAAATATAATGCATAATTTTCTTTCCACTAGACATTAAATACTGATAATTTGATATGTTATTTTTTTGGGGGTAATTTAGCTTTTATTTATAGAAACAAAACGTAAATTACAAAGGAAGACCCAAAATAAACTAGCAAAGGGAAACCTCCTTGCTACAACAACCAAAAAAAAACTAACCATAAAACCAAGGCAAGCCAAAACAATTGGCAAAACAAAACACACTAACTACTACCCTAACAATCTAATCAAAAACATCTATAAGGCATCCCAACCAATACCTATAGCACAGTAGCACATAGACTAACACATTGGCAAAACACAGCAGCACAAGATTTCAAGGATCAAATTAAAATACTACTTGGATCAATCCCCTAGTTACAACAGATGGTAGCATTCAAAATTGACTTCTTGAACTTGGTTTTAAACCCCAACCTAGCTCTGACATCCTTAATGATGCTTCTCTTTAGTTGTTCTTCCGTCTAAATTCTTTGTTCATGAACTATGACATTTCTTTGCAGCCAAATATGGTAGACCATTGCCCACCAAGCAAGTTTGCAAGCTATTACTCTCAGCCCCTTCCCTTTTAACTCTCTAGCCCCCCAAGCAATCAAGTCCTCCCACACAAATTGAGCATTTGAAGCTAGACACAACTTAATCATGTCATCCCAAATTCTTCTAGTGAAAGAACATTCAAAGAAGATATGATCTCTACTTTCTAGGCAATTTCTACAAAAAACACAAAAGCTATCACCCAAGTACCCCCATTTGGCCATTCTATCTCGCGTGGACAGCTTGTTGATTACAGCTAACCAACCAATAAACGAATGCTTCGAGATAGTTAAATGGAACCAAAGCATCTTCCACCGCTCAACTTCACTAGATTTATCTCTAATCTCAACATATGTTGCAGCACAAGAAAACTTCCCAGATTTAGAAGCTTGCTAAAGGGCTTTATCCTCATCTTTAAGCTTAACAAGGAATAGTTGGCACTGAATAGTTACAAGGGTATCAGATCTAGTATGCCTCCAAATCCATGTCTTATCTTTCAGCATAGATTCCACTTTAGCTTCAGGATTACTGGCAGCATCATAAATGACCCGAGAACTGAATCTTTGAATCAATACCCCAGCAAGATGCCAAAGGTCATGCCAAAGAAATATAGTTTTCCCATCGCCTACCTCAAATATTATATACTTCCTTACTTCATCCCTCAATTTAAGAATTGCTCTCCAACTCCAGGTACATTCTTAAGGAATTTTTAGAGTCCAAAAACACTTACCTTTGAGAATATTTGCATAAATCCAAGCCACCCAAAGAGATCCAGCCTTAGTAAACAAGCTCCAAATTTGTTTCATTATAGCAGCTCTATTCCAACTAGCAACTTTTTGCAATCCCAGCCCTCCCTCTCTTTTGGGTAAACAAACTTTTTCTCATGCTACTTTAGTTTTCCCTTTGCTAGGACCTTGCCCTTGCCACAAGAAATGATTAAAATTCTACTCCAAAGTCTTGATGACCTTTTTAGGGAGTTGAATACTATATAGAATAGATTGAAGAAGTTGTAACCTACCAGCAAAAGATAGTTTCCTTGATGACCATGATTTGATTCTGCCTTGAATTTTATCAATAAGTGGCTGATAGTCCTTCAACCTTAATCTACCAGAGATAAGAGGTAATCCCAAGTATCTAATTGGAAGAGTACCCTCCTTAAATTGCAACACATCTAGAATTTTCCATTTTACATCTTAAGGCACAACTGAGAAGAAAACTTCACTCTTACTTGAATTTATATCCAAACTAGAGGCTAATTTAAATTCTTTAAGACCATCTTTTACTAAATTTATTATGGGAAGATTAGCAGCAGCAAATATGAGGAGGTCATTAGCAAAACTCAAGCGGGTAATCTTTAAGGCTTTACAATAAGGATGGAACTTAAACTGAGTAGGTTCTTGAATCTTCCTTTGCATGATCCTTGTGAAAGCTTCCATGGCAATAACAAAGATATAGGGAGAAATAGGATCACCTTGCTTAAGTCCTTTACCTCCTTTGAAGTAGCCAACCATGCTACCATTAAAGACATAGAAAACCTTGAATTGGTGATGCACTCCCTTATCCACGTTACAAACTTCACTAGACAACCAACAACTATCAAGAACATACTAATAAAATTCCAATTTACAGAGTCATAAGCTTTCCTTAGGTTTGCTTTAATAGCACATCTACCTAAACCATAATTTTTGTGATAGCCTTTAACTAATTCATGGGCAAGTAGAACATTTTCTTAGATATTTCTACCTTTAATGAAAGCTCTCTGATTAGAGTTTACTAGAAAATTTAAGCAAGCTTGAAGCCTATTGGCAAGGGCTTTGGTGATGCATTTGTATACCACATTACAGCAAGCAATAGGTCTAAAATCAGCTACTGTTGTTGGATATGGAATCTTCGGTACTAGAGTAATTAGTGTAGAATTTACCTCAATAAGAAGCTTCCCTGATTTAAAGAAAGATGCAATGGCTGTAGCAAAATCTGATTTTACAATATGCCATGCATGCTTAAAAAATTCCACAGTAAAACCATCTGGTTGAGGTGCTCTCTCGCTTCCCATGGAGAATAAAACTTTTATTTTTTTTTTTATTTTTTATCTCAGTCTCTATGACCTCTCTTTGCATAAATGACTTTTTATCGTCAGGAATCTAATCTTGGAATAAAGAAGAGACGGTTTGAACCATGGCAGCTTCCTCCACATCATTTGAGGATTCCAACAGCTTCTGATAAAAATCAACCACAAGATCCTTGATCTGGTCAACTTCTTCTACTGGATTCCCATCACCATCTAGCAAGCATTTAATGGCATTTCTTTCTTGCCTAGTCTTAATAAGACAGTGAAAATAGGAAGAATTATTATCCCCCAAGTTAAGCCATTTATTCCTAGATATTTGCTTGAAAAAAGCCTCTTCTGCACTACTAATTGAAATGTTCTCATGAAGTAATTCATCCTCTACCCTTTTGGATCGCAAGCAACTAGCAGATTGCAACATTTTCCTTTGAAAGTTCTCAAGCTTTCCTCTTGCCATCTCAACTCTTTGAGTGATCCCCCTAAAAAGATATTTATTTATTGTTTTCAGCTTTACCTTAGTCGCCTTTAACTTCTGGTACAGTTTGAACATAGGAGCACCACTTACCTCAATATCCCAAGCTTCCTCAACCCAGCTAAGAAAATCTTTATGGTCACACCAATAGTTAAAAATTTTAAAAGGTTTGGGCCCATAGTTTTTACTACCACCCATGGAAACCAAAATAGTTGAATGATCTAAAATGTCTGGAGGAAGAAATTCAACTACACTATGACCAAAGCAGGAACCCCATTCTTGGTTAATTAAAACTCAATCAAGTTTCTTAGCGACAAATTCTTCCTTTGATTGTCTGTTACTCCATGTATAGAAACACCCCACAGCAGCATGGTCCCACACCTCAAGCTTATCTAAACATGAACTAAACTCATTTTCATAATAGCCAACAGTTAAACCACTAGGCTTTTCATTAGCATTTCTAATCACATTAAAATCTCCAGCCAAGATCCAAGGAAAGCCCTTCACTTGCCTGCAAACCTGAACTAAATTGTCCCACAAAACTTTCCTCTCAACACCCTTATTAGCCCCGTATATAAAGGAAGAGTAGCACATTTTATCCCTAAAAGAATTTTACAGTGTATGGCTTGAGAAATAATTTGACAAATTTGTATCGAAAGCATGTCCTCTCTCCACATAACCCAAATTCTTCCCAAACTATGCTGAGAGACAGAAAAAAAAAAAATTTCCATCTAGGTAAAAAAGAATTCATAATCTCTCCAGTTTTCTCCTTCCTAACTCTCGTTTCAAACAAGCACACTAAATTGACATTCAACTTCTTCACCTTTACCTTAACCTCCTTTTGCTTCAGGGGGCAATTGAACCCCTTGATATTCCATATTAACCAATTCATGACCCACTAGTATTAAAAGAGGGAGATAAAGCCCTCTTAACTGATGACTCTCCAACAGTACAACTAACATGGTTTGGTTTGGCTTTAACAACCATTTTTGTACTACATTTCAATGTCTCTTCAATCACTTCTTGACTAGTAAGAGTTGAAAAATTCTTTTTAGGAGAATTATGATTCCTCAAACCCCTAATCTTACACTCCTTTGCCTCAATAGAATTAAGAACAGCATACCTATTGCTTGAGGGGATAGGCTTTTGAGTTACCTTAGGACTAGGAACCTTCTCTTGAGCTTGTTTTACTCTTTTATTATCAGCCTTCACTTTATCTACAACCTCCTCAGCCTTAGGAACCCATCGTCTCTTAATTATCCTTTTTGGATCAACCATTTCAGTATTACCACAATTGGCAGCAATGTCCAAAAAAATTGCATTTTGGGCACTTCATAGGGATCCATGGGTACTCAATTCCAACAAAAAAAGAATTACCATCCCCCATATCAACTTCAATCTCCCTAGGAAACTCAGCCTCCAAATCAACCTCCACAAAACTCGAGCAAAACCAAGCCTTTGATTCGCTTCAGTTATAGTATCTGCGTACAAAGGTCTTCCAACTCCACTGGCCACATGCCCTAAAAAAATGTGATTCCACTACTCCATAGGAAGATGAAGAATTTTTATCCAAATAGCCAAATAGGAATTTTCCTTAAAGAAAGATCAAGAAATTGCATTCTTGGCTGCCATTTACGCAAGAAAATGGGTTTGCTTGCAATATGTCGAAGTCAAGCTTCAAGAACAGAGTCTCTATTTCGAGTATCTGGGAAACGGAAATAGAACATGCCATTATCCAGAGCAAATACCTCCACAAGGCCATATTGACCCCATAGAGCCTCCACAAAACGTTTCACCAACAGGAATGAAGGAGCCTTGTCAAGAAATTGCCCAATTAAGCTTGATTCCCACTTAGCAATACCCTCATCCACAGCCTCCCTAGGTGGTTGAACAACAACTTTCCCGCCAATTCTTTTCGGCTCAAAAAATTGCAATTAAGAAGAGCTATTAGATTCATTCTGAAATAGAGACCTCCAGTCGTTATTGGACTTAGGGCTGGACTGAAAGTTAAGAGGAGAATGAGGCCCACTAGTAAGCACAGGCCTAATTTGTGGGGGAGACCCATCAATCTGATCTTGGCCCAAAACAATAGCTGGCGGAGATGCCATAATTCCTGAAATAACCGGTGACGCTTCGGCCTCAATCATGGCAACAACTCCATCTTCCTCTTGATGATTTTGAGCAATAGTGCAACACAATCATCTTCCTCACCAAGTATAGAAGATGAGGATCCTCCTAAGTTTCCACAGTTCTCCACCAAGGCATGAGAGGCTTTTGAACGACCTCCACCTCCACCTCGACCACGACCTCGACCTCGCTTAGCCATAACAGAACACCGTAACATTCCGATTATGTATATTCACTAAAACCAATCTGAACGAGCCCACTAATGATAGAAATCTTGAAGAGTCAAGAAACCTGTTCACTGATAATTTGATATGTTCCTGTGAAACTCCTGATTGGCATGATGGGAACATACCAAATTGCATTGGTAGCACACAGCATGAACAAACTAGTTTACGTGGCTGCCGAAAGCTACAAGGTATACCAAATTTTGTTCTTTAAAATATCTGATCGAGAAAATCATTGTTTTAAAATTGCATATTTTAGTAGAATCACTTTGTTGCATTTATCACATTCCTTAGAAAAAATATAATGCATAATTTTCTTTCCACTAGACATTAAATACTGATATTTTGATATGTTGCTATGCAGTTTGCTTGCCTTTACCCACCTCGAATGCACGGACGCGGCTGGGAGGGTGCCGCACCCGAGTCCGACGCGGCACGACGCGGGACGCGACGTCCGATGCGGTTGCCCGCGCGTCAGTGCCGCGTCTGACTTTTTTTTTTTTTCACCGATTCGCGCCGACTCGGCTTGATTCGAGCCGACGCGGCTTCGATTCGGGCCGATTCGCGCTGAACCGGTTAGTTTCGGCCAGAAACATGCCGTATCGGCCGTATCGGGCCATATCGGCCGGCGACCGAAACGGCCGAAACGGCAGAAACAGATCGAAATCGGCCTTGAATGATACTGGAATGGCCAAAATATGTTTTGAATGAGGCCCAAACACCCTAAATCTGTCCTTCCTTAATTTTATTTTGAATATTTATTGCTCTTTTTGTGTTTTCTTTTTGGTTTTGTGTTTTGTTTTGTGTTTCTTGCCTCCTTCTTTCTTTGTTTTGTGAATTAAGACATAATAATATGTTTTTTAAAAATATTTTAATAGTTCAAATATATAAAAAATATAAATAAAAATATTTTTAATAATTTTTTAATTGTCGAGTCCCGCCGCACCCGCATCCATATTTTTCAAAAATTGCCAAGTCTCGCACCCGCACCCGAGTCTCGAAACGCACCCGTGCTTCTTAGTTACCGACTAGACCAAAAAGACATGGCCCCTGCTCTAGGTCCTATCGACTTTGGGGTGCCCATTCCATCCAAGGTTGAGGTTGAAAGGTCTGCTCGGGATTATACACCTCCTCAATATCTTACTCTACTCTTCACAGGGTGTGCTCACTCCTTCTGTGGCCAGTGATGAGCTCATCCAGCTATACTTATAGTCGTGTATGGATAGTTGGATTTAATTTTCTGTATTCATGCATGAATGGTTAGCTTGGTTTTGTTGGTGGTTTTTTGTTTGTGAACTTTGGAATGGATAGGAATGCATGTCATTTTTTCACCCAAACACACAGGACTATTTGCAAACATGCATGCCTATGCGTTCAGAGAAAATATCGCAAAGAAAGTTTCTTATGAGCACAAGTTATGCAGCACTTTATATAAGCCGGTCATAAGATAATTTGTTTGTTGTGGTTTTGGGCCTACCGGCACCGCTACACTCATTTACTCTGGTCATTTGATGTTTTTGATGTTAGAGCATAGAGGTCAGAGGCTCACTGGTGCCTGTGTTCTAGAGATAAGAGAATAAGTTACGAAAATGCAATCCTGTGATACAGTAATCATGTTTTTAAGTCGTTAACTTTGATGTTTGAAATACATTGAGTTAATCATGGTGAGTGGAACATGTTGGATGGATATTGTGTAGGGGCGTACCAGTCCTGCCTTCTTTACTTTCTTGTAGGTTTTTTCTTTTCTTTCTTTTGGTGTATTTGGATATACTTTTTAACTAAACCTTAATAGCTACAATTTTATTAAAAATTTGCGCTTAGGAAAAATAAAAAAGTTTTAAAAAGTTACATAAGCAAGTAAGTTAAAAACTTCACCTAAAAAAGTTCAAAGAAAAAGCTATCATCCGTTTTTCTTTTTGGTGTGGAAATAATGCTATGGCCTCATCTTTTTTTTTTTTTTTTGAGAAACCTATAGCCTTATCCTCAAGAGTTAAGTGCATGTTAAGCACCATTAATTCTAATGACGCATGGTAAATATTACTCCCTCTCTCCCAAATTCTTTGGCCTACATTTCATTTTGGGATTTTCTAAAATTGTCCAATTTGAAAAGCCAAACATCATTAATTTATTAACTTTTCCTTTATGCCCTTTGATGATACGAAGAAAATCAGTAGGCTGAATGCTTCGGATGTAACGAGGACTACCGGTTGTCTTGATGGCCTAAAAAAGAAAGAAAGAACAGTGATCAAAGGTGACCGGGGTTGCCGGCCAATTAACCTCCAATGACAAAGTCAGTTTTTTCTTTATTATTTTTGAGTTCTAACTTTTTAGGAATCATTCAACGTACCTTTGTTTTGTCTGAATTAATGTTTATATAGTGTCCTGAAGACAGTTATCACACTCATAACTTCCCTTAGTTTTGAGGAGGTATGAGGGTTCAAAGATAACTTCCATAACCGCTTAGGAGTTACGTTTTGAATATGTAACGGTTACTGGAAATTATACGTGTAATAAGGAGTCGTAGTGTATACTTAGAAATTTTTCCTGAATGCCAAAGTCTCGTCCAGAGTTCTTCGTCCATAGACAATTCAGTCAAGCATACCTCGTCTTTAGGCCCTCCAGCCGTGCATACCTCGTCCACAAGAGAGGTCCTTCCTTACCTTGGACGAGACTCTTGTAAACATGGTAAGTGGTTCCCTTGGACGACATCCCTTAGTGTTGATTTTTGTTTGTGCAACCCTCGTCCCTGCACCTTACTTGTCTAGGACGATCTCTATGGACGAAATTGGAGTTGTATTTTATCATATTCCATCATCCTTACTTTATTTGTGGAAGCATTTTTAATTTAAAAAAAAATTAAGAACCTAAATTTTGAAATCCAGTGTCATCCTAATTCAAATTATAAAAAAAAAAATTTAAATAATTTTTTGATAATTTGTTTAAAGGTAATTAGGAAATTTTTAACTTTTTTAAAGAGATAAGGTAGTTAATGATATTTTTCTAAATAATTGAGTTTTTCTAATTTGGTCAAACAATTTGGGACTGAGGGAGTATCATCATGCCTGTTAATTTAACATCATTAATTCTAGTAGGCTGCTCCCTAGCTTGTTCTTTTTCTTTCAAGACCCTTCCATTCCGGGCCTGCTCCCCCAATTCCAAAAATATGTATTCATACTTCTGGACTTTAGCAATTGCAATTCTAACTCTTCTTTTAGATTTTCTTAATTATTTCTTTCGGTCTAAGGTTTTATCAAATTCTTTAATCGATTTCTTTCTATCACGGTTGGGGGTACTAGGAGTAGGAGTTTTCTTTTTCCCTAGTAGAGTGGGAATATTTGAATCCGAGTTATCCACGGAGAGAGAGGTATCCAACTTCTCCCATATAGAGAACTGTATCCTTTGATTGGTAACTGAAGTATAGGCAATTTACCTCCTTTGCACGTAAAAGTATATCCACACTCTGGATACAACAAGAGCAACTCGGTATATTCAATATTGTTTAAGTATAATAATTGGAAAATACTGCACACCAAATCAACTTGGACGCCAAGAACAACAAAGCTAATTTTATTTAAAGGTCCATTAAAGGATAAGATGAAACAAAAACCTAAAACAAGTGTTACTAGATTAAAAGCATGTAACATTAGAAACAAAAACGTAATATTTCTCCTCCTAGACAAGTGAAGTCGTCCAATAAAAATTCTTCTTCTTCAATGTTTCTCCTTTTTGGGAAGAAGCCTCTCCCTTAGCTCTGCAACATCAATCTCACCAAAGTGACTCTCCGGAATCCAGTTGCCACTCTTTGGATCTCTCATCCAAAAGACCTCTTTCTGCCCTTCAGCTGCAGTGCCGCCAGATTTGGCTGCCTTCCTCACCACTGTCATTACCGGCTGCACCCTTGCATTCTCCACTGCCACCGAGTATGCCCTCCTATAGTAACCAAAAAGAAAAAAAATCATGTCAAGAACACAAAAGAAGAAGAGGACCCATGATGATTGAAAATTAAACGTATAAGAGAAAAAAACAAGCACAAACCTTAAAAGGGGAAGATTGTTGATGGGAACCCTAGCCATGATCACTTGAAGAAAGAATGAGAGCAAGGAATAATAAGGATTTCAAATATATAGAGATAAAAGATAGGGAAATGTGATAAAGAGTTTGAAGGAGGAAGAGATTATTTATATAGGCAAAATAGAGTGGCAGTCGTAGTTGTAACTTAAAAAGTAGGAGAATCCCTTTGATTCCTTGTTTTAAAGGGATAAGTAAATTGTTTTGGTATTTGAATTGGATAAAGTATTGGAAACTCCCTGGCGTTAATAAATCACGTGAATTTCCTTATTTATTTATATTTATTTATTTTATCTGGAATTAGGATTTATTCTTCTTCTTTTTTTCCTTTAACAACTAGGATTTCTTGGTGGCTAATTAAACACGAAATCATAGATATCTTCTGTTTTTTTTTTTTTTTTTTTCCTTTAATAACCATGATTTCTTGGTGACCATGACCAGTTAAACAATTAAAAAAATACATGGAAACCAAATTATCCACACTTAGAAAATCCAGTATGGCAATTACACTATTACATCACTTGTTAGAATTTTTTTTGAGTAAAACTTATTAGAATTAAACAACAGAAAATAAGTCTTATCCAAAATTTAACCCAAAAAAAAAAAAAAAATACGGTGGATTTTCATAGGTTAATGTAGGTTTCATTTAGAGCAATAGTTTCAATATCTCGATGTTACTTATCTTAGGCCGAAAAGCATTTTTTACATAAAGTGAATGGTAAAGCGAACCATTCTTTTTGTCTTTTGAGAGATAGAGATAGAGAATTTCCAACCTTTTGTCTTTTGATAGAGAATCATTGGTTTGTTGAGCAAGCTCTTTCACATGATGTTCTCTCTTAATTTTTTCTAAATCAAGTTTTAAGTTTCCTATAAAAAAGAAAAAGAAAAAAAAAAGACAATGCTAATCCTTCTAATTAAAGCCATAAAAGGATTTATTCCCTGGTTGGTGGAATGGTGCATAATACAACTATATATGCAATAAGTTTAAACGTAGTATGAATGTGACTGTCATTGGCTGTATATGTTGGGAATAGAACTTACCAAAAGTATGCAAAATTAGTTTCTTCCAGCAAAGTTTTTTTGTGTCATTTCTCAACTCTGTATTCTTTTTCCCTATAAGGCAAGTAAGTTTATACCAATTTAACTTAATTTATTCTATTTTCTTATTTGCTAGTTGTATCATTCATACATATACATAATCAGATAAAGTTTGGCTACAAACTAGTTGTACCTAATGGTTACAACTCCACTAATTTTTTTTATTTTTTTTATTGAATGTGAATTTTTACAAATTTACCATTAGATTTTATTTTTTTCTTATATCTTCCATACTTATAAAATTTTCAAAAGTTAGATATCAATAGTTATGACAACAATCAAATATTTAAATTTTAAGTTTTTGTAATCTAAAATTATGCATAAAAGTTATGTTTAGTCATTGAATAATACAATAAAATCCGATTAACATGAAATTTTACATACATGTTAAGAACATAAACAACATATAATTCAATCGTTAAAATTTTAAAATATGTAGCCATGCTAATTTTTAAGTGGAATTTGTAACCATTGGCTACAGTAATGAATTTTGTAGCTAAAATTTGTCCTATACGATATATCTTGTATGGTGTATCTAAGAACAAACTTTGATTACAAATTATTTTGTAGCTAATGATTATAATTCGACTTAATATCTTTTTATTGACGTATTCCACTGTTGGATTACATTTTCTTAATTATTATATCTTCTATTCTTGCAAAATTTCTAGAAGACCAGAAAACAATAATTATATCATCAATCAAATATTTGAATTTCAAGTTTTTATAATTTAAAATTATATATAAAAAATAAGTTTATGAAACAAATAATAAATAACATTCAATGGACAACAAAATTGACATGCGTATTAAGAACATAAAAGCATGTAATTTAGTAATTAAATTTTCAAAATATGTAGCTATATTGATTTTTTTAATGGGAGTTATAGCCACAACTAAGTTTGTTATGGACTTTGTCATCTATCTAATTGGAACCTAGACTCTCCATGAAGCTAAAAATGCTTAAGTGCTAAGGGCTAAGGAAATAAGTTAATATGATTTTCCTTCAAATTATCTCCCTTGATATTCTTTTGTATAATGGTTATGTTTCTAGGACTAAGTGTAATTTTGGTTTTTGAAAAAAAAAATCCACAAAACATGATCCAAACACATATCCATAAGTTCTATAGAGTGGCAAGAATATTTGATAATTTCTGGCCAATTATTCCTATTGCAAATAGAAAAAGCCATTGATTCTGAAGGGAAAACCGGAAAAGCCAACTATAGTTGATTAATTGAGGAAAAATGAGAATCTTCAACGTAGCTTCTGTTGTTAAATACTCCAGGAAATTGTTATCTTGTTTGGGTATTTTTTGTATGGTATCATGGAAATTTAGCTCAAATTGTAATAAAAATGTTATTATCCACACATTATTGACCCTCCTCATCAGGTTCAAGCAAAGCATCTTTAATATTGTGGGAGATAAAGGAAAAAGAAAAGCTTTTTGTCCATTCGATTATCCTTGTACAATAGAAAATGCCATGTAACATCCACATGCACCAAAAAGAGTTCTATATTTCCAATCCACGTTAATGTACGACCAAAAGCAACAAAAGTGGGAGAATTAGGTCACACAGTAGTTATAGGCACTATGAGACAAAAGGGAATTTATGCATCGAAAAATGTTAGAGAAAGGGGATTCTTTTTCTTCATTATTATTTTAATTAATATGTAATGATATTTTCACTAATAAAAAATAAAGTCACTTTTACAACAATTCAGGAACACAGCTGGGAGTATACAGGCTAGAAGTATATACTATATAGTATATATCCAACTATTTGAGCAACTAAAAAAAATAATACAAAGAATCTAAGAAATCACACACTAGAGGATAATATAAAAAATAGGATTGTTGGTTGTTGTTGTAGTATATAGTGCTTTATGTACGTTGATGGCATAATGAGAAGAAAATTAAACCCTTAAATATCCCTCCCTCTTGTGTTCAAGTGGCTTGGCTCTTCTACCTCCTTCAGTAAAAAAAAAAAGCGGCTCGGCTCTTCGCTTTGACTAAACTTTCATTTTAGACGATCAAGATTCAAAGGCAAAGGTCATTTTTCATGTATTCTCAAGGTCATTAATTCTTTGTTCTCTACTACACCTCATCATAACACCACATGATTTTCATTGTTGCTCCTTGAAAGGAGAGGTAAAAGAATGGTTCCAAGTCGCAAAGGCATCGTGATTATGCCCCCATCGGGTGGAGTTCATATTATAAGCCTTACATGAAGCACCAATGAAATCCCCTATGGATACATCATTCGAAATTCTTGTCCAACCTGTTCGAGAGTCGACAATTCAAATGTTGGTGATCAAAGAACTACCAAAAATTTAAGAGCCTAATGCACATTGGAAAACCCAATAACAATAAGGGATTCAAGAGATGTTAGTATTCTAGGGTGTGAACCAAAAGTTTTATAAGACCCAATAGAATTTAAACTCCACATTGAATAAGTTTATATGTAGTATAAATGTGACTATCATTGGCTGTATATGTTGGGAATAGGACTTACGGTAAGTATTTAAAATTGGCAGATATATTTACTTCCAGTGAAGTTTTTGTAGTGTGATTTCTCAACTCGCTCATTCTTGTAGGGCAGGTTCATATATAACACTTTAACTTAATTTCTTCTTTTTGCTTATTTATATGCTAGTTGTACCATATATGATATATCTTGCATGTTATATCTAATTGGAGCCTGAAACTAAAAGTGCTAATTGGTAAGGAAATTAGTTAATCTGATTTTTCTTCAAATTCTCTTCTTGATATTCTCTTGTATGTGTTTCTAAAACTATTGTGTTACAAAGGGGGAAAAAAAACCAGAAAACATGATCCAAACACATTCCCATAAGTTCTATATGCTGGCAAGAATAGTATATAATATTTGCTGGCTAATTATTTTTAAAGCAAATAGCAAAAGTCACTGATTCTCAAGGAAAAGGCAGCATAGATGATTGATTGAGGAAATGAGAATCCTCAACGTAGCTTCTGTTGTTAAATACTCCAGGCAGTTCTTATCTTGTTTGGGTTATTTCTATGGAAATTTTGCTCAAATTATAATCAAAATGTTATTGTCCACTACCCATCATTAACCCTCAGGTTCAAGCAAAGAATATTTGCGAAAAAAAACCAATTGTTCTATTCGATTATCCTTGTTTATTGGAGAATGCCATTTAACATTGACATGCACCAAAAAAGTTCTATACTTCCATTACATTCCACGTTCATGTATTGTCACAAAGCAACAAAAGTAGGAGAATCAGGTCAAGCAGTAGTTAATAGTTATAGGCACTAAGAGGAAAGGGAATTTATGTATTCGAAAAATGTGTTAGAAAAATGGAATTCTTTTAATTTGATTTTTAATGTGTAATGATGAGTGTCTTATTATTAAGTTCCTTTAATTAGGATAAACCCCTTCTTTTGGAAAGCCAGGGTATCAAGTAGTTGTTGGAGTTCTTGTAGCAAAATTTGTTCTTGTTATGCAAATTTCGGGGTATAAACCCTTAATTTGTTTAGACTAGAGGGCGATTAACTTTCGGTTGGTTTTCTTTAATTTATTCGGTTTTGTAAGTTGCCAAAAACATTTTTATTCCGTTAAGTTCGGTTGTCATTGAGCATTAAGCTTTGAAGAGAGGACGTAAGCAACGGAACCCAATACCTTTACAATAATTCCAGGAGTCACTTATATAACCTCAGCACAAGCTAAGTTGGGTGCGAAAGCTACATGACATTTATCCAAAATATAAGTGGGGAGTGATCAGATCCGAGAACAATTATTTAATATTGGCCAAGCTTTCAAGTTACAAAATTCAAAGTTCTGCATTAATTCATCGTGTATGTACAAAAGCACAGTCATTGTATTCTATGCACAAATCATTTCCTTGCCTCTAGTTTGTTCATGTGTACGTAGTGAGAACCTTTTGCTTGTACAGGACTCATAGCCATATCCTCTTGTGTATAATTAATTCTAGCAGTGGGAGAGATCAGACATGCGGTTTTCTTATTGATTTCATTTGATTTGAAGTCACGCAGGTCTGGTAGACATGGAGAGGTTTAGAACTTGCACGTTGGAAAATAGCTAACCGTTGATATATAGTAGGGTTTTTGCATGTCAGTGCGTCATATCGTCAATAGCATTGTTTTTTCTTCCTTCCCTCTTGATTTTCTTTGGATAAATATTGGCATTGAGTTTCATCAGGAAATTTTTTTCAGATTGAGGCATATAAACCAGAGAATATAAATTTATAACATGGGTTGAATGAACTAAATGCTTAGCATCAGGGCCGACTCTATTATGAAAGTTAATGATGCGGGCCGCCTAAGGCCCCTAAGTAGAAAAAAGGTCTCCAAATTTTAACAAATAAAGTAATTTCTTTTATTCGAAAAGTATTAATTAAGCTCAAATATTAGCTAATAAATAAAATAATTATTTTTATCAAATGAAATACAAGAAAAAGAGAGAGAAAAATGTTACATTCGTAACATTTTTTACAACAAATCCCAACTAACAGGTTTTTATTGGTTGGCAAAAAAGTAATTTCAGTAGTGGGTTAAAATTAGAACCAGTAATAACTTAATACTTACGATTTGTTGTGAAAATTTTAGGAAAAAAAGAGCAATACATAGAATTTTACAACATTTTTCACAATAGTTGAGTTGACCAACTTTTACTTGTTTTTATCTTAGACTTACCATAAATATGACATTTTTACCACTACCAATTTACCATATCAGCAGCTATGAAAAGTTGTCAATTTTTTTGTGTCTATAGATTTTCTGAAGGAAAAAAAAAAAAATCTACATGGCTAATTAGTAGTGTTGCATCTAAAAGAAGATAATAGAATTTAAGTATTATTAAATTTTTTTCTCAAAAAAATTCATATTTAAATATATAAAAAGTTTCAAATCAGTTTTCGCCTTAGACCCCCAAATGCATCATGTCGCCCCTGCTTAGCATTTGGGCGTGGTAAGAAGAAATTCCTTTCTATTTTTAGTAACATCACTTTGTATTTGTCACTCACTTTCCCTCTATTTTTTGTAGAAGAATTTGGAGAGGAGGGGTGTGGGGAACATGTTGGGGGATTTATAATATGATAGAATGACATTTAGACTTTGTTTGGTTGAAAGGATAGAAAAGTTAGATGATAGAAAATATTGAAAGGGTAGAAAAATGAAAATATATATTAGATTTAATTTTTTGCCAGCGTGTTTGGTTGGAATGATGGAAAAAAAAAAAAAAAAACCAATATAAATATTATTTGTTTGGCTAAGAAAAAAAAAAAATTTTTTTTTCCTGGATAAACAAGGGTGTCTAAGTATCTTCAAGTATCTGACTATTTCCTGGGGTGTATGCAGTCCCCCTATCCCATTTGCACCAAATTATTAGGAGGAGGAATCCCATAAAAATGGCTCCAAGATGCTGACAAAAGGTTACTATTGAGATCCAAAATATTACAAATATTGAAATTTAAAACTAATGAGCCCTTAAGAATAGAAAGTCCTAATTCATAAGCCAAGGCCCATTTAAAATAGGTAAAAGGAAGTCTAAACTCATGAATGAGTAAGCCTTGGGCTTTGGACAAGGAAGAAAAAAGCAAAGGAAGCTCAGCCTAGGTTTTGTAAGAAGAGTTTTTTGGGAGCCCGGAGAAGGAAAGAATCAGGATACCTTGGGACTGCCAGAACCACAGGATCCTCGAGATATGCAGTAAGAGACAAGTTGGGATTGAGACAGCTCAAGGGAGCATGCCCATGAACATGAAGAACAAAAATGGATATGTCCCATCTGCCACCCAATGATGCAGAAAAATGCAGATGACTTGGGAATCAGCACTTCATAAAAAAAAGTCTGGTACCTCGGGGAGCGCAAGGAGATGTATCATGAAGGAAGGTGGCTGGAGATCTTTCAGCTTAATGAGAAAGGAATTTGCACATTTAGAGAAAAATACAAAAAGTGAAGCAGCCCAAAAAGTGGGTCTGAAAAGTAGTGCCTAGAAGCTTTGGAAAAAGAAGTATTGAAAGTTAGCCCCTAAGACCCCCCAAAAGAGGAAGGTTAGCCCCTAGGACCCCCCAAAAGAGGAAGGTCAGCGGGGAACTTTTGGAGGGAAACCTGAAAAGAAGAATATAGTGAGAAAATGAGGAAAGGACTAGTCACCAATTTTGCTGACACAACATTGGTTCTGATACCTAGAGCAGCAAATGGAGAGAATCTATGGTACACTAGAATCCCTAGGAAGATGCTATAAAAAGGGGTGAAGCCATCTGCAAAAACTATTCAACAATAGTGAATTAAGGTAAAAAAATCCTTTAGAAAACCCCTTTAGAATTCAAAAAAGGGAAAAAAGAGGAAAAATATTGTCTGGGATCCTGAGAGTGACACTAGAGAATACGCTTGGATTTAAAGGGATTTAAATTTCAAAAGTCTTAAAAGCCTAAAAGAGCTATTTAAGTCTGTGATTTTTTAACTTATTTGAACCTTGTGATATATCCTAGTGCAATAAGAGCATAATGTATTGAAAAACTTAAAATAGTAATGAAGCATTTCTTATTATCCTAAGGATCCCTACCGTTTTTTATTCACTTTTCCTTTACTTATATCATTCTTTACCGTTCCCTAATGTGCAATACATATATATTTTGTATATATTGTAGGATTCATGTTTTGTGCACAACTTGATTTGCAATTAGTTCAATTTAGCTACAGTGAACCAAGTTCAGTCCACCAAACAACAAATATAGGACCCACGATCCTTGTTTCTACTTGGTCCTGGGTACTATTTAAAAAAAAAAAAAAAAAGAACCCACACAGTTACCTTACTAATTAATAAGAGAAAATTTCCTTACTAATTATACTTACAAAAAATAAAAAATTTCCTTACTAGTTATTGCCAATAAAAATTTTACCTTTGCAATTAGACTTTTTTTTTTTTTTTTTTTTTTTGAGAAGGCTTTGCAATTAGACTTTAATAAGCTAATAGGCAAAATAAAATACCAAAGAACTATAGTCGAATTTTATAGCCACAAGTAGTCATAACCAAGAGACATGACTTTACTTACTTCAAGAGGTATCATTTTTTCCCAGAGCAATAACTCTTAGATGGCCCCTTTGTTATGGAAAGATCAAGCAAATGCTTTAATATTCATTCCAAGTTTTAAATTTTCCTCTTGCATTTCTATGGCATGAGTTGCCACTCAAACCAACCAAGTGCGTTCTTTCATGTGACTCTTTTTAAATGAAAACGCTTTTCACATAAGATTTCGAAGGGGACATATATATATATATATATATATATATATATAAATGGTATATCAAACCAATAGAAAATCAATTTATATCTTTCACTTATCGATATATAGGTCATTTGTTAAACAACTGCAGTTAAAATACAATAAAGAGACGCAAAATGATAAAATTTCATTCATCATCTGATTTATTAAACACATTTTTTCATGATTGACCTTAGTAATTTAAAATTTGAAATTTCATTTTTCAAGTAATTTTGAGACATTAAAGATAATTATTATAAAACACTAATAACCTGTTCTTAAAAAATAATAATGATTTGAGAGCTTCAATATTGGAGTGGAGGGATTTGAATTTTTTGACATTTTTGTTGAAAATACTCTACTAAGTACTAGTAAAGTTATGGTTATAACTTATAACAAGTTAGACCACTGCAATTGGTAATGTTGTTTATTCGATAGTAAAACTATGTTGTAATCTTTGTCTCCATCCTAGTCCTAGAAAAAAGTGGACTTGATAGGCCCACTTCGGGCTACAACAATTCCATAACGAGTACTCACATTTTGAACCATACTATACTTTCACATATTTTAGGATAAGAATTTTGATCAATATAATGTCACAATTAACTATTTTTTTCACCTAGTCATCGCAAAAACCACTTCCTACAAGTTCTTGTCAATGCAAATTTTAACCTTGCAATTAGACTTAATTTTCCTTATAGGTTATATTATACCAAAGAACGATAATAGAAGTTTAAAGCCACAACAAAGAGATATGACTTTACTTACCTCAAGAGGTACCATATTTTGCCCAAAGCAATGACTCTTAGATGGCTCGATTATTGTTATGCCAAGATCAATAAAATGCTTTTATATACTTTCTACGTTTTCAAGTTTTGCTTTCATATTTAACTTTGAGCACTGGAACGTATCATTTTTCATTTCGTTTCTATGGCATGAGTTGCAATTCAACCAAGTAAATGTGTTCTTTCATGTGACTCTTTTTCAATGAAGGCACTTATAACCTTTCGAAATTTATATCAAACTAACAAAGTATTAAATTAAATCATATCACCCATTTGATAGTTAGGTTACGCACTAATCCACCACTTATAATACAAACAAGACACAAAAAGTAATGAGTTTGATTGGTTAATCACATGTTTTTCTTGATTATGATACATTATTGATTTAAAAAAAAAAATGCTTATAAACTTTTTTATTATTATTTATAGTTACAACAATAAGGAATGAGAATTTAAATCTTGAATGTATTTGTTAGAAATATCATGAAATGCCAATTGAGCTAAAAAGTAAATCTAAACCCTCTATGATTATGACAAGTTAGACCACTACTCTATACACAAGATTCAATAATGCACCAGATGCCATTTCGGTTTAGTCTGGAAAATGAAATAGATAAAGTTATAACCTTTTTTAGGACTAAGAATTTATATGGATTGAAAAAACAATAATTTATTAGGATTGAACTCTCTCTAATGAAACCTTAATACCTTTGGTTGACCTTCAGGACAAGCCACCTTTCATCCAGTTGGTCATGTTCAAATCAGTTTTGTTCATATGCCTTCTCAACCATTGCAAGCTTATCTCATAAAATTGAAGTTTGAAGGCTGTAAAAATTACAAGGTGTAAGAGCCGACTGCGCTTAAGATAAGAAAGGGAAGAGAGTAGTAACTTCGAGTTAAATTATAAAGTTGAAAAGGTGGGAAGGCGCGCTGCTAAAGAGGAAGAAAAAACGTGAGGATGGTTTATGGTTGAATTCAACCAGTTAGTTTAATTTTCGAGAGAGGAATAGACAAAAAAGAAAGAAATAGAATAGGAGAAAGGTTGAATTACTAGTTAGTTGGATTTAATGTGGAAATGTTAGATGATTGTGTCGTTGGCCATATGAAGAATCCAGAATCTAGATGCAAAACATTTTAGCTTTCATTTAAGTGGATTGAACCAAAGTAAATTGAATGGACCAAAGTAGACCGAAAGAGACTGAATCGGACTAAAATGGAGCAAGTTTCACTGAATGAACTGAAGTGAACCAAAATGGATTGAACGACCTGAATGAACTAAAGTCTACCAAATAGACCTAAATCAACCAAAATGAACCTAGGTGGATTTAAAGGAACTGAGACAGACCAAGATAGACGGAATGGACCAATTTAGATCAAATAAACCAAAATAGATTGAAATGGACCTAGGTACACCCTATATGGAGTGAATGGATGGAATGAATTGAACTGGACCAAATTAGCGACTTAGTTAGAAATATCATCAAGGGTTAATTGAGCAAAATTCATTTTATGTCAAATTGAAGTACTGTCAATTGTCATAAGTCACCATCAGCAAACAACTCAATGATAAGGAGCGATTAAGCACAACGTGTTACATTCATTAACCATACATAATAAATTGCCCAATAATCTATTTGTGATTCTTTACATTCATCCCCAATACAAATTTGATACTTTTACTCAAAAAGTTTCTGTTCTCAATTAGACTAATGTTTTTACGGAATATAAACTTATAAATTCCTAATTAACTGTTGCATAAATTTTAAGCCATAACCAATAGACATGACTTTGCTTTGGTGAAAAAGTACTACTGCTTTACCCAAAGCAATCATTCTCAATGGCTCTTTATTATGGAATGATCAATATATTGCTTTTACATTAATTCATAATTCTTAAATGTTGATTTTTTTTAAAAAAATTTATTATTGAAAAATGCTAGAGTAATAAACTATTGATGTGGTAAGTGATTTTTGGTAAAGGGAAAAAATAGTATAATGTTTTTTTTTTTTTTTTTTTTTTTTTTTTTTTTTTTTTTACAAGATAGAATTTCTACTCTAACCTAATCTAAGTGTATATGTGTGTGAAGTTCCCTCCTGGAGACTTGAACCCCTTGCCTTTTCCTCCACACCCCACACCCCACACCCTACAAGCACTTATACTTATGAAGTGATTATCGCACTAAGGGTGTGTGGGGTAAAGTAGTATAATGTTAGCAGTGGTGGGTTCAAATAATAGTTTGTAAAAATATTTTAAAATAATTTGTAACTGTAGCATTACTCTTTTACTATTATACTGTATATGTTAGGTATATATGTGTAACTGGCGAATTCCTAAATTGAATAATAATGACAATAGTGTATAGTTAATATAACTTAATTAGGTTTAAACTCATAATCTTAAACTTTTGAAATAGCTATAGGTGGTGTTCCAATAAATTATATTATTAAGTACTTAATCAGATTCTCCCTAAGGTGCTATCTCTCTAACAATATGCTTTCAGTTTTTAAACAATATTACACGTATTTTTATATATTTTTTCATTTACACGTATTTTCAAAAAATACAAACAACGTTATTAGAACAATGTTACCAAATGGTCCCATGATTTTTAGATTGTATCCTTTCACCTATTTTTGTTAGGAATTTGGACACACCCAAATCAACTGTTTTGATAATAAATTTTTCGGCAAAACCAAAACATAATAGAAAATCAGATAACAACTTTAGACTTATTATTTGACATGACCTTTTGGCAATACAAAAACACACTAGCAAATTAGAAAACAAAATTTCTCTCTCCCAACCTAAGTTTCATAGTATTATAGTTACAAACAACAAAAATACAACGTGCTTCTAGTAAGTCAGAGTAGTAGTGCTACTGAAAGAATTATGAAAAGACTGATTGTGACGATGATGATCATGACGGTGTCCACCATTAATTCTTGTTCTAATCGTTTCTCTCCCCATCTTGCCAACTCTCTTGCTCCTTTGCAGCTTCCCTTCTCCCTTGTCATCATCATGACGGTGTTTACCATTAATTCTTGTTCTAATCGTTTCTCTCCCCATCTTGCCAACTCTCTTGCTCCTTTGCAGCTTCCCTTCCCCCTTGTCTCTCCCTCTGCACATATTAATGCTAAACCGTAAAAGAGAAACACAAAAAATATGACTCCAAAAAAAGGCGACCGAAGAGAAGACAGAGTTTGAAATGGCAAAGGAAGAATATGTAAGGGGAGGCGCATAAGGGGAAAAAAAAATTGATTCGAGATCTAAGGTCGTTTTCTGTTTGGCTTACGCTCTGCTTGTTTATTTATTTATTTTTATAATAAAATATAGAACTTCTACTTTAATTTAATCTAAGTGTATATGTATAAAGCTCTTTTTTAGAGACTTAAACCCCAGCCTTTGTGGAGTAACCATTGCACCAAAAGTGTGCGGTGGTGCTTTGCTTGTTAAATAAAGGCTTTCACGCCTAATATGGATAAGGTATCCAACTCATCTCAGACTCTACTTCTCTCTACACCTTACTCCTATAATAATTTTATTATCGTTTTTAAAAAATTTTGTGACAAATGTTGTACACATTTGCAAAAAGTGGTAAAATTTATAATGCAAATTTATATTGCAATTACAATGTAAACATATAAAGATACTGTCTATATATATATTATATATATATATATATATATTATACGAATAATAAGCAAACCACTTAAAATTTTAATACGTTTTACTTAAAGTTAATTAACTATCTTAACGAGTTACATGACAAAAAAAATATAAATTTTAATGATATGTGTACAAAAAAATATTGAATCACTTGGCGCAAACATAGTACCTCTAATATTTAAAATTACTATATCATATCATCTATAATTTATTATATATATATATATATATATATATATATATATAACGAAAGACATTTGATTTTTGGATGTTCTCATAATATGATGCCATGTAAGCTTTTGAATTCTTACAATTTCACAAGTCATTGACTTTTTCCAGTCTAATATCTCAAAACTAGGCTTCACCAAAAAAAAAAAAAAATTGTTTACGAAGTCTTGAAAAAATTACTAAAAAATTTAATATAAATTCAATCAAAAATGACTTTTGAGATTAAAAAAAAATGTTGATTTACACTTTAATAGATGATTGAGTTGAATTATATTTAAAAATAATTTTCTTGCATTTTTTAGTACTACATTAATAATGTTGCTAATGCTTATATGAATTTTCATATGAATTTATTTTAAAATTTGATTATATTTCTAGTTTTTAAATTTTGAAAATGTTTTGGTTCATATTTTGGCCCTCAAGATGGAATGGTATATTCGTATGATATATTCATCATAAATGAAAGGTTTAAAAAATGGAGTCGTTAATTTAATTTTTGGAAAAAAGAAAATTAAAGCAGTACTAAATTTTATTGAAAATGTAATTGGTATAATCAAAATATAAACTATGATAAATTATAATGTATATTCTTACAAGTTACAATTTTTCCATATCACAAATTAATGATCAACTTATAGTTGTTACATCTAATATTATAAAGTTTGGATTAAAAATTTAAAATACAATTGTTTGTGTTTTACCAAATTTACAGAGTTTACATTTTACGTAGAAATTTAAACCCCTTAATATTTTCTTATGGAGCGAAGAACATTGATCCTGTGTTGCTAGCCCTATCACAATTCACAACACAAGCTTTCGATTGTTACAATTAGCCTCAAGTCAGGATAAAAATGAAATCGTGAGGGGGATTTTCACCTAGCTACTCTTATAAAATTGCTGACATGCTCCAAACACTTAGGGAAAGCTTATTTTGGGCAAAAATAGTTTCATTTTATTCCAAACCTTAGGGGTTAAAATAGACTCATTTTATTACAAACCTTAGGAGTTAAAATAGGCTCTTTTGTGTTATATTTTTACCATGAACTCATGCTCAGATTACATAACTTATATATAAATACTTGAAATATAATACTATATAAAAAATAGGTTACGTTAATAGATGTCTTTAGGGCAATTGTTAATAAACTATAATAAAAAAGTTTTGATATTACTTTAGTTTCATATTAACACCTTGAAAGCCAGAGGACTGGATATGTTTTTTTTTTTTTTTTGTTATTAATATATATAACTTATGAATGCAATATAATTAGGTTAATATTACTCATAATTCATAAAAAAACTTGTTGAAATTTCTTATGATCGGATTTTGATGGAACAGATGCAAATTGATAAAGTGGAAGATTATGCCAATGCTTGTGATGGGAATGAACTGATGAATTGTTATTCTTTTTTTGGGAGTTACTCCACTCAGTGAAATTAAGGGTGCTGCATATGTTGAATAATAAAAGAGAAATAGTTTTTACTTCGTACCAAATACAAATAATAAGACCCATGCATCTCGTTGTTTTAATTAGCTTTCTTTTTCTATGTATATTTTGGCAGGCTTTATCTTGATTGTTGGATGTGATTGGAGTGGGAAAGAAATACATTAGGTTCATGATTCACATCTTACCTCCCAAAAAGGAAGATATTCATATCTTAATCAATACAAGGGAAAAAAAAAGGTAAATAAAAGAAAATGTTAAAATATAAAACTAACCCTCTAACTTTTTTCATATTTCATTTCAGCATGATTGGAGTGGGAAAGAAATCCTCTAACTTGCCTTTTCCCAAAAAAGCTTCTATGAGGGAAAAAAAGGTAAATAAAAGAAAATGTTAAAATACAAAACTAACTCTCTAACTTTTTTCAAATTTCATTTCAGTCCTCTAAGTTTAGATTTATTCAATTAAGGCATTTCTGTTAACTTTTGTTAAAATTTTTTGAAAAAAAAATCGGAAAAATATTTTTCAATCATTAATTGAATTTTTTTAATTAAAAAAATTTGAAGAAAAATTTATAAAATTAAAAAATTAACCACAACATATAACAAAAGTTGATGGAAAAGTCTTAATTGAGTAAACTTAAAAGTTAGAGGTCCGAAATAATCAAAAGCAAAGTTAGAGAATTAAAATGAAATTTAAAGAAGCTTAAAAGGTTAATTTTGCATTTTAACATTTTCTCTTATTTACCTTTTTTTCCCCCTCATATTGTTTGAGATATGAATATCTTCTTTTTTTGGTATGTAAGATGTGAATCATGAACCTAATGTATTTCTTTCCCCCTCCAATCACATCCAACAATCAAGATAAAGCCTGCCAAAATATACATAGACACGTCCTCAGATTCGGGTCATTTACAAACACATCCTAATTCCGTCAATTTCGAATAATAGAAAGTGATTCCATGCATGCATGCATTAGCATAACACATGGTGACTTTTTATAATAAAAAATCATTATTTAATTAAAAAAATTATCCGTTTAAATTACAATTAAATCATTTTTTCAAAATAAAATGTAATAAAAATATTTTATTACAATTAAAATTTAAAGAAGAGAGTATTAAAAAAAAAAGAAAAAGAAAAACGTGATTGATTTTTGAGAAAATGATAGAAAAATTTACCCCAAGCTTCGGTCCACTACTCCACCGCCAATTTGAGTTTCCCCTCCAATAATGTCGTAGTGTCAAGCTCATCAGCCACCGTTTTTTAAATATCCAATACTACCCACTGCTACTCAATCAAAACCCCAATCTTTCACTTCCACAGCCAAAAAAACACTACTACTCCATCCCATCTCAAACGCACAGTTAGGTAGGACATCATCAAATAGGGCTGTAATGTAAAATTATCTCCATTAGGAGAGACTTAATGTGCCCCACATACATTTTATTTAATTTTTAATTATTTAATTATCATTTATCTGAATTTACTATTTATTTGATAATAAGATTGATAGATAAATATTCATCCTATTAGAAGTCTTTTTGTGAACAAATACTTATAAAGTTGTTTGGTAATATAGAAGTCTTTTGACAAATAGACATACTTTTTGATGAGTGGAGTATAAAATTATAAATAGATAACCAACGTTAAATTGAAAGAGTCACTAGTCTAAGGAGGTCATAGACTAGAAGAATCTCTTTTAATTCTTTACTTTACATTGGGTATTTTTCAATTTATAAATCATTTGAACAACCATGAGTGAAGGTATGTTTTATTTCCTTCCTTTGGAATGATTCTAGGATTACATTATTTTTCTTAATTTATGAAGAGAACTTTGCAGTGGGTCTATCAAGTTGTAACCAACGAGTTTTTATGTTTTTGCATAGAATTTCTGCATTTTTTTGCAATTACAATTGTATTTGCGTTTGCATTTGACAAAAGTTTTGATTCGTTTGTCTTAAGAGTCTGGTTTCAATCTAGTTTGTAATTACTAGATATTGTCAACATATTGATTGGGTTGGCAACTTGGCAATTACGTTCACGTATCTAAAAAGAAAAAGGGATAACTCGCTAGCTCATACTTGATAGGGACCCTTATAAGCCATTTGTTCATATTTTCTCACCTTTTCAGATTTTAGGATGAGATAAGATGTGTCAAAGAGAATTTTGTAAAATTCTCTAATGGGACCCGTTTAACTACACCAGTGACAAAGTGTGGTTTATAAAAGTCACTATTCATGACTCAAACTAAATTGATTCTTCTTATACAGTTTCTTTAATTTTACTTGTTTTGCCATTTATAGTATGTTATAGTATATCTATACATCAAAATCATGCTATACTGTAGGCAACGGATCGTTTTTTGGCCAAATCTTTTATTGTTTCTTTAACAAAGTTTACTGTTGTTTTATATAAATTTGATCATTAAATCATATAAGTAAATGATATATGTTTGACTGTGTTTATGTTTCCTTGAACTTATTTTGTTCTGTTATATCATTTTATATATGGTTTGTTTGAGTGCATTTAATGATGAATATGAGGCTTAATTCATCTTATGATGCCATTTGAAGTAGTGAGTATCAAAATAACTTAGCTAGGATTGACCATAGCATCTGAAGACATGATGATAATCACATAAAGTTATTTTTATGGTACTTGATTAGGCATCTAAGTGGCGATTAATTCATAAAGGTAATGATTTGGCCCCAAAGAGAGCTTATTATTTTTGTGATTTAATTGGAATAAGATGGTAAAGTAGGCATTAAGATGTGACTTTTCCTAAGCCCATAGGTATGGAAACTTTTATTCTTAGTGTTTATATTTACCAGTCTTATTAATAAAGTATGTTAGTGAATTCATGCATAATGCACCTCTACCCATAGGAAGGTTAGAATTTATTACTAAATTGACATTGGTTAATTTAGAATTAAAGTTTAAGTTTCATAGCATTAAGTTTATTTTCTTTGGAGTCAATGTATCTATGTTTTGGTACTCGTGGATGAACCACCAATCTCAATGAATATAGTACGTGGGTGGGAGTGATCTAATTACTTAAGAGTAAGAGCTTGGAAATTTATTTCTATAAAGTTGAAGGTTTTTGTAAAAGTTTTACATTGTAGAAGTTATGCATATAGCACTAATGGTATTTAAACTACAAAGGTTTACCAACATTGTTGCCTCATTTGGTTTTACTAGGCACATTGTTGATCAATGCATATACCTTAAGATCAGTGGGAGTAAATGTATTTTTTAAGCCCAAATATGAATGACATACTACTTGGAAGTAGTAATATTTGGTTTTGTAATGTAAGACATCATATATGCTACAAAGCTACAACACAGACATTATGGTTAAAGAATTTATCACAGGTCTTAAGATCGTCGATTCTATATCAAGGCCTTTGAAGATTTTTCATGATAATTCACTCTCTAAGAATAATAAACGTGGAAACCAAAGTAAGCATATCGACATAAAGTACATTGGTGTTAGAGAGAATGTTAAGAAACAACCTTGTTTGGTACACCCACTCAAACACATGTTTTCAGTTTTTAAATAACATTACATGTATTTTCACACATTTTTTCATTCACATGTATTTCTACATATATTTTCAAACACATATTTTCAGTTTTTAAGTGCATATACCAAACACTTCCAAAATCTATCCATAGAGCTAGCATATTACTACCAAGCTTATGATTGATAATCCCATGACTAAAAGTTTGCCGGCCAAAAAATATAAATATCACATGGGACTTGGTAGTTTAGTTAATGTTTAATTTCTCTACTTGTGGGTTCCAACTAGCTCAACTGGTAAAGTCTCTGATGATTGTTTAAGAAATTTAGGGATCAATTCTCGCTTATATCAAAAACTAATTGGTGTCTTGGTCTGATGATAAAGAGCTATCATTAGGAGCAGATACCATAGGTTGAAATTCTCTCAAAAAAAAAAATCTCCCTTTAGTTGTTTTGTTTTTTAGACATGTATTTGGATATTCTTAGAGAATAAAAGACATCATTTTTATTTATTTTGTGCACATAAAGTGTCCATTTGACAAAGATTATTTTTGCTAACTTATTTTACTATTTAGTTTATTTTTGCTACTATTCATGAGTCTCATTGCACTTTTTGGTATTATTCATAGGTCTTACTATACTATTTTAGCACTTTTTGGTATTATTTTAACAAAAAGTTTTCAGTTTCAACCGTGTATATGTAAATTTGGTTTATGTTTTTGTTTTATCCATGGGGATATGTAAGGTTTGTTTTATCCATGAGGATATATAAAGGTATATTCATGGGGATATATAAAGAATATATCTATGCTGATATATGGAGGACTCGAATGGCTAGTAGGTAGTCTATTTATATAGTATTAATAGCTCATAAAGTACTCACTTAGGGAGTACAAACATTGTGGTACATGGAAGGAAGTACTCATCGCTATAAGGGTATTACCGCCATGATTCATGCATAATATAATTTATTTGAGTGGGAGCATTTCACAAATAGAAACTATGGGTAAAATTATGGCCATATTACATTGACTATCACTCATTAAATTCTTAAAACGTCATATGGGTCAAGAGGGAGAATGTAAAATTATCTCCATTAGGAGACTTAATGTGGCCTAGATACATTTTATTTATTAATTAATTATTTAATTATCATTTATCTGGATTTACTATTTATTTGATAATAAGAGTGATAGATAAATATCCATCCTATTAGGAGTTTATTTGTGAATAGACACTTATAACGTTGTTTGGTAATATAGATGTCTTTTGATGAATAGACAAACTCTTTGATGGGAGGAGTATAAATAGATAACCAACATTAAATTGAAAGAGTCCCTAGTCTAACCTTAAAAAGCCTATGTTCTCCATCAAAATAGTTTCTAAGGAGAAGGCCATAGACTAGAAGAATCTCTTTTAATTTCTTGCTTTACATTGGGTTTTTCTCAAAATCATTTGAACAACAATAGTTGAAGGTATGTTTTATTTTCTTCCGCTGCTTTAGATTTTCTACATGTAAACGAGCCGAACTTTGTCCAGTAGTGCATATTAAGTTTGGCTCGTCAGAAAAAGTCAAAAACTCAAACTTGGCTCGAGTTCATGGTAAGCCTAAAAATAATGTTTGAGCTTGAGCTCATGGGAAAGTCAAAAAACTTGAGCTTGGCTTGACTTAATTAATTAGTCAAGCCAAGTTCAAGCTTAATATCAAGCTCAATCTCAAGCTTATGTCAAGCTTTTGAGCTTGAGATCTAACAAAATTACATGACAAATGCTTAAATCTCTTAAATTAGGACTAATCTTACTTATGATTAGCCATTATTCAAATTAAAATTTACATAATTAAATTCATTTATTCATCCTTCCTTGTCTATAGCTTCAACAATGTTCAAAATACAATTTTTATATTCATGTTAGATAGTGAAGAACTAGAAAAATATTTTTTTAGAACTATTATGAGTGGGCAAACACTAACATATTTCATAACTTTACATTAGATGATTGATGGATAAGGATCATAAGTGACCAACTTAATTGATTAATTAATTTAAATGTAACTAAAGTCTAAAGTGGTTTTTAGTCAGTTTAGAGGGAAGGAAGAATATTAAGTAATGGGTAGTGGTTCCATGTTGTTCATGTCATTATTAAAATATGAGTAATGAGTATATTTAGTTAACACATATAAGCTTATAAATGAGTTTATGGTTTAATTGTTTTTTATCAAGCCTTACAGCTCATGAGCTTTTTCATGAATAATTTTTTTTTCTTGGGCTCGGCTTGTTTATTAAATGAGCTTAAAACTAAGGCTCAAGCTTGACTTATTTATAAACAAACAAACATGAATGAGTTTTTTATTGAGTTGAGCCCGAGTTATTCAAACTTGGCTTGATTCATCATTTACGCCCTTTACCGTCAAATATCTATCAAAACACTCAATGACAAGCCTCATCCCATGAGGGACCAATACTCATTAACACCATTTCCACCTACAATAGAAACAACCATATCTGAGCTAATAAATACCAAGACAAGGTCATCCATTGCAAATCAAAAGCCATCAATTTCCAACAAACATTCATCCATCACCATTTTCGCCATTACCCAAGCAAAGCCATAACCACAAATGGCCAAACCTAGCAATTTCTTGAAAATAGAGAATGAGCTTGAAGAATTCAAAATGTAATTTCGAAACTCAAATACTCCTGTAGCAATTTTCTTGAAAATAGAAAATGAGCTTGATGAATTGAAAATGTAATTTCAAAACTCAAATACTCTTGTTAGCGTGGCTCCACATTGGGTTTAGGGTGGTCATAGACCACCCCCACCTAGAAAAAATGATAATTATTATATACAAATTTTAAAAATTTTATGATTTCTAATCCTTAAAAAAATTTTTGACCACCATAAATTTTTTTAGGCCGAATATAATTACACTTTTGGATAAAGTTTGGTTACAAACTTGGTTGTAAACTAAGGCTACAACTCTACTCAATATTTTTCTATTGGATGTGAATTCTGACAAATCCACCATTAGATTACATTTATTTCTTATATATTTTGCAAAATTTTAAGAAAATTAAAGATCAATAGCTATGTTATCAATCAAATTTTTAAAATTTGAACTTTTGTAGTCTAAAATTATAGATAAAAATAAGTTTATAGATTAAATAGTAAACCACATTTGATTGGCATGAAATTTGACATTTTTTTTAGAATACAAAAAATATGCAATCTAACTGTTAAATTTTCAAAATATGTAGTCATGCAAATTTGTTTCATGAGAGTTGTAGCCTAAGGCTACAACTACGTTTATAGCCAAATTTTGTCATTAAACTTTGGTCCCTTTAACAATATATATTAGGTCCTTACAAACAAAAAGAAAAAGTCCAAAAAATTTTTATTTAATTAAAATTTTGAAAGATATGTAGCTTGTGAAATTTTGATAATGAGACTATCATCTAATGATTTTAAAATAAGAAAATTCTTAGAAGGAAATCGTAAGACTTTATGTATTTACATTTTTTTTGTCTATATGAACTTTTTTTTTTTATTATTTGTTGAAATAAAACTTAATAGAAAATGTTATTAAAATTGAATTAAAAAAACAACTAATATTTTTAATATCAATTGCTATTGCATTTTTAAAAATTTATAAGTAATATTTTATTAAATTTTATATAATAATAATTTTATTGAATGTGACCACTTTTCACCACTCATAATTAAAGGAAATGAAATCGAGGCAAGGACGGACCCATGATTTTAAGTTAGTAGGGGCCGGAGTATACAAGAAAAAAAACACTCCAAATAAGCATCCATATAGTAATAAAAAATTATAAATACTCAAAATTGTTATTTCTAAATGCATTAAGATGCAATTATTTACCAACAAAGATAAAAACAAAATCAAAATAATGTTTATTTTAATACTAGGCTAGCTAGGATTTTTGTTTTTATTTGTTGAAGTTAGAGCATTCATAGTGGTGGTGTTAGAAAGTTTAGCTTTTAGCACTTCAAAAAGTTACTCTATCTATTTTATCACATCATTTTACAATATATTCAATATCAAATGTTATATATATATTTTTTTATCACTTCATCTAAAATAATATAAACAACTCATTAAATAATAAAGGAAGAGAGCAATTGATTTTTTCTTTGCAAATTGCATTGTGTGTCATGAGTATAAAGAGCATAGTGTAGCACATGCACTTCATAGACTTTTGGTTAATTTTTGGTGATTTAGTTGTTCACATTACTTTCTTTTAAAGCTAGGGTACTTAATCCTTAGTGCAAATACTTCGGTATTTTGCATTGGTTGAGTGTTTTGGACATGCAATTGATTTTTTCTTTGCACTTAATTGCATTGTGTGTCATGATCATTTTTTAGTTAAATGATCATTGTAGTCGTTCTTTAATGCCTGTTCTTGTATGATCAAGTTATGCTTCATTGTTTATATCTTGATGTTTATCTTGATTGCATTATACTTGCTCTTATACTTACGTTGTATTCAATTTGTCATGAGCTTAATGAAAGTTTGTTTGTGTGCAAGTATTTCAAGATACAGGTGTATTCGTGCAAGTGCTTCACAGCTTCTAGATTAGGTGTGAGTGAGTTTTGCCACTGTTCTCAAACTCATGCTTAAGTCTAGAGTCTATTATAGTGAGTTTTGCCACTGTTCTCTTAGGTTTTTAGCCGAGTTCTTCGGTTTCCTCTTCGATAACACATCGGCGTGTTATCTTGTGCTTGCATCTCTCTTCCTGATTTTACTGCTATGTTTTATTGAATATGGCTTAGAGTAGTTTTATTGTTTGTTCACTCGCATTTTGCACTTAGTTTAGTTTTTTAATTTGGGGTCTAAACAGATTTTTAACACAAATCCAAGCTTTCAAAGGATATGACTAAGATAAAATTTGGCAACTTCTTTTCAGAGAGTTTTGAGTTTTTTAATTGAAGAGATATAATCTTAATAAAATATTGTATTTTATTTTTAGCAACCTGCTATAGCCAACTGGTAATTATACCCGTTTACTGTAGTTGCAAAAAATTTAACTTTAATTAGCTTGTCAAATAACATATGATTTTTTGGTTCTTTGATATATGGTAAAAAATATTTCTTTTTTCTAAAATACAATCACCATTGTGAATGTTTTTATTTTTTTTGTTAAGTTTTTGGGTTTGATAGTTGCCATTTGAATGATGTAAGCTAAGCTTATTGAGGAAAAGGAAGACCTAAGGTTTTAGAAGGAACCCAGTTACAAAAATTAAACTTATAATAACTAAAAAAATATATATTTGGATCAGGGACCCGGGACCCCACCTGGGTCCATCCCTGTGGAGGGGTCAATTGAAATACCTCAAGGGTTAAAATAATGATTAAATTGATAGTATACGGGTGTGTTTAAAAATTATTCAAACCCACAATTTTTATGCAATTTACCCTAAAAATTATACAAGAGCAATTGATAATAATAATAGTAATAATATTTTACACTATTTTTCTCCGTATTCAAATACTCAAAACAAACGTCGTATTTGATAAGGAAAACAGCTCTTATTGGACTTATATATATATATATATATATATATATATTATATGTGTGTGTGTGTTTGTGTAAGGATCCAAATTGACCCACCGGCCCAAGTTGTTAGGATAATGGCCCACTAAGCCTAGCATAATAAATTTGTTAGAGAGTGGGTTCGAAATTGGACGTTCAAAGAGTCAAATATGAATCATAGCAGGTTAGTTGGCGTGAGAACGAATAAGGTAAACAGTTTAAGAAGAAAAGACACTTCTCGGTCAAGTTAGAGGATGATACAAGCTTTCCACGTTGACATACCACAACACAGGCGGCAGACACTTTTACACTAGCTTATCAATTTCCAAACATCATTACAAAACGATGAACACAAACTAAGGCAAACGGCCATTAGTTTCGCTGTCATATTTTCTCTATTTAATTAATAGAGACACATTTATAGAGTTTAGAAATTACTCTTTCAGAAGGTTACAATATACTTGTTGCACACAAGTTCTTTTATATATACCCAAAAAGCAATTGAAATTATGACTTGATTTTCAAGTGAGAAATTGTGGTTTTAAATTACCTTTTCAGTTGCTTTTGAAAGTGTTTACGAATGAAAACCACTATTTATGTGATAATTCCCCGGAAACATATTACTAACCCATCTTGAAGGGTAGTCTGCCACGGTATACTACACTAAACAAAAAAAAAAAAATAAAATAAAATAAAATAAAATAAAAAACATAACAACTCCATGAATATTGCAGTGATCTAAGAAAATTATTTAGTACTTTCGAAAGACAATAATTTGTTACTTTCTCATCTTATATGAATAGTAGATTGGACCATGAATTTAATTATGTATAACCAATCTTGTGTGAGAGGAGCTAAGATGCACCAACACGGACACAGGTACGGATACGAGAGTATGACAATTTTTAAAAAATAAGGGTACGACACGGCGTGAGTACAACAATTAAATAATTAATTAAATTTTATATTTAAACATATTTTTAAATATTTTTAGACATAAAATACGTTTATGTTTAGAATTTAATATGTAAGAACTACAAATAAGTAAACTAACACCCAAAGTAGTACAATAATACACAAAATTTTTAGAGTACAAACCAAAAGTTTAAATAAGCTACATTCAACATCAAACTAAAAATATAAAAGGAAAACAAGCTTTAAACTTTCATTAAATTCATAATAAACATTATAATTTATAAGGCAAAAGGGTGAGTAAAGAAAAAAAAATTAATATATATATATATATACAGTATAAATATAACACAGTGAGTCAGTGAGTGGGATTAAAAAAAAAAAAAAGCTTTGGATGTTGTAAATATAACATGCCACAGTACACAAATGACCAAACCAAAGCAAAGCAGTGAGCAGATAAAAGAAAGAAAGAAAAAAAAATCACGAAAGTGCGAAACAGAGAGAGAGAAGAGAAGCTACCTGTCCACATATTTGGTAATTCTCGCTCAAGTTTTTTTGTTTCAGGGTATATCACAAAGTCAACGGTAAGGATTTGTCCATATGTCAAAATCTTGAATTTTTTTTTTTTTCGCTGCTGGCGTGTCCACTGCGTCAGCGCCGCGTCGGACACTGGAGTCCGGCGAGTCTTACCGGTGCCCGTGTCCGACACGTGTCGGCGCAACCTAGGAGAGGAGCAGGGAGTGTTACAGCTCAATGTATTCCAGGGGCACTGAATAATTACCCAGCGATCTTGGCAATGTTAAGGAAAATTTGTAGAATCATTTGGTGACAATCTATCTCGGTTTCCCCATCTACTAATAGGATCAAAGAGAAGAATTGTTCGCCCCAGGCTAGTCTTCTTTTCTGCAAATAACAAGAAATTGGATACATATAAAACTAGTACCTAAAAACTGCTAAATCAGTCTGCTCACCTACAACAATGCGCACACTCAGATAATTAAACCACTTACTTCTGGTGGAACGACATTGCTTGGTTCGGCAATCACCATCGTAGTGGATAGAAACAGAAACAGAAACAGAAGCATCGGGATTATATATGATAATCCTAATGGAAGTCTTGGCATCCATTTTTGTAACAAGAGACACGAATAATTTACATTTCGTTACTTCTGTGATATATACTTTAAATAGGACAACAATGTCTAATCTCCAACAAGAAAAACACACGTTATTCTGCTGCGACGTCATTTTCCACAAATTATCGGAAGACATTCAAAAGCATCCATCTGTATGTCTATCTCTATTAGGAGACTCTCAAGCAAAAATATTAGTGTTTAGGAGACTTCCAAGGAAAAAAAAATATTACAGTATTTAGGAGACTTCCAAGAAAAAAAAAATACAGGATTCTTCAAATTAAACAAATATTTAATATTCACGACTAATAAATAGATAGGAGAATTAAAAGCAGATATTGTTTATTGTTGAAGTAGTAGTATTTGCCACAATTGAATTCGATGCGTTACCATAGGTTATCTCCGTTGTCTAGCTACCTCACTACCCATATCTCTAGAAATTTTAATTGCATGTTTGACTAAGTTAGATCCCACAGACACAAAACCAATAATAGCCAAACATACAATCTCCAATATCCATTATTTTTTTATTAATAATCTATTAAATAATGTGTGCAAACAAGCAAATTATTCAGTTTTGCTTAATAATCTTTCAGTTTTGCTT
The DNA here is from genome assembly GCA_032878915.1 of Castanopsis chinensis. NCBI lineage: Eukaryota > Viridiplantae > Streptophyta > Magnoliopsida > Fagales > Fagaceae > Castanopsis > Castanopsis chinensis. Next base: position 10,566,743 of record JAVQMG010000096.1, on the reverse strand, counting down.
AATCGATCCTTGATATACAGCTCTACGAATCATAGGTAATAAAAATTAAAAAATTTTAGTTTAAAAATCTGATAGCTATGGAGTAACCCGAGGAATAAATTTGTATATGCCGGTATACTATTTCTTTCATCAAGCCACATAGTATACGATTTTTCTAGTTTGGAAAAATTAGGCTTTACTAGCTAGTTTGGAAATATTACAAAGCATGGGATGGACACTTTTTTTATTGGTTGTTTCAAGATAATCACTACCTCCTTATTTGACAAATAGATTACTTTTAGAAAATCCAAACATTTAAAACAATTATCGTGGAGCGGATATCAACAATAAAAATACTAAATAATTTAAAACTTTATACCGGACAATGGAGTTGATTCGAACATTCACAATTTTTTCTTTGTTATTCCAACCAAAATCACTTTCAATTTGAAAAGAAATCTCATAATTTCGTTATAATTTTTACCTATATATATATATATGAGTTGGGTTCAAGTTACATCTGATGTAACATTGCAATGTTATACTATCTAATAACTTGTTATAAAATTCATATTTTGAAAATCCCACCGTTAAATTACACGTTTTATACGTTTTTAACATTCTTGCCAATTTTCATGAAATTGGATGTTATTTATTATTCAATCCATAAGCTCATATTATATGCATTATTTTAAGTTATAAAAATTTGAATTTAAACAATTAATCGATGACATAGCTATTAATCTTTGATCACTATAAAAATTTGCAAGTACAGAGAATAGATGAAGATAATGTAATCTAAGTAGATTTGTCAAAATTTGTTCCCAATTAAAAAATATTGAGTGGTGTAACATTGCTTAGAGTTACACCAGGTGAAACTTGAATCCAACCCTATATATATATATATGTATTCTCTTTGCCATTTTATACTGCAAATAAGGGTCTCAACCTAATTGCCAATTTGCCATTAAGTAGAGAATTTCTAAATAACTTTGAACTTTGTATTGGACGATAGAGTGGATTCCAACCATCACCATTTTCTCTTTGTTAGTCCAACCAAGATCACTTGCAATTTGACTAGAAATCTCATCATTGCTTTATAGCTTGTATTTTTTTTTTTTTTTTTTAATCTTTACCATTTTATATTGCAATCATATTATACAATTCGCTTATGCGGATTTTCCAATTGCCATTGGGAATCCTTGTTAATATCCAAATTGATTAAAAAGGAATAAATTAACATTAAATAAGGCAATAGCATTCCACTAAAAAAATAAAAGAAATAAGCAATAACATATGTTAAAATTGTAGTGTAGAATTCTTATTAGAGAACTTCGATGTTTTTTTACTATTAATTTTAGAAAGAAACTGCAACTATTATTAAGAAATAGAAGTCAAATCAGCTTAAATTACAGCAAAAATGTATGATAGGACATCTTTCATCTACACTAAAAAATGTGTGACATGAATAAGCATGCTGAGTAAGGTTATAAGTAACAAAATATTCCTCACCACCGCCTCATGTAGGCGAGTTGGTACCTGGGCTTTATAGAGACCATCTACTCGGGGGTTCAAGCCCTCGCATTTACCTAGCAAAAAGCATTTACCTAGCAAAAAAAAAAAAGTAACAGAATATTCCTCACGTTCGTACACAAGAAAAGCTAAAACAAAGGAAAGGCTATGTTAAAATTTTTGCATAACTCTGATATGGATACTTCCCGGGAATCATGTATGGTTGCATTCATTATCGGGATTTATACGGACACATCCTGTGCCCGGTGGAAGCTTCTTATTTGAATTTCCTATCGTGGGAACGGGGTGCCCATTAATTTTCATTTGAACTGTAATTGCTCGCAGTCTACTCATCTCTGCAAAGTACAAACATAACAAGATATTATTGCATAACTCTTAAATCTGTACTGAAAATCTCTTGTTAAGTATCGTATTTAATTTTTTCTTAAAAAGATATTCTAACTGAGTATGAACCCCTTCATGCATGCGATATATTCTCAAAAAGGACACAAATTAAAGCACTCACTCTCTCGTAGGACGGCGTTGTTTGGCTCAGCAACCGTCATCGCTTATAAGAGAAACAAAAAGAGAAGGGTCGAGATAGTGACAGTCTTCATGGAAGTATTGGCATCCATGTAAACCCTTCAATATTGCTTCTTTTTGATAACCACTTCAATATTGCTTCTGTTATATATACATACTAGTTACTAATCCGTACAATGCATGGAAGGTTACTTGTTTGTATGGTAGAATAAAAAAATTTTATGAAATATTAAATTGATTATAAAATTATACAATTGCATAAATTGCTCTTATCTGGCTTGAATTTGTATTACAATTTGATAAAGAAGTCAAAGCTTAAAATATTAGCAAATTGAAAGATTCATTGCAAAGTATTGTTGAAACAAAACAAAATATATATGGCTACACAATAGAGAAATATAAGAGAAAAATTAGTTACTTTCAAAAGAATAACCCATAGTATAGTTGTTGAATTTTGTCAAACATGTTTAGATTTGCTAAAACTAATGCAAAAAGTCAGATGTTCAAACTTCCAAAATGCCAAAAAAAAAATTAAATTAAATTAAAAGATTCTAAACCTAGAATTATTATAACAATAGAAAAAATGTATTACTACAATTACTACACACAAAAGAGATATATAAGAAAAAGATGTCATTGAAATATGCCATATAGTTTCAGATAATGCAAAAAATAAACCCAAAAATTTAGATAAAACTAGAGAATTAGATAATTCAATGCCTACAAATTATCGAAACAAAATATAAACAAAAAAAATATTTAACTACACATAGAGAAGTATAAAAGAAAGATGTTCTACCCTCAAAAGAATAATAATCCATTACTATAATTGTTGAAATCTACACGAAAATTTCTAGTGTTAGAAAAAATTAACCAAAAAGTCAAAAATTAAAACACAATGGAATTATTTAGATAATCCAATTTATTGGTGGGTTGAATCTAGCTCCAAATTTACCCTAGGATAATAACTTGAGATCGAAATTATATATATAATATATTATGAAGGAGTATGATAAGCTTAAAACTGCGGGCTAACACAATTAATTTAGTAGTATCATGGCATTGTAAATCTATAAAATAAAATAAATATATACAAAAAATTAACGATCCTGATTTAAAATTATCCAAAGAGATTTCATATGGCATGGCTTCTAGTAATCAAACGCATAAAATTCAGATAGAAGGAGAGTTTTAGAAATATAAAATCAGAATTTTTGTTTTGTTTTTTATTTAAATAATGTTTATGTGTAAACATGTGGGAGCTCTAAAAAAAGTCAAAGACTTCGGTTTTATCCCAAAAACGAAAAAGAAAAAGAAAAAAAAAGAGAGATAAGTATTGGGTTTTGTTTTGGAGAGAAAAATGGTGTTTGTTTTTTTTTTTTTAATTTTTTAAATATTGTGTTGTGCTAACATGGAAAATTGTGGTGTCAGCAGGGGTTTCGGTTTTATATATATATGACCACATACGCATATTAGGGCTGTCCATCAACTTGTCAGACCCAACCCACCCATCTGACCTAGTCCAACTTGAAAACCAACAGGCAGATCCATTTTCCAAAATGGGTCGATTGCGGGTCAGTTAGAGATAAATTTTCGGGTTTTCGATTCGGTTTCGTGTTCCACGACTCATAATCCGTAGAAACCCAACTTGTGAGAAGTTTTCATTTTTTAGATTTTTACGCTCTCTCTCCTTTAGTTTCATATTTTCATGCTCTCTCCTTCTCTGATCTCTCTCTCTCAAATCCCTAACCCTAACCCTTCTTATAGCCGCCACCATCGTCAAGTTTTCCTATTGCCGCCACTGCTGCCGTCAAGCTACTCAAACCCAACTCTCGAAGCCTCCTCTAATTTGCTTGAAAGATCCTTTGATCTTGTGCATCTGATGGTGGGTCAGTAAAAAATGTAATTTTTTTTAGATTTCGCATTGATCTTGTGATGATGGGTGAGGGGAGTGGTGGTGGTGCCAGTTTAGTGTGATACCTCTCTTCTTTCTTCATTTCAGTCCATAAATCTGAGTTCTTGTTTGTGTTATGTCATTTCTGTAGTTTGTGTTCGGGTTCATGTCCTTTGGGTTTTGATTTCTCTGTGTTCTTTGTGTTGATTTCTATGTCCTTTTTGGGTTTTTATTTTTGTGTTCTTTTGGCTTGATTTCTTAGTGTCCTCTGGTGTTGATTATGTGTTTTTGGCTTGATTTCTTCGTGTTTGTGTTCTTTTGAGTTTTGAATTCTGTATTGCTTGGGTTGTGATTTCTCTATTTTCTTCTTTTGTTTCAAACCTGATATTACCCGACAGCACCGACCCTCTTAACTGATGACCCGAGTTGCCGATTTCAATCCAAACATATGGTCGGTTGTGGGTTCATTTTATGTTCACTCGAGCCAATCGGGTCGGGTGCGGATCAACCCCAAACCCAATCTAACCCGACCCATGGACAGCCCTTACGCATATACACTTTAATTGCACTTCAAATCCTTAAAGTCAATTAAAGGCCAAGTCAATTCACACGTTATTCTACTACAACGTTTTCCTCCAATTATTTTTAGGCATTTTCTTTAAACCCAGCCTACCAATACAATTTCTTGCAGGGGTGGCTCTACATGGAAGGTATGGTGTTCACAAGACCATCCTAACCTAAGAAAAAATTAATTTCATATATAAAATTTTAAAAATTTATGATTTGTTTATCTTTTAAAACAAATTGTGACCAGCCTAATCTTGTTTAGGCACAAGAAAATTAGACTTTAGTCTCTTAACAATATATTAAGCCCTTTCGAACATAAAGAAAAAGTGCAAGAAAAATTTTATTGAAGAAAAAAATTTGAAAGATATATATATATATATATATATATATATATGTAGCTTATAGCTAGCATTGATAATTGAACTAAAATTTGAAAGATATGTAGCTTGTAGCCATTGATAATGAAAGTGAAAGCCCACTTAGTGTGTAAAACACTTGTGAATGTTTAGACCCTCAAATACAAATTTTCCAAAGCAAGCTTAAATTCAAACAATAGATGTGCAGAATATGAAATATAAATAATACCCAATTTGGCAAACTACTTTAACACATAATTAATTACAAACACAACAGTAATTAATGGTTAAAGAGTAAGGGCAGAGAGATGCAAATACAAGATAACAGTGACGCGTGTTATCGCAGAGAAAACCGAAGAATTCAGTGAAAAATCTCTCCGCCATCCTTTAAGTGGTATAAGATCCACTAGAAAATCAGTTGTGATACATGAATAACAATAGACCTTTCGAGCTTAATCTACTCGATGGACGTAAACCATTTAAGTTTCTTGCCCCAACAAGGTTACGCCGAACATGTCTTCTCTAGCTTTTTGGATCCCGCAATAAGTTCTATATTGCATCCGCCATCCTTGTCATCTTCCAATGCTTCCCAAAACTCCAAAAACATTCTCAACACTTTGAATAAGTGTGGGTAGTGTTTGGATACAAATCTACTCTCAATGGGTATAACAATGGGAGAGGGAAGAAGAAGAAACTACAAAAATTTCTCTCTAAGAATGAGTAGCTCTCTCTTTAACAAGGTAGGTGTGTTATAGAAACCTCTCTTAGGGTTTTTCTCTTAATAGGCTTTTCAGCATTTCTGTGGGTAATGAGGGTATATATAGTATGAGTAATGAGCAAATAAGTCACACTCAAAAATCCTCTAACTAGTGAAATTTGTGAGTCACTTATGGGTCACTCATGGGTTGCCTGAGTAGCGAAATCCAATTAGCACAGCTAGCACATGACTCTTCAACTTCTAGAGCTGATACTTGACTCTTCAACTTCCGGCATGTGCTCCTCATGTGACTTTTAGTTGTCTTGGTCAAATCTTCATCACTTAATTTTAAACCCAATACAAATAAATCCTACAAAAATACAATGAGATAAATTAATAAAATTACAACACCTTTTGTCATGGAATAAGCCAATACAAATGTTATGAGAAAAATCATAACTTAACAGATACTATTTCAAACAAAAAAACTCATAAAAGAAAATTGTAAAACTTTATGTATTTGTGTGTGTGTGTGAGTGTGTGTGTGTGTGTGTGTCAATATATGAAGTTATTTTCTCTTTCATTAGAATTTGTATAATTTAAGTTCCTTAATGACCACCCTGAAAAAAATTCTTTGAGCCATCACCGATTTCTTGGTCTCTTTCTTGTTTCATTTTAAATTGACACCAAAAATTCCTCACTTTTAATAGCCAAAAAGTAAAATTTATCTTCCATGAGATCAGTCTTATGAAAAAAAAAAAAAAAAAACCAAACAAAGAAACAACCAAACACAAAGAAAAAAATAGAATTGTGCTACTCTCATTTTTATTAACCAAAAGCTAAATCTTTTGAAAAATATGTTTTAGACCTTATTTGGTTGGGAGAAAGGAAAAATGAGAGCATACATACAATAACGGAGCCAAGATTTGGGGTTAGGGAAGGGAGGGCAGCTCAAATGCTGGCTGTGTGCGGTGACTCTGAACTCTAGCTCTACTGCTGCTTAGCTGCTACAGGTTTTTATTTATATTCTTTTGCATGTGTCTGCTGCTGGATAAAGATAAAATAATTTTGTTTTAATTTTGATATTGGTAATTTTTTTTTGTTGGGTTAATTTTTTGGGGTTTGTATATTTTATTTTAGATTTTTAATCTATAATTTTTTTTATGGCCTTTAAATGGTGGAAAATGGAGTTGCAAATTTTTTTCTAAAAATTGTTGATGTGGTGATTGGTTATTGTTAAATAAAAAAGTGATGTAAGTGGTAGGCCTAGATGTGAACCAATAAAAAATTGCTACAATAGTTTGTAAAAAATTTGTAGAAAATTTTGTGGCTATAGCATTACTCTTTAAAAAATCAATGGTATTGTTAAGGGGAGAAAAATGTAATTTTATAGAACAAAAATTGCTAAGATTAGTGTTACATATATACTATTCTTTTAAAATAGTAAACTATGTATCTAGTCTCTATCCTTGACACCATATTTCAATTTGGTCTCAAATCTTTCAATTGTGTCAATTTGGTCTCTCACCTTCTAGTGTTGGTCTCTGTAGTTGTCTCTTAGAAGAAAATTGCTGACGGGCCAAATAGCCAAAATAAAAAATTAATTTCCGTTGATGTGGCATAAACTAATTCTTTATTTTGGTTGCTTACTGTGTCAACAATTTCTATCCAAGAGACAGTGGCAATGACTAAACTAACACAATATTGAAAGGTTAGGAGCCAAATTAACACAATTATAATATTAGGGACCAAATTAAAATAAGGTGTAAAGGATATGAACCAAAATACATACTTTACTTAAAAAAAAAATTGGGGGGTGGCCATTGCCCCCTAATGCCCATGAGTGGCTCCGTAGCATGTTTGAAATGGCCAATGGCAAAGTACCCCATGCTACTTAGTGGGTTCTATCATGGTTATCCAAAGACAAATTTTCCAAGTGTCACTAAAATGGAATGTATAAAGAGTGTCCAAAAGCCAATCACACATCAACATGTGTTGATACTTTAATTTAAGGTGGCAGAAGAAGTATAATTAAACAGTGCCATGTGTTACTTAAAAATAAGACATTTCACAAATCAAACGATGTCATGCATCCCTTGGAGAACATGACCTAAATTAACATGATATTGAAAGGTTAGGAGCCAAATTAACACAATTGAAATATTATGGACCAAATTAAAATATGGTGTAAAGGATATGAACCAAAATACATAGTTTACTTAAAAAAAAATTTGGGGGTGGCCATCGCCCCCTAATGCCCATGAGTGGCTCCGTAGCATGTTTGAAATGGCCAATGGCAAAGTACCACATGCATCTTAGTGGGTTCTATCATGGTTATCCAAAGACAAATTTTCCAAGTGTCACTAAAATGGAATGTATAAAGAGTGTCCAAAAGCCAATCACACATCAACATGTGTTGATACTTTAATTTAAAGTGGCAGAAGAAGTATAATTAAATAGTGTCATGTGTTACTTAAAAATAAGACATTTCACAAATCAAACGATGTCATGCGTCCCTTGGAGAATATGACCTAAATTCCCTCCCTTCAAATTATAACATGTTTAACAAATTAAAATCAACCATGCGTTGTTAAACCTCCTCAAGACTTCTATAAGTAGAGGTTCTCATCGGTCTCATAAGTTTCAGAGCTCTGCTAGAATTAACTCAATTAAGCTCTAAAGCTTCCAAGAATTTCAAGAACTTCAACCATGAATGATCTGTTGAATTCAAGCTCCAAATAACATCTACATTAAGGGTATGACTCCCCTCCTATCCAAATTCCTCCCATTTTCTCCCATTTTTATGTAAACAAAAAACACGTGACATATAACAATTCTAATGGAAAAAAACAAACCATGTCATAGTATAATTTATTTCCCTCTTTTCCACACCCTTCAAAAATCTCATAGGTGTTTTTCAAAAAAAAAAAATCTCTTTAGGGAAATCCACCGCCCATACACCACCATCAGTGCCATCGGAAATTATGCCGGAGACATTACTGGAATAAGAGAAGTGTTAGCGATCCAACACATGTAAAATTAAACCAAAAGTCAAAACTAATAGTAGATCAATGAAATCTGAAATTACATAAAAGGATTAGATCTATTAAAGAGTAAACACAAAGAAACTGAACAAAAAGAGAAAAAGAAAAGAGGAAGAGATCTAACTTAAAAAAAAAAAAAAAAAAAGACTCAGCTCTAGTTGACTATATTACCACTTAAAATGGCAGCTCTATAACCAAAATACAAATTAGATTTATAACAAGATAAAAGTGCTACACATATAAAATTTTAATAATAAATTATAGGTAGTAAGTTTTTAATGGTTATAATTTCACAATTTCTTCTTTTCTTCTTAAGAAAAAAATTTAAATTTAGGATTTAAATTACTTTTTTGCCATTTCGTAACAGCCAATAACAACGTACCACTTGGAATTTGTTTTGAAAATGTTGTCGACATAGTATTTTTCTTAAAACAATGACTGTACCTTGTAGTGCATTTCAATGAGACTCGAGTGGGTACGTAGGGAGAAGTAGAAACCAAGTAAACAAATAGACCTAAAAAAAATCCATAACATGTGACTTTAAAACGTTTCCAACTTTTAAAACTGTGGAAAAGATAATAATTATTGGATATAGAATCTGACAAATCTATCATTAAATTATATTTTTATACTATGTCTTTCATACTTGCAAAATTTCAAGAAAATCAAATATCAATAGCTATTTTATGATCAATCAAATTATTAGATTTCGAGTTAAATAATAGTCTAAAATTATACATTAAAATAATTTTATAGATTGAATAGTAAATAACATTCGATTGTCGTAAAATTTGACGTGTGTTTTAAAAATTTAAAAAACATACAATTCAATGGTTAGATTCAAAATATGTAGTCACGTTAATTTGTTTAGTGAGAGTTGAAGACATAGGCTATAACTAAGTTTGTAGCCAAAATTTATCTTTAAACTTTGGTCCTCTTAATAATATATTAGATTCTTAAAAACAAAAAGAAAAAGCTCAATTTTTTTTTTATTTAACTAAAATTTTGAAAGAGATGTAGCTTGCAAGTTCAAATCTTTTGTACCACTTTTTGTGTATCACTCTATGATCCACCAATTACTACTTGTCTTGTTTTAATTTTACTTTCCTTATAGAATAACCAAATTAGTGGTTGTGTGATGGAATTATAGTTTGGAATATAACTTAATGGTTGGAAAGTCTGAGGATTGGTGGTATCATCACCATAGCCAAGCTGAAATTCCATTCTCTCTTTCATTCTTTATCACATTTTTTTAGCATATTGTGTGTCATTGTGAGTTTTGGGCTCCGTTTAAAAGATAAAAAAGTGGGAAAATAGAAAATATAGAGTAAATAGAAAATTAGGTTGATAAAAAATATTTTATTTTTCCATTGGTGTATTTGGTTTTGAGGTGAAAAAGTGAAGAGATAGAAAACTCTTTTGTTTGGTTGAGAAGAAAAAAGAAATAATAAAAAATGTAATTTGTATAAATTTACTCGCATGTCCATTTACTTAATATAAAAAACAATTTATTGAAATTATTAAATAAAAAAGTATTACTTATTACTTATTTTTAATTAAAATCAATAAAATATTATTTTCCACAATTTTATTAAAAAAAATAAACAACTGTTATTTTTTTTTAAGTCCACAGTTGATTAAAAAATAAAAACTAAATCCCATTGTTTGTTAAAAAAGAACACGTTAACAAGATAAAAGAAGTAAAGAACCAGAAGTCAACAAGGCTACAGTGGAAAGAGGGCGAAAGGTAGGTTTGATCTTTTTCCATCTACCCTCTCCTCACTCATTTATTTCTCCAATAATCTTACCAAATTGAGCCACCAAAATTGAGTCTAAATCTTCTATAGCATTTTTTCTTATCCACTTCATACTTCACAAATAAAAACTTATCATGTGTTTACTTAATTAATTAAATACTATTATTATTAACTTATTAATACTACCGTTATTAATTAATAATAATATTTAATTAATTATGTGAACACGTGACAATTTTTTATTAGTGAAGTATAGAGTAGAGTAGAAAAAATTGGACAGAAGATTTGGACTCACCAAAATCCCTTTTTCTTTCCGCCCCAACCAAACAAATATCTTGTTTCATTTTCTCTCCTATTCTCCATTTCTCATTTTCTGTCCCTTTTAAAATCAGCTCAACCAACCTTTGGTGTTAATGATCTGTTGGTCGTTTGTTAACCTTATATGCCAAAAAAAATTTTAATACTAAAATAAAATTTCTAAAAGAAACAAAGAAAGAAAAAGAAGATGAAGTATTTTTTATAATTATTATTTGAATAATTTCTTTTCCTTTTCATTTCTAGGAAACCTTTTTTTTTCCAACCTACCAAACATGTTTCTGATTTTGAAAACCAAGAAATCTTTTTTTTTTTTTTTCCATTCGAGCTTGGCTTACTTCGAATACTTTTTTAACTAGACATGTCTTTTTTGTTCAAATGTATATATAATAGTAAGTAATAATAGGTTTTAATATCTACTTTTTATATAATTGATATGTGATATGGCAGTCTCTCATTAAAACAAAAATAAATTTATTTTTCTTTCTTAAAAACAAATTCGAATTTTCCATGTGAATCCGAGCGGAAAGTCAAGGTGAAGCAGAATCACGTAAAAGTTAAAACTGCATCATTTCCTTTACAAGCGTGCTTCCTAGTCTTGCCCTACATGACTATTAAAAAAAACAAAGAAGTCTTGCACTAAAAGGGGTCAATTGCAATAATTTCCAATGGACCAATTTCTCCATAAAGCTCTTACCCATAGTTATTAAACTCATGTCGGAAGTTGACCCGATTTGTGAGCACTGAATTACCAGTTCAACAAGTGGGTCACTGATTGAACAACTATTTCAAATAAAAGTTTATATATATATATATATATATTTGAAAAATCATATCATAAATATGTAAGTTGAAAACTAAATAGAAAAATGCCAAAATTTAAATTAGCCATTATAATTCAAAATCAATGTTTAACAATAATATAGTAGTTTTTTGATAGGATGAGAGTATTGGAGGTAGGTAGATAAACAAAGAATTGTCTTTTTTTTTTTTTAGGTTTTCTCATCTTTAAATTATCATACTATAACATATTAAACAATAAAAAAAGGCAGTAAAATGGACCTATTAAATGTAATTTTACAAATTTCGTAAACCTAACCATGTAAAGAAAAAAAAGAAGAAAAAAAAAATTCAACTTACACAGGTAGCAATAAACCACACCAGGTTTGATCAGGACTTATGTAGAAACAATTTATTTACACACCTGTACCAATTTAGGTGCCAATTCACCGAATTTCTAGTACGATGTATTGGCCGTCCGAGTTTAATAACTATGCTCTTACCAAATATCCCCACTCAAAGCTTTGCTCAATGTCTAGGAGGAATCAATGTTATGTTCCTTTTTGTTGAGAAATACTTCCAATTTTGACCTAATGTTTTGTACAAATACTTTATAAAAAATAAAAAAAAAATCCAATCTTGAAGTAAGCAACTTGACTTGTAATATATATATATATATATATATATGTATGTATATATAGATAAAAGTGAGAGAAAATTTAATTAGATTTTAAATTAAAATTGAATTAAAATTAAATTCTACACTATATATTCCATTTAATTTAAATTTAAAAATTTTTGTATTAAACGAATTAATTCAATAAAAAAATTAAATTTTAATTAGAGTTAAATTTTGTGGCACAAATCTTACCTAATTTAAATTTTATAATTTTTATATCAAATAAATTAATTTAATATAATAAATGAAGCAATGTCTTTACCTAAAGAGTGCCAGAAGCTAGTGGCAGACCAGAGGACTCAGTGCTGATGCTTTTAGCTTCCATGTAGCTGTCACTATTGTATGTCTTGTCCATGGTTTCAGTCTTTCAGACTAGCTAATTCAGCACAGCTAGCCCGTGGACCCTCTTTTACTTACACTAGTATAAATCTATTTATTTAAATAAAAGGATTCTACTTCTTTCTAAGGAAAAAAAAAAAAAAAAAGTAAATAAAGAGTTTAATATAAATAAATTATAAAAAAAATATAATTATATATCTAACTTTATATATAAAATTAAAAAACGAGAAAACTTGAATGATTTTATATTTATGAGTATTTTTTGTATAACTAAAACCAATATAAATTTATAAGTTATTTATGTAATATATTATAATTATTCATTATTAAAAAAAAGAAAAATAGAAGAAAGAAAACTCATAGAAGAAAAGAAAAATAATAAATAAATAAAATATTATTTTTTTAAACATATTTGTCCATACTGTTTCAAAGATGAAACAGTACCGTTTATTTGTCAAATTTTATAACATTTAAAATAAGTCATAGGAGGAATATTTTAGTATTTAGCATGATAAATGCAAAAAATGAGCATGCTCAAAGTCTCACCAAATATAATTCTTTTTTTTTCTCTTTTTATTCCATCTCCCCCCTCAGCTGCCAACAATAGGCCATGAAACATTATTATTATTTTATTATTACTTTCTATTTCCCAAGGCTCCAATTTCCAAAGTTCAACGAACGCCACACAATCTTTTAAAAAAATCTACACGGCATCTTTTTTTCCCTCCCGCTTTTCCTTTTTCTTCTTCTTCCGTTTACTTCCCATTTCCAAAGTCGTTTTCTCACTGCAAATTCCAATTTGCAATTCGCACCATTTTTTTTTTTTTCAATTTACGCATGCAACCATTCATGGGCATGTTTGGTTAGGTAGATTTTAGAGAAGATGAAAAATAGAGAGTAAAAAATAGGAGAGAAAATAAATAAAAAGGGTGTTTCGATAAGAAGGAGCGGAGGAGAAAAAAGTTATGAGACTCATAAGTTTATCTCCTTCTATTTTAAAATATAATATCTCTAAATTAGAGAGAAAATTATAGTGAAAAGTGAGAAAAATATTTATATAAAAGTGCTCTCACCACTTTTAACTTTTTTTGCCTTTTTTTTTTTTTTTACTATTCCTTTGTAACGCTGGCTTTTTGTTTTTGTTTTGTTTTTTTCTTTTTTGGTTTTTTCAAGTAGTGGGTTCTTCTTCTTTTCATTCTCTTCTTTGCTTAATTTTGATTTTTATTATTTTTTAAGAAAACACTTTTAGATGATTTCTTATGCTATTTTTTGAAATTTTCACTTTCATCTATACACAAATTTTTAAAAAAGTATAATGTATTACCTTTTGTTTTATTTAAAGAGAGACATGATGGTAAATTTATACAAACCTTATTTTTAATCAAACTAAAAAGTTTTTTATCCCTTCACTTTTCTACCCGGTGATTCTAGGTAATTAGCCCCAATTTCAAAACATTATAGTTAGTAGGCACCGTTTTGAAACTATTTAGGTTAGTAACATCTCGACTCTTAGAGGGTCGATTTTGGGCCTATAAATCGAGTCTTTAAGGGTCGATTTGCAGGGTCTGATCCGTCTAATGTGGCATTTATATCCACGTGGAGTACTTAGAAATCGAGTCTCTGAGACTCGATTTGTATCTTATTATCTCCCTTCTTTTTTCTCCATCTGCGTCTTTTTTCCTTCTGTTTTTTTTCTCCAGCTGCTTCGCGACCTGGGCTTTTTTCCTTTTTTTTTTTTTCTCCAACCTGGCCGCGGAGCCCAGGTCGCGCGCGACCCAGGCCGCGGTGCCCAGGTGTGCTCCTCTCCATTCTTTCTTCTTTTGTTTGCACCAATAACGAACCACTCGCCTGAATTGGAAACCAATCTGGAAAAAACAGTCACACAGACATCGGTGAAAGACTTAGATTTTTTTTTTTTTTGGCTTGTAAATCGAGTCTCAGAGACTCGATTTCTAAATAGACTCCACGTGGATATAAATGCCACATCAGACAGATCAGACCCTACAAATCGACCCTTAAAGACTCGATTTATAGGCCCAAAATCGACCATCTGAGAGTCGAGATGTTACTAACCTAAATTGTTTCAAAACGGTGTCTACTAACTATAATGTTTTAAAATTGAGGCTAATTGCCTAGAATCACCTTTCTACCCTCTCAACCAAACACAAATGAGAAAAACTAAAAAATTTTCTATCTTCCCACTTTTTCATCCTCCCTCTATTTTCTATCATCTCATTTTTACATCCTCCCAATCAAACGGACCCCTAGAGTAAAGGCATGTGAGCCCAATTTCATTTTTCAAACAATTTCTTTCATTCTCTCTCTCAGTTACTCTCTAGTACCAGCTAAAATTTATATTTTAGCCGAAATTGACTAGAATAACCCAAAACTGTCCAAGATTGGATTTGAGGTGGAAGAGGTGGTATTACCCTTTCGAATTGCATCATGGTACGAGATATACATTAGTTCCAAAAACCAAAGGGTGTTTGGTAATATTATTTTAGTAAAGTTATTAGTATTTAGGTGAAAAAGTATGTGAAAATATGTGTAACATTGTTTAAAAACTAAAAATTGTTATTCAAAATCATGCACCAAACGGCCCCAAACCAAAATAACTACTGAAACACAGTTCAAAACATTAAAAAATCGGAGTAATTAACTTTTTAGAATCATATTAATATATAGAAATAATCTATATAAATAATAGTAGGTAAAACAGAGAAAAAATTTAATTAGATTTCAAACTGGAATTTAACTAAAGTCTAATTTTGCGTCATGTGTCTCATTTAATCTAAATTTTAAAATTTTGTGTCAAGTGAGTTAATTTAGTGTAAAAATTGAATTTTAGTTAGAGTTTAATTTTGCGACATGTGTTTCTTCTAATCTAAATTTTTAAATTTTTGTGCCAAATTAGTTAATTTAGTGTAGAAAACGATGAGTCTAATATAATAAATCATAAAAAGCATAATCATATAACTAAAAAAAAATCAAATTTATAAGTCATCTATATATATATATATATATAATTAATAGGTAAAGTTTAGAGAAAATTGAATTAGAATTTGAAATTATAATCAAATTTTGTACCATGTATCTAAATTTATGTGGGAACTACATTATAATTATCCCCTTGAGCTTGTGCTATGTGTCTACTTAAGTTTTTTAATTTTTGTATCAAGTGAGTTAATGAGTGTAAAATACTAATAATCTAATATTAATAAATTAAAAAAGTTTAAAAAAATCACATATGTTTAATAAAAATCACCACATGTTTGTCAAAAAATAAATAAAATAAAAACCACCACATAAAAAAAATCACAACATATTCTATCTTATTAAAAATTAGAAGAAAAAAAATGATCGTAAGTAGTATTAAATTTAGATTAGAATTTTAATATGTGACTAACTTCGTTTATTTTAAAAAATAATAATTTGATTAATTATCTATATTTTATAATAAAAATTGTGTTTAATTTTAAATATATCTATATATATATATGCATGAATGCATATGTTACATACTTTAATTTTTTTTTTAAAATTTAACTAATTATTTATATTTTTATAGTAAAAATTTTATTTAATTTTAAATGTATCCAAGTTATATACTAGTATAATAATAATAATAACATATAATAGAAAAAGTACACCAAAGTTAGGCGCATGTTTGACACGTGGTAGTGGTAGCGGTAGAGGTGGTGTTCAAAATATTTTGAACTATGATGAATTGAGCCATCAGCCCATCACATGGGTGTCAGACAAGGGTTAGGACGTCGGCACACTAATTAAAAAAGAAAAAGAAAAAAAAAGAAGACAGAGGCATAGTTACGAGAAAATTCATAAGCAAAAGAGAGGAATCGTCTGGGTAAAGCAAACGCGAAGAAGAAGAAGAAGAAGAAGAAGAAGAAGAAGAAGAGGCGGCGGTAACGATCGGATATACGGAGGCTACACTGAAAACTTGGCGGCGACGATCGGATATATCGAGGCTACAATGAAAACTTGGCGCCGACGAAGGTGGTGTGCTCTATTTGGTAAATATTTCAGCTGGCTTTCTTCTTTTTTTTTTTTTACCAGCCGATTTACTTGTTTCGGCCGAAATCCGAGGATTTCACGGATATTGCCGGAAGAATCTGGTACTTCCCGGTATTTAGAGCGGCTCGAAACAGCCGTGTTTCTGTACCGACAGTATGGTACGAAATCAACTCAATACAATATTTTCCATGTTCAAACTCTTTAGGGTACGTAGAATTCCTACCATAAAAAAAGTTGACGTTGAATTGCAACGTTTCCAACAATAAAAAACAAAAGGTGCAACTTTTTCTATGTTCAAAGTCTTTTTTCTTTTGGAATTTATGTTTACGGTCTTTTTCTTTCCCTTTCTGTTGACTTGGAAAATGAAACCACAAAAAAAAGTATGCAACTTTTCCACAAATTTTTCCAAACGTTGGGTATACGTAACAACCGACAACTAACCTGTAACAACCGACAAGGGGGTGGACCCCACAAGAGGTAACATGCATCTGATGCAAGTAGAAGTTTTTCAGTCTAGAGGTAGAGCTGTACATGTGTGGGCTATGGCTGTTCCAAAATTAGAAAATTTCTTTAGGTTTGTTCAGATGCAAGAAAAATTGAAAATATTATAATAAAAAATTTTGTAATTGTAAATTGTAAGTTTAAAAAAAAAGTTTGTAAATAATGCCTGGATCCATTGATCTTAGTTAACACTCTTCTTAAAAAAAAAAAAAAAAAAAAGTTAAACACTGACTCAATATCCAAACACAAACTTAATATCTATATATAAAAAAGAATTTGGCACCTAACATGTTTGGATCAAAAATTTTTTTTTAAGCCTAGTAATTAACAAAAAGTGCAAACTTCAAAGTAATTGTTCCCATTGATAGAATTGCAACTTTTCCAACAATAAAAACAAAAAAGTGCTCCTCAATTTTCTTCTTGATGTATTATCTATTTATTGAGCTTAGAATTTATGTCCATGGATCATTTTTCCTTTACAATTTAGGCTGCGTTTGGTTCAATGTAAATCAAATTCCGAGTGTAAAATGAATGTAAGAGAAAGTGAATTCTCAAAAAGAAAATAAAATCTGAGTATTTGGTTATGCAATGAAAAATAGTCCAGAAAACAATTTTCGGTGTTTGGTAATATTCTAGAAATACTATTTTCCTATTAATTTTTCACGTTTTCTCAGTAACCAAACAAATTTTATTACAGAAATTTTCAATATATACACTTAAAGAAACAAAAATCTGCTCAAAACAATTCATTAAACTAAAAAATTTGGTCAAACTGAGAGAGGGAGGAAGAGAGAGTGATCGAAAATTGAGGGAAAGAGAGATCGGTCATGGGTCATGGGTGACGAGATCGAGACGATGAGATTGGTCATGGGCGATGAGATTGAGAAGACGAGATCAGCGGGGTCGATGAGCTTTGGGTCTAGAACAAAATCAGTTTTGGTGGATTGGTCTTGGGTGGTGATGATCTAGATGGCTGTGTTAGTGCTGGGGTGCGATCTCGGTGGGGGTGCAATCTCGACGGGACGATCTCGATAGCACGAATTTAATGGCGCGATCTTGCCGACGCGTCTAGGGTTGGGGCGCGATCTAGCTCACTCTCTCTCTCTCTCTCTCTCTCTCTCTCTCTCTCTCTCTCTCTCTCTCTTCGCGCGTCTATGAGCCTAGAAATAATTTGATGGTAAAATAAAACCTGCATTCACTATTCGAGTCAAAGGCCTACTTTTACGGTCAAAATAAATGATTTTTCGGAAAACTCTATTTTTCATGCGCAATCAAACACACGGAAAGGTGGAAAAAGATTTCCTGAAACCGTTTGAAGCCAAAACAAATGCAGCCTTATGTTCATGGGGTTTTTTTTCCACATGAGAATAGCCAAAGTCAATGATAGTGTGGAATACCTTTTTTCTTTCCCATTAACTACCAAAATTGATTTGTATTTAAAGAAAATGAATGATGAGATATTGAATAAGATCCTTTTCATTAGCTTCCATAAACCTATGGCATTCACTAGCTTCAAAACAGTATATTGCCCCATTTTTCTATTTGTGTTGGCCAAGTTACATTTTTCCTTTGTTGTTGATTCTGTTTCCGTGGTCAACGAAACTGAGATAGATGTTCTTCTCAATTGGAAAGCCAGTCTTAAAAATGAAAACCAGTCACTCTTGCCTTCATGGACTCTCCTTCCTAATAATGCAACCAATGCTTCCAACAATCAAAATGTAAGCTCCAATCCATGCAATTGGTTTGGCGTTTCTTGCAACCATGCAGGAAGTGTTATTAGATTAAACCTGACTAACTCAGGCTTGAAAGGTACTCTCCATGAATTTTCATTCTTGTCACTCCCTAACCTTTCATTTGTTGACCTCAGCATGAATGAACTCTTTAATACAGTTCCTATTGATATTAGTTACCTGTCTAAACTCATATATCTTGATCTATCATTTAATAACTTAGCAGGGAAAATCCCACCTCAGATTGGCCTACTGATCAACCTTGAGGTCTTGCACCTTGCTAAAAATCAGTTAAGTGGCTCAATACCTTTAGAAATAGGTCATTTAAAGTCTCTTAATGACCTTTCTTTGTATGCGAACAATTTCCATGGATGCATTCCTGCTTCATTAGGTAATTTGAGCTATTTGATTGACTTTTCTCTCAATAGTAATTTCCTTTCGTGTTCCATTCCTGTATCTTTAGGTAATTTACGCAACTTGGCTTATTTGTACCTCTATGATAATCAACTTTCTAGTTCCATTCCTCCACAAATTGGAAACCTTACCAATTTAGTTGAACTTGACATAAGTAACAATAGCTTCAAAGGTCCCATCCCTCACAGTATTGCAAAATTTGAAAAGCTAACATTGTTGCATATGAACCAAAATCAACTCTCTGGCTCCATCCCCCTAAAAATTGGAAATCTGAAGTCTCTCATATTCTTAAGCCTTGAAACAAATCATCTTTCTGGCTTAATTCCCACATCTTTAGGTTCTCTTAGAAACTTAATTGTTTTACACCTGTACAACAATCAACTTTCTGGTACCATTCCTGAAGAATTAGGAAACTTGACATCCATAGTTGATCTTGAACTGAGTAGAAATCAGTTGAAGGGTAATATTCCAATTTCCTTTGGTAGGTTGAGTGGCTTAAAAGCTTCATACCTCTGTGATAACCAACTTTCTGGTCCTATTCCACCAGGGATCAGAAACTTAATGAAGTTGACTACTCTACTGCTGGATGCCAACCACTTCATTAGCTTTTTGCCTCAAAACTTATGCCATAGTGGGTCTCTCCAATTACTAAGGGCAGACAACAACAATCTCACAGGTCCAATACCAAAAACCTTGAGAAACTGTAGAAACTTAACTAGAGTCCACCTTGAAAGAAACCAAATCTTTGGAAATATATCTGAAGATTTTGGTGTCTACAGAAACCTACAATACATGGACTTAAGTTACAATAGATTTTATGGTGAAATCTCACACAATTGGGGCAAGTGCACACAACTGACCACTCTAAGGATTGCTGGGAACAATATTTCTGGTTGCATACCACTTGAAATTGGAGACTTAGTTCAACTCCAATTACTTGATCTTTCTTCTAACCACTTGGTTGGGGAGGTTCCAAAGGAATTTAGAAAGTTGACTTATTTGTCAAAGCTGATGTTGAATGGCAATAAACTTTATGGTGGTTTACCCTTGGAGCTTGGGTCATTAATAAATCTTGAGCGTCTGGATCTATCTACTAATAAGTTTGGTAAGGCAATCCCGGGAAATATAGGGAACCTTTTGAAACTATATTACCTGAATATGAGCAACAACAAGTTTATCCTTAATATTCCAGTCCAAATGTGTGAGTTAGCTCATTTGTCCCAGCTAGATGTGAGCCTTAACTCACTCGAAGGAGAGATACCTTCACAAATCAGCAATATGCAGAGCTTGGAGTTGTTGAATGTATCCCACAATAACTTCTCAGGTTTCATTCCAACTGCTTTTGAAAAGATGCATGGCTTGTCATCTGTTGACATATCCTACAATGAGTTGGAGGGCCCTCTTCCCAATAGCCGAGCATTTCATGATGCTCACATTGAAGCATTACAAGGTAATAAAGGATTGTGTGGAAACGTTACGGGATTGCAACCCTGTAAGGCAGGACATATTTCAAAGAAGGGAAATAAACTCATTTTCCCTCTCTTGGGAACAATTTTACTTGTATTGGTATTCCTAGGAATATTCTTCAATTTAAAAGGAAAAGGGCAAAATCCACAAGAAAATCAAAACACATACACGGACAAGGAAGAATTGTTTACAATATCAACTTTTGATGGAAGAACAATGTACCAGGAAATCTTTGACACAACCTAGGGTTTTGATGCTAAGTTTTGCATTGGGGAAGGAATGTATGGAACCGTCTATAAAGCCCAACTAATATCTGGAGACACATTTGCAGTTAAGAAACTCACATCCTTGTGTGATGGTAACATTTCACAACAAAAAGAGTTCTTAAATGAGATAAGCGCATTAACAGAAATCCGGCATCGAAATATTGTAAAGTTGCATGGCTTTTGTTCACGTTCACGTTTCTCAATTTTGATTTACGAGTACCTTGAAAAGGGTAACTTGGCCTCAATTTTGAGCAATGATGGAGGAGCTAAAGAATTGGACTGGAATAAGAGGGTGAATATCATCAAAGGTGTGGCACATGCTTTGTCTTACATGCACCATGATTGTTCACCACCAATTGTTCATAGGGACATATCAAGCAAAAATGTTTTGCTGGATTCAGAGTACGAGGCTCATGTTTCAGACTTTGGCATAGCTAAGATTCTTAATCAAGACTCATCCAATTGGACTTCACTTGCTGGCACATATGGATATATTGCACCAGGTAATGTACTTACTTGTTTAATCAATATAGAACATAGATCATATGAATACATTGTGATAATATTCTACTTTTTTTTAGAGTTTGCTTATTCAATGAAGATAACTGAGAAGTGCGACGTGTTTAGCTTTGGAGTTTTGGCTATTGAAGTGATCAAAGGTAGTCATCCTGGTGAAATCATCTCCATTATATCTGCTTCAACCGTGGAGGATAATTTCTTGTTGAATGATTTGTTAGACATACGCCTTCCACCTCCCACTCTTGAGGTTGAGAATCAACTAATACTCATTAGAAAATTGGCAATTGCATGCTTGCATGCTAATCCAAAATCTAGACCAACTATGCATATGGTCTCTCAAATTTTATCAAGCTGAAGTGCACTTTCCTAGAGCCATCATAGTTTGACTAGGACAAGCAAGGATATGAAATAAGACACTATATTTTGTTAAATTTATGTTGTTGAAGGCAATTTTTTGTTTAAGATTATGTAATGCCTAGATTACTACTAGATGTTTAATTGCAAGTACTAATAATGCGTTTCTAGTAACACAGATTTCAAGGCATTGTGATTATACATGTTTGATTAGCTATTGTTAGGATTTTTGGCCCTAATAGTAACAAAGTTAACCAACTCTTGACCAAGTAATTAATTAAATTACTTATGCTTTAGATCTGAGTTGAATAGCAACACACCAACATGGATCACACAAAGATATCAAAATGATGACCTAAGAAAGCTGATGAAACAAACTATTTCATAGTAAAAACTTGGGGGATTTGATCATCAATACCCAAGTCAACAAATCCACTAGAATATTATTGAAGTGTGTAAAAAAAGATTAACCCTAAATCTAAAGTTACTTCTAGTAGAACTTACTAATGTGACCACACATAGCTTCAAGACTATGGGTTCTTCTATTCTCAACTTGTTGCATGTGAATGTACACTCAGGACCCTGAGAACAACTCTAAAAGATTTGTACTAGTAACTTGAATGTAAACTAAAGGCAACAATTTCACTTTGATCATAAGATCTTTTGAATAAACATAGGTCTCTGGTTGATGCTTCAAGAGTGGTTGGAAAATTTCATATTTGTGCATAATACACTACTCTCTTGTAGTCTTAGAAAACATGCCCTAAGGCTTGCTTATATAGTGTAAATAAGATGTAAGTAGCTTTTGATCAAATGGTTGACAAAAAATACTGAGAATCCAATCAGCACGATTCGCGATCTGTTGAGATATGTAGTCAATCAGTCAACTTAAGTAACTCTCGACAGGTCAAGTTGGTGACAAAATCCTATGCAGTAATAGTTCAGTTTATGTTTCTTGATTTGTTTGAACCTTGGTTTGTCTTGTACTATGAATTGCTTAGATATTGATTTAAGAGAAAACCTAGATTATAACTGTTACAAATGTTCATGACTTGTCAACCTAAACATATGGACTTAACGATCTCCCCTTTTGACAATTCATAACAAAAAAATTTACATCAAAAGTCTCAAATACAATACAACCCAAAGAAAATTTATATCCCTACAAACTACACAATCCTAGGAAGTTGCAAGGAGGTTGAATGTCTTGTGTAGAGATTACTTACCTTTTCCTCAAACACTAAAATAAAGCATAAACACATATGTGGAAATAAAGATAGATAAACAATATTGATTACAATGATATATAAATAAATACTAAAAAAAAAAAATAAATAAATAAAAGCGTGTGCTAGATACCAATCTTTAACCAACAACCAAAAACTAAATATAAAGCATAGTGTATCAAAGTTTTTTTTAAAAGGTGCAAGTCCCAAATAAAAAAGAACAAGAGTTTTAGAAATAAAATAACATAATCAAATAAAAGTCTCCCCCTCAACACAACATCTCCCCCTCTCTGCCATGATGGACAAATGGGTCACATGTAATGCCCCAAACTCAGATAAGGTCTAGAGAGCATGAATCCTCACCTGTAACACCCCATTGATAGGGTTGTGCGGTCCCCTCTTTGGAACCTAAGAGTACACTTCCTTGTTAAGGAGCTACCTCTTTAGAACCTAAGGGTGCATTCCCTTGCTAAAGAGCCCCCTCTTTGGAACCAAAATTGATAAACTCCCTTGCTAAGGAGCTACCAAATGTGCATTGTCCCTTCCTTGGGACTGTCTCTTACAGAGGACTATCTTCGGTATGACCGTCCCTTGCTAAGTACTAAATACGATACCGTGCTTCTATTCACAACTTGCCATAGGGTTTCAAATCGATTCTAATGATGCTCACGAAAAGTAGGTTTAAGAGCACCAAGACACATGCTTTCCAACCATTGTAAGTAAAAATAATTCATATTAAATCATAAAACATTTCATGAATGGGATCCCATAATACTTCCTCAAAGTCAATCATACATAAGTCAAACCATAAGCTTTAGAGATGCATTATCACACATGTATTTGTATACAAAGTGCTCATCCTATCAACGGGGTGTTACACGTTAGGATTTCTCAACATCTACAAAGTGCGCAAATATTTCTTTATTATAAGTTATAAATATAGTTTGATCGTCAAAACCATCTTCATGAAACCCACCAAATTAGTAAATACCACTTTTCTTATGCATCCTGCAAACCAACAACTTTGTGCTCTGAAAAGGTCATTGATCAAAACCTAACAATTACAAAAATATCAATTCACATGAATCACCACTGTAATATCTAGTCTAATGCTTTTTTTTTTTTTTTTGAAAGCAATCTGGTTTGATGCTTTAATTAATAGTATAAATCTCGAAAATACTAATATATCCAAATATTCTATTAATTATTAACCTACAGCGTGAATATCCAATTGTTCTAACCTATGAAATTCCAAACTCTGACGTTTAACATACACACACCCCTATATATATATATATATATATATATATATATATATATATAATTTTCATAATAGTTGAATTGACAAAATTTTCACTAGTTATTATATGGCCAACACTGACCAATTTTTTTGCATGCTAATAACAACTTAATATTTTGATAAGTCATAAAATTTTTATGATTTTTATTTTATTTATCATTACTTGTTGATAGTTGTCCCAAAAATTGAAATATTAGGGCTAGTTTGATAAGAGATTTCTGGTAAAGTTGCTTAAGTGTTGTAAAAATACATTTAGGTTAGAAATACGTGTTATGATATTTAAATACTGAAAATTGTTGTTTGAGTTACATTACTAAATAGATCCTCAGTCTTTTGAAACACATGTTTTTGCAGAGAGGAAATTAGCTACTAATTTTCCAGGCAAATCTGAGCAGAGAGTTAGGTGAAGCAGAATTTACATAAAAGTTAAAACTGAATCAGTTTCCTGTAGACGCGTGGTAACTTCCAAGTTCCAAGTCTTACTTTTCATCACGTTCAAATGTCCAATGTCCCACATTCAAAGCTTTTTCCTACATTTTTTTTTTGTGAGTACCAACTAAATGTCTGGGTAATTTGTGGGCCATTTGGAATAATTGCAAATGCACCAATTTTTCCAGCCAACCTCTTTCCAAATGTTCCACATTCAAAGCTTTTCTCTAATTTTTATTGTGTCTAGGTGAAAAGATCACTAAGAGGAAACATAAAAGTATTTTTCTTTTTAGAAGAAAAACTTCCAATTTTGACTTGATTTTTTGTACACATAGTTAGAAAAATCTAATTTTTTTACGAATGGGGAAAACCACCGAGGCAAAACTCCACTAGGTGATTTTAAGGTCACTACTCCCAAGAATCCACTATTATCAATCACAAGCGGTTACAAGTATAAGGAATCTTACCAAATCCTTTGGCTTATCCTGAAATACTAACTTATAGTTGAACCCTTACCCTAATACCCAATTGGACTTGTATTGTAGCGGCAATCTTTCCCTTGATGCATAAATCACAATACGTGACTAACCAATGTGCATGGATCTTAGTACGTGACTAACTCCAACAACTTGAAGAGGTTGTTGGTTGTAAAGTTCTTCAGTTCATCAACAACGAAGATCAGGAAGCTCATTGGTCACAAAACCCTTGGCATAAAGACGCAATAGCTTCTTTAGAAAGAATAATGAACTAGGATACTTTTTGCATGCGCAACGACCTTTAAAGTAAGTCTCATATATGTCTAAAGTTGTGAGAAAAGAAACCCTATACAAATATACAAGCATAGGTAGAAAATCAAATTTGAAAATTTTGATTTCGTAAGTCTCGACAAAATCAGCTTGTGTTGAGCTTCTGTAGAGCTTCGACTTTAAATCTAGATAGAAGTCCTCTTTATCGAGATTGCTATCGAGCATTAATGAACAACTTTTCTTTACTTGTTTCTTGGTCTAATCTTCATGGCATTAATAATTGACTTGAACACTTGTTTTTAGAAATACTAAACTCATCCTAAATTTACCCAATTACAAGTAAAATACATTTTATCAAAGGATTTGCCAATTACATAAAATATGTCCTTAACAAATAAATTTATGAAAATTAAAAAATTATGTTAATATTCTATATTAAACAATTAAATCACATAATCTATAATCTATAATTGCCAAGAGCCTTGGAACTCCACTAGTTGGCATCTCCCATTATTTCCAATGAAGACATTTAGGGCATATTTGGTACATTAAATGGGGATTGCGATAAGAATGGTAATCTTTATTACTAGGGGACTTCAATGTGAATAAACTCTCATGTTGAATAATAATGACAAAGGTAGATGGTTAAAATAACTTTGATTTTTATTTGTACTAAATGAAATATCATACAAAACAATAAGAACTATATTCTCAGGAATATGTTCAAGCGAAACTTGTAAATATGAAACAAAAAAATAAAAGTAGTCTTCCTGGCTAGAGCATGAGCAACGACATTGCCATTGCATTTTGAAAGCTCAAATAGTGTAAACACTATAGCCAATTTAGACCCCCAATTTTAAAATACAGCTTGATAATGTTGAAAATTGTCAATAAGTTGAATGGTCCTCACATGTCCTTGGTAACCTGCGCAACAAAAATAAAGAGAAAACCTTACAGAGAGTATCGGTGTAGTACCGGCGAAAGACCCTTTGAAGGTTAGGTTAGAAAAGAGAATTTTTCTATTACTCTAGAGTTCCAAAGTTAAGGTACTATTATGCGTATCTTAATTTGTGAGGGTTTTTGGATTTTTATAGTAGTGTAGAGCTGACCTTTGTTTCTTGGTGGAGAAGATCTTTCCTTATAAGGAAGATCCTCATTAATACACGTATTTCTTGGGATCTTTTCCTTGTAGAGATTCCTTTGATTAGGGTTAGTCATGGGATACAAAATATTTCCTTGTATAGATGTTCTTGGGCATTAAGCTAAGCCATGCTAGACCCGTCGACCTATTCACCTCATCGGTCAATTGCCTTGTCCAAAGGCTTCCCGTCGGCTTTTATGAAGACACCCATTGGGTACCGTGGGGTCGTCAGCTTCATGGTGTCGTCTCTTCAGATCTCTGTCTGCTTAAGGGAAGCTGACGGGTCCATAGGGATCGTTGGCTTCCTTGTGCCATGCTGCGAACAAGAACACCCTTATCACGGCTTAATTACTTTTACTCGTATTTAACTAAGTGCGGAACAAGAGTAAATGAATCATAATAAAACTGAAACACTACTTTAAGTTATAAGCAAGTACAATAAACAATAAATGTAAAGCTTAACGAGTAGGGAGGAGATATGCAAATACAAGATAATACTGAGATGTGTTATCGAAGAGGAAACCAAAGTACTTGACGAAAAACCTCTCCATGGCCCTCCAAGCCAAAATCGGGGGAAAATGGGCTTTTGCCTTTATTTTTTAAAATATCTAGCACAATGTCCTTATTTTGAAACTATTTAGCAAAATACCCCTATTTTATGTATAAAACTCCATATCCTTAAAATTGAGTTAAATGTATATTTTTAAGTGAAAATCGACATTAGCAATGTCAAGTTTCACTTAAATTTTCAAAAAATATTAAGTGACAAAATATGCATAGAACTTGACATTGCTAATATCGAGTTCCACCTGTAACTCGATTTTTTTAAAATTGAGTTTCAAAACAGGGACACAGTGCTTAATAGGGACATTTCGTTGGATATTTTAAAAAATAAAGCGAAAAGCTCATTTTTCCCACCGAAATTGATCCACTAGTGAATAAATTTGGAGTACACAAATATCAAAAAGACCATTCAAGCCTAATCTACTCAATGTACTTGAACCCTTTAGGTTCCAGCTACTAACAGGTTTGACGAAGCCATCTCTTCACTAGTTATTTGGATCTCGTAATTAGCTCCAAATTGCATCTGTCAATCAATGGCTTCTTCCAATGTTTCGATATGCACCAAAACTTCTCTTAATACTCAGATTGGGTGAGATAAGTGTTTGGGCTAAAAGCCTCTCAAGGATATGTAGATAGAGAGGTAGGAGTAGAGGAAACCTTTAGAAAAATGGTGTAAATGATTGTGGGTATACAATCTCTAACTCTCAAATGTATAGCTAAGGTTTTCTCTCTCAAAAGTTCTTTGGAAAAACTCCTTCCAATTTTGTGGGTATTGAGGGCTTATATAGTGTTGGTAAAGGTATGAGATAAGCACACTTTAAAAAGCTCCAAGTAGTGAGTTTCGCTGGTCACTCATGACTTGGCTTGAGTCACGAGTGACTCACAAAATCCAGGTTGGCATGTGACTCTTCAAATTTCAGCATGTGCTTTTCACGTGGCATTTTACGGTTTGTCACTCGCAAGTCAGTCACAAGTCAGTTGTGAAATCTCCTTCTTCACAGACTTCATCAAACTCTCAACCACAACTCTTACATTAAATCCCATAATAAATACAAAGAAACGATTGAATAGAAATACAATCAAATTTGATACGAAATTAAAGCTAACATAAAAACATAGTTGTAAATCACAACTATACACATTTCACATCTCACATGAGAAAAAAATGTCGTAATATCTCTGATGCCATCCCCTAGGTGTGGCTTCAAGCACATGATCGTAGGGTGCAAAAATTGGATTGTTTTGCTGTAATTTAAAGCTTGAGCTTTTGGATAAAGTGGTTTTCCAATATGTTAATTCAGATCTTATATACGTAAGTATTTTTCTTTAAAGTCATATTTGTTTGAATTTTTGAGCACTTTTTCCCTAATCTAGATGGTTTGAAATCACCTCCAATTAATATACAACACACTTTATGCTAAAATTCTACAAATAATGAATCTGGAAAATCATGTGAATTCCTTTTATATGGTGTGACAAATCTGTGTGTGTGTGTGTGTGTGTGTGTGTGTGTGTGTGTGTGAGAGAGAGAGAGAGAGAGAGAGAGAGAGAGTAAAATTGAATATGGATGTAATTAACATCCCCAAACAATTTATTGGAAGCTTGTAACCCAAAATTTAGACCAACTATGCACATGGACTCTCAACTGAACTCCAAATGCACTTTCCTAGTGCCACGATCTCTCACAAGGACAAGCAAGGATATGTGGTCCGTTTGGATACAACTTATTTTGCTGAAAACTGAAAACACTGTAGCAAAATAATTTTTAAATGTGTGAATAATGTTATGGGACTTATTTTTAATTAAAGTTTTGGTGAAAAAAAATGTTTATGGGTCCCATGAACAGTGCATGGGACCCACTGACAGTGCCATTCTAGTGAAATGTGTGGACATTCGAAGTGGTAGTGCGTGTGCACAAGACTCGCTGGCAAGTCTATGTTCATGTGCTTTTGGCGAAAAAAAAAAAAAAAAAAAAGAAAAAAGAAAGAAAGAAGAAATGCATACTCAAAATGCGCTGCTTTTCATCTAAATCCAAACTACACCATAGTGAATTGTTTGGAATGCAATATAATTTGTTAAATTTATGTTGTTGAAGGCAATTGTTTGTTTAAGATTATGTAATGCCTAGAGTACCACTAGATCTTTAAATGCAAGTATTAATAAATTGCTGCTGGTAACATAGGTCACTGTACATGTTTGATTGGCATTTTTAGTATGCATTATACAGATTTCGAATGTTAAATAAATATTAGGGACACCACCGCACACCTTTGGTGCGATCGTCACTCCACAAGTATAAGTGTTTGTGAGGTGTGGGGGGTAAGGGCCAGAGTTCAAGTCTCTAGGAGGGAGTTTTCACATATATATACACTTAGATTAGGCTAGACAAGAATTTCTATCTTGTATATATATAAAAAAAAATATTAGGGACGAATTATAGAGATCTTTGGTTTTATTAATTAATATTCTAACTGATTTAGCTAAGCCGTATTTAAAATAAATTTTAAAAAAGTATTCGGGAAGTTTTTTGTTTCAGTATGCTCTGTATATTCCTGTTGTAAAAATCACATATTTGGATCCCCAACCAATCCATTCCAGGCCAATGATGGTAACATTTCCTGTCTGCAAGATTTTATTAAGGAATCCAAACAATCAATACCCTTTTTTTAATTTCGAAAAGCAATCCAATACCTAGAACTATCTTTTGACCCTAAAAATAATAATAAGTGGCGAAGATAAAATATATTATTTGAATAAATTTACTAATATACTCTAACTAGTTGTTACATAAAAAGATTATAGAAAATATAGTAATTATAAAAGATAAATTAGTATATTCCATGTAAAAAAAACTCTACATTTTCCTTGTGTGAATCCAAGCACACGGTCAAGGTGAAAAATTGAATTAAAAGTAAAACCTCACCATTCTTGTTCACCTTCCAAGTCTTTTGACTCGACTTATCCTATATTTTATAAATTAATGTTATAAACACAATAATTTTCATAATAGTTGAATTGACAAAATCCTCACTAATTCTTATGACCATCATTGTGTCATTTTCTTTGCATGCTAATAACAATTTAATATGGGTAAGACTTATGTACGGTACTTAATTAGATATTTTTCCTTAATTTCTCTTTTTAATATTTTGCCATGTGGATTTTTTTTTCATGGCATGAAAATATATATTTTAATTAAGTAGTTACATGGATGAATATTAAGAAGAGAATCTAAGAAACAACACTTAAGATACTGTATTTAAGTTTTGTCCATTTAATATTTAGACGATTTATTAAATTTTTATGATTTTTTAAAAAAAAAAAAAAAATCTAGATTGCTTGTTGATAGTTGTCCCAAAAATTGAAATATAAAAGTCTTTCGAAACACCTGTTTTTGCAGAGAGGAAATTAACTACAAATTTTCCATGCGAAACCGAGCAGAGAGTCAAGGCGAAGCAGAATTACATAACAGTTGAAACTGAATAAATTTCCTGTACACGCGTAGTAAGTTCAAAGTTCCAAGTCTTGCCTACTTTTCTTTTCATCACGTTCAAATGTCCAATGACCCACATTCAGAGCTTTTTTTAATTTTTTTTAGAGTGAGTACCAACTAAATGTCTAGGTAATT
Organism: Castanopsis chinensis; assembly: GCA_032878915.1. NCBI lineage: Eukaryota > Viridiplantae > Streptophyta > Magnoliopsida > Fagales > Fagaceae > Castanopsis > Castanopsis chinensis. The sequence goes on along the minus strand of JAVQMG010000096.1, from coordinate 10,535,964 downwards.
TGTGGGCCATTTGGAATAATTTCAAATGCAGCAATTTTTCCACCCACCTCTTACCAAATGTTCCACTTCTACATTGAAAGCTATCCTCTTATTTTTATTGTGTCCAGGAGAAAACCTCATCATGTTCGAGGAAACATAAAAGGCTCTTTTTGTTTTTGGTGAAAAACTTTCAATTTTAACTTGATTTTTTGTACACAGAAAAATTCAATCTTAAAGTAAGTGATTTGATTGGAAATTTAAGGTCTGATTAATAAATATCTTTAAAATATTCGTTCATAAAACATTTTTAGAAAGTTTTAATACTATTTTTATGAAAAATGTAAAAAATCATTAAAAAATCAACTACTTTTTCCTTTTCTCTTAAAAGTTTTCGAAAATATTTTTAAAACAATATCTTCAGGACATCCATTAATTTTTTTCTATTTAGAACAATTGAAAATGCAAATATTCCTTGAGTTAGGCATTCTCTTATGTTTTTTCACTTTTGAAAACACATTATTAAAAATATAGTACCAAACACATTTTTAACAATATGAGTACTTTAAATAAGTATTTTCAAAACAATTTATTTTTTTTTTGATTGCTTTCAAAACAATTTTTAAACCACAATTTTCACATCATTTTAAACAAAAATACCCAAACACCTCTGTCAAACAAACCCAAATGTTTGACATTCAAAGCTTTTCTCTAATTTCTCTCCTGAGTAATAAATGTCTAGGTAATTGGATTGGTCATTTAGAATACTTGCAAAAGCACTGAGTTCTCAAGTCAAACCTCTTTAAAGTCTTACCAAACGTTTGGTATATTCTTCTATGACTCAATTTTTGTACCATAATTTTTGTCACAATTTAGATATGATAGTGAGTAATAAAGAAAAAATATTAAGTTTTTTTTTTTTTTTTTTTTTGAGGGGAAAAATATTAAGTTTATGTTAAACTAATAAGCAACTAATTATAGTCTTTCATATCAAAATTATGAAGAAAAAAAAAAATTGTTGATAGCAAAATAGTGGATCACATGAAATTTTATCCTTCCAAATTAGTCCACTTTCTCTTCTTTCATGTGAAAGAAGTGTTACGGACACAATATTTTCACAACAAACAAATTATATATGTTAAGTTATTAGTAATTCTAATTTGAATTCATTACTTAAATTACTTTTTTACTCGTAATAGTCAATAATAACTTGACATTTAAGATATATTATGAAAATATTATAAATATAACATTTTTTATCCATAAAGTGTAAACCAAACAAAGAAAAATAGTAGGTGTCATAAAAACTTCATTCATTCCCGCCCTTTTTCTTTCAATCCAAATAGAGCCTGAAACATAGCTTTTTTCCTGACAAAAGACAGCACAACTTCCTACTTCCATGGTTTAAATATGGGAATTGATTGGACCATGAACTGAACACCACTCTAGTGTGGTTCATATAAAAACCAAAATTATTAAATTAAGTATGTATAAAAAAATGGTAAGATTTAACCCGTTTTGAAGAATAGGTGAGGATGATAGGAACATGCTTTTTTTTCAATAAATCACTACTCTTTTTTTTTTTTAAATTTTTTTTTATATCCAACCCTTTAGATTGGACATAAGGGACCGTGGACTCAGCAACGGCAGTGATGGAGGCACTACACGAAGGAGCGTGGATACGCGGAACACCTCTTTGACAACAACAAGAACTAGCGGTTGCAAAGAGGTTTTACATGAACTGCTAGTTAATAGTTGAGAGAGTACTTCACCAAGACAAAGGAACAAAGTTTCTCTCCAAATTAGCTTGGAGAATAACTCTTCAAACTTCTTATATATCTCTTTTTTGGATGTGTTTTGAAAATTAAATCGTTAAATTTCATGTTCTTTATGTTCTTAACATGCATATTAATTTTCGTTCAAATAAAATATTATTTACTATTTGATTAATAGACTTATTTTTTATACACAATTTTAGATCATAAAAACTTGAAATTTTAACATTTATTTGATGATATAGCAATTAATTTTTGATCTTTTTTAAAATTTTGCAAATATGAAGTATATAATAAGAACATGCAATCCAACAATTAAATTTTTAAAATTTACACTCAATATAAAATATATGAAGAGTTTAAAAGAAACTTTGTTCAAGACAAAGTGAACAAACATGAAACACCTAGTGATTGTTTGTGTTTTGGCTCTTTTGGGTGCTTCTTGCACTTATCATTAGGCTTAGGCCTACCCGTCAAATCTTTTAATACATCACTCAACAATAAATTTTACATCACATATTTTATTCTTTTATCACTTTATTTAAATGTTATCTCTTTATTCTTTCTAATTCTTATATTATTCTTTCTTTTTTGTTCCCAATGCCACAGAAGAGGAAAAAAGTTTGAATTAAAAAAATACCAAATATTTATAGCGCATCTTACGGTACCCTTTTATAATTACATCATCACCATAGTTTATGCCAAATTTATTTAGTATATGACATTTTCATGGAGGTGATTTTTTGTGTTTGATATGCTAAATACTAAAAATTTAGCATTTAACACATCTTATGCTAGTGCTCTAGGTTTGCCATTTGAGCCTTTGATCATTGTCTCGCTAATTTGTTTGGTTTTAGCTCATGAGCTTAGCTTTTAGCTTTTACCTTATATGTAAATTTTTTTAAAACTTCACTTTTTCTCACTTTTCAAAGTATAAGTATATTTTAGTAAATTTTCAACAAAATATTTTCTGTAAAAAGCTAAATAAACTGTTTTTAAACAGACACACGTGTACATTGTAAGCACAAAATTTAGCAACTATTAGCCACTTTCTCCCGAAGTTACAAATATTAGCCACATTTTTAGATATTTTATTTTAATTTTAACAATTTATTATGCATTTATTTTAATAATTATTAATTAATATTTATAATGTCAACAATTCGACCGATAGACTGATAGATCTATAGAAATTTGTAGACCTATAGCTGTATTTGTAAAAACGTAGCTATAGAAGTTATTTTAGCTGCGTTTTTAAAATGCGGCTATCGAGTTTACATTAGTTGCGTTTGATAAACGTGGCTATAGTTTCTCAACCTACAACCACATTTTTATGGGCAAATCACTGATATTATCTATATATTTGTAGAAGTACACATTTTAGCAAGGAACTACAAAATCCTATTATTATCATCTATAATTTGTACAAGTACACATTTTAGCAAGGAACTACTTTCTCTACATACTATAGTACATTGTACTACAACTCTTAAGGCTGGATCTCTAATAATAAAGCATTAAAATTGTTCAAATAAACAAAAACTTGAGTGTTGTTAGAAGCAGTTTAAACATTTGTGAAACAACAATCGAGTGTATGTATTAGTACTATTTCAAAACTAGGCAAAGATAAGTGTAAAACATAACTAACAAAAAAAACACAGTTTCTCAAATTTAGCTTTTAGTACCTCAAAAAGCTAATTTATTTATTTTACCACCTCACTTTACAATACACCCATTATCAAATGTTTTATTTTTCTATCACTTCATCTAATTTAGTATAAACAACTCGTTAAAATAATAAAAGAAGAGAGAAAATTTGAGTTTTTTAATTGAAGGTAGAGAGATAATCTTAATAAAATGTTATATTTTATTTTAACAACTTGCTATAGTCAATTGGTATTTATATTACTTTACTGTAATTGTAAAAAAATTTAGCTTTAACTCCTCCAATAACACATGGTTTTTCGGAGGTAAAATAGTTTTTTTTTTTTTACTAAAATAGAATTATTATTGTGAACATATTTATTGTTTTGTTAAGTTTTTGGGTTGAATAGTTGCAAGTTGGATGAGGCCTAAAATTTTGTAAAGAGGGCAACTACAAAAATAATATATATATATATATATATATATATATATATATATATAATAAGTTAAAAAAATTGACCAAGGAGGCCTAGGACCTCACTTGGGTCTGTCCCTAATATAGGTTGAATTCAAAATACACCTGGTATAACTCTAAATAATATTGCACTATCCAATAACTTGTTATAGATTTTATATTTTGAAAATCTCACCATTGAATTACATGTTCTATATGCTCCTAACATTCAAGCCAATTTTCATGGCAATTGGATGCTATTTACCATTTGATCTATAAACTCATATTTTATACATTATTTTAACTTACAAAAACTTGAATTTAAATAATTGATTAATGAAATAACTATTAATCTTTGATCACCTTGAAATTTTGCTAGTATGGAGAATATATGAAAGATAATGTAATCTAATGGTAGATTTATCAAAATTCACATACAGTTTAAAAATATTGAGTGGTTTAATATTGCTTAAACCTAAACCCTAAAATATTTTTCAATCCTTTATATATATATATATATATATATATATATATATTTTGACCCTATGCAGGTCAGTGGCGACTCTAGGAATTTTGTTCAGGGTGTTTCTATATCACTTTGAAAAAATTTTGGGTCATTTTGGTCTATTTCGGGTGTTTTGGGACATTTCGGTAAATACTGGCCGAAATTCAAAATTTGGCAAGCATAAAGTTTATATTAAAAAAAAAAAAAAAATTTAAAACCAAAACAAATTTGCATTCTATACACCAAAAAACCTCAAAAGGAAAAAAAAAATAAATAAAAAGAAAAGAAATTAATGAATAAAGGTATCGGTACAATAAACTATAAGTTCATTTGAAATATTAATAAAATTATTAATTATTGTTGTTTAGTTGTTTCATAAATTTGTTTGTCTTTTATAAACTATAATTTGTTGTATTGTTGTTTCATTAATTATTAAACTATTAATTGTTGTTTAGCCTAACATAATTTAATTTGTTTGTCTTTTATAATGTATTAGTTAATTAAATTATTAATTATTGGTGTTTAGTTGTTTCATTCATTTTTTTTACTAACTATTAAGAGTCTAGCACACACCTCATGTGTGCACACACCCCTGCCTCTGCATGCCTTTTAGTTCAAAATTTGTTTGGCATAAAATTTTTGAGGGTGTTCCTATTTTTTTTTTTAAGAGTAAACAAATAAAAAAAATTAAATTATTATATATAAAAATAAAAAAATTCAAGTCAGGGTGTTCCTAGGAACACCCTAACTTCTGAGTGGCGTCACCACTGATGCAGGTCTGTCCTCTAACCCTTACAATTCTTTGCATCATATAATTTTTTTTGTTTATTAAATTTCCATATACTAACATACTAAATTTTGATGATATAGGTTAATTACGGGAAGCATGCTTTGAAGGGATGACTATAAAGATGTGATGGGTTGAAATATGATAAAAATGCATGACAGCATCAGAACTTAGCATGATGAAATATGAGCATGAATGTTTAGCAAGAAGATGGAAAATGCGGAGACAGTAACATGTGTATGTGATCATTAAATTTTAGAAAGAAATGTGCTACATCTATAACATTTTTATAATATATCATATGTGGTTAGTTGTTATTGGTTTTAACCTGAACCTCTACCGTTGAAATTACTTTTCTACCCCACCAATAACGGCCCATAACAACCTGTTATATAGGATTTGTTGTAAAAATATTGTAGGCATGGTATTTCTCTTTTAGAAAACTGATTGTTGAGTTGAATGGATTGTGTGACTTAAAATCTTCCTTAAAATCTTCCCATTCAGTAAACTAACCTCAATCGGCACTTATATTTGGGGTTCTAAAACTATGTAATTTTCCATGTAATTCTGTCTTTAGATTATTACCAAGACCAAAAGCCCTGTAACCTTTCAGTAAATTCAAGTTTTCAATGAATAAAGCTGTATTTTCAAAGGTTTTATTAAGTTTCATTTTCATTAAATTAATTGACATTAAATTAATTGACAACTACATTTGTTAAACCGTCGATTTAAGGGGCATGGCATTGTCAGTTAACTATTTTGAGGACCTGTACCTGTTAGACCCTTCACCCTTGGGTTGTGGTTCTCGCAACGGTGTACTACTCTGATCTATGCGCTCCTATATAATTATCTTTTCTTGTATATTGTGTTAAAAATGATAATGATGTGTTTAGACACACTGAAACTATTAGTCCAGAGTTGATTTCCTTTATTTATGATTAGTTCAAAAGCAAACAAAACCAGTTTTTCCATAATCAAACCTTGGCTTTTGGAGAAAAATCTTGACTCTACCACCGGTGGTGTTTAAGAAAAGATTCATTCAAAAAAAAAAAAAAAAAATCAACAAAAAGAAGAAGAAGAATAACGCGTTTGATTTCCATTGAATTGACTTGGAGAATAGAACACAGCTGTCCTATTTAGATTATATATATCACAGAAGTAACGATGTGTTAATCGTCTCTTGTACCTAGCAAAAATGGGTGCCAAGACTTCCATTAGGATTATCATAATTCCGATGCTTATTGTCTTTTTGTTTCTCTCATCTACGTACACGATGGTGGTTGCCGAATCCAACAATGTTGTCCCACGAGCGAGTAAGTCCCCTGTTTTCCCATTGTTGCATGCAGATGCTAGACTAATTAAACGTTTTCATGCACAGTTAGATTTTATATTCATGCAATATCTTGTCATGTTTGCAGAGAAAAACAGTATCCAGCGAGCAACCATTGTCCAAATGAAAGTTAATGGGCGTTCCGGGGCGAAACCTTCCCCGCCTGACGGCCACCAGTTTTATCCACCCATTTAATGTCACAACTCACAAGCAATAACACGGTAGCCTGATTCCCAGGAGTTCTCCCACCATTGGCTACATGATTCCCAGAAAGTATCATATATAGGTTTTCTTTCACATTGAACATAGCTTGTCTTTGTTTATGTGCATCGTTTGTAATATATAGGATGGAAATAATGGAAATAAATAAGATTGTCCAAGTTTGTCCCATGTTTTGGACTTTGTCAACATGGAAAGCTTGTAATAATTCTTCGTAATATGAGACTTTGTTGTGGAAATCTTCTTGAACAAATTGAAAAGATTTGGTGCATAACAGAAGGGTAATAAATATTTGAGATTAAGATTTGACTACATTTCCTCGTGAAATTTCGTTGTTCATACTTGAAATTCATTTTGCTTTTCTTCATTTTCATTGGATATGGGTTCATACATGATATTCAATTTGCCTTTTTTTTTTTTTTTTTTCTCTTTTATTTTTTCATTAGATTGGGGAAAGCATTCATACCTGAAATTCAATTTGCTTGTTTTGAGGATCTCATCTCACGAATGAGAGGGAATTAAGTGCATCTTTTGGTACATTGAATGAGAATTGCAACATGAATGATATATAATCTTCATTACTGGAAATAAAATGTAATGAAAGGACTAAACATATTCACATGTTTGGTTTTGAGTCGTAACATCTAAATAAAACTTGTGATCTATATTAAGGAAATATATGACATATATAGTGTCCTAAAAATAAATCTTTTATAAATTTGAGAGAATGAAGTAATTTTACGATTTTTTTAATATAATTATTATGTGCATATGGATAGTTTATATGTTTTAAAATATATTAACTTTAGAAATTCCTACACTGACTAAGGGATAATCATTACAATCTTGTTAGAGAAGAATAATTATTCTTCATTTTAAAGAATTGTTATTCATAAAATATGATTATTCATGTAATAAAAAATATAACCAAATTAAATAATAATGAAACCATATATAGGAATAACTATTACATTATGAAAGCTTGAATATGTGTGAAAACACAAGAGCTGTTTAGACCCTCATATTGAAAAATTACAGCTTGGTTGATTTTACTCCAACTTAACTAAGTGTGAAATAGAGTAAATGCAAGTGAACAAACAATAAAACAACTCTAAGCTGTATTCATCAAATATCAACAATAAAATGAAAGCTAAAAGAGTAGAGAAGAAAGATGCAAATATAAGATAACACCGAGACGTGTTATTGAAGTGGAAACTGAAAAACTTAGTGAAAAACCTCTCCGCCGCATTCCAAGCGGTAAATCGATCCACTAGAGAATAAGTTGGAGTACACGAATAACAAAAGATCCTCCAAGCCTAGTCTACCCCATGTAGTTGAGCCCTCCAAGCTCCCGCTACCAACTGACTTGACGAAACCTTGCCTTCTCTAGCTCTTCAGATCACTCAATTCTGCCCGATTGCATCTACAAAAAAAAAAAAAGGCTTCTTTCAATGCTTCCCAACAGCACCAAAACCTCACTTTACACTCAGAATGAGTGTGGTAAGTATTTGGGTTATCAATCTCAGCTCTCAAGAGTATGGATATGGAGAGGTAGGAGTTTAAAGAAAACCACAAAGGATTGTATAGAGGATTGTGGGTATAACAATCTCTAACTCTCAAAGGCTGTATCTAGGGTTTTCTCTCTGAAAATCACTTCTCACAAAATGTGGGTAATGTGGGTGAAGACATGGTGTAGCAGATATGCCAAAATAGAAAAACAGAATGTTTTGCGGATATTTTGCAGGAAGGCCTTACCCACAAATTACTCGCGAAAACCAGTTGTCATTACTCTTCGCATTCTAGTCATGTGCTCTGCATGTGGCTCACTTGTTGGGAAGGCTTCTCACGAAACTTCTCATGAAACCCACTTTGTCTTTAATAGGTGCTTGAGTCTTCACACTTTCTCTCACACACAACCCATACAATGAAATCCCACATAAAATACAGGATAAACATGATTGAACTCAATTACAATCAAATTTGATACGGAATTAAAGTCAACACAAAATAGTTGTAAATAACAACTTTACACATTACAATATTTATTACAATTTACCAAACATGCCCTTCAAGTCTCAGTGTACCCCTCTCCTCAATGGCCACTTAGGCATTACTCCTTTTGTTAAAGATATTTAGTTGTTTAATTTATTATTTTATTACCCATGATGCCTAATTTAGTTTATTATTGCATTGCTCTTATATAAATCCTACTAGGGTTTTTTGTATTTTTTACTCCACCTATACCTTAAAGATGTAACCATTAAGGGCTCTACACCAATCAATCTTTGTGTGTTCCTTGTGTTACTCTTTTTCACTTCCACTTTCTCTATCTCTTACAATTAAATTAATACATTAAAACAATAAATTATAAAGAAAAATTAAAAAATTAAAAAAAAAAGAGGAGAGAGAGAGAGAGAGAGAGAGAGAGAGAGAGAGAGAGAGAGAGAGAGAGAGAGAGAGGCATTTATGGTTGTAATTACATCAATCCTAATTCGGTGATGCTTTATTGTATTTTTTATCATAAGAAATTCATAATCTAGTCACAATTTTAAACATTGTTATTCTCATATGTATTTTTTAATTCAATTTAAATTCTATTCCATAATTAAATCTTCCATTAGAATCCTTTACGTTATATTTTTTTAATAGTAGAATATATAATTCCATATAAAAACATAATCATTGTAAATTCCTAATGATATTCATATATAAACACAATCATAATAAGTGTCTATTAATAATTATCATATTTCATATTTAGACCAAAATATAAAAGAAAGAAATAAAAATAATCATATTATGTTAAATTTTTGCAATTATCAACTAGTTATGCATGTTTTCAATGACATTATTATTATTATTATTATTATTATTATTATTATTATTATTATTATTATTATTATATAAGATAGAATTTCTACTTTAGCATAATCTAAGTGTATATATGTGTGAAGCTCCATCTTGGAGACTTGAACCCCAGCCCCTACTCCCCACACCTCATCAGTATTTATACTTGTGGAGTGATCACCGCACCAAGGGTGCGCGGTGGTTTCAATGATATTATTAATAGTTTAGAAATGGGATCATTTTCATAAGTGTAAGCGTGTGTGTGTGTGTGTGTGTCTATATATATATATATATATATGTTTGTATGTATGTATAATATGATTAAATTTGATAGGCTTTATTGAACACCCACCCTTATAAGTGGGATGGTACTTCCCATGCACAAAGTGCTTGAAGGATTAGAGGGCCGAAGATTTCAAGCTACAAAGTCAAAGTAAAGGCAAAAAACTTAGAAACAAAAATCAGGAGGATACAAATCATTTGTCTCACTTTTTATGTATGTTTGAGGATGTAGAACAGACAACACATGCCTTCCTAGAACAATAGGGGCGTAGGACGTCACAACGCAAGATCTATGAGGGGTGCTAGTAGAGGCCATTAGGATGATAGTGTCAGAATTGCATGAAATTTGGCATGTTGAAGGGAAACGATGTTCTGATTCAGACTCATGAATTCCCATGAGTGTCGCCAAAATTTAGGCGAATTCCTTTGTTAAGCCCCCAAAACAGTGTTTTTGCTATTTGTAGTAATATTTGTTTTTTCTTAATAACTTTTAGTTTAAAAGTCAGAATAAGGTCCCATCTATTTTGGGACGACCCTTAAGGTTAGTAGATTATGATTCTGCATTTAACTCAATTTTGCATTGTGCGTTTTTAGACCTCTTAAAACAACCAGTTTAACTTAGTTATTTAGTAAAGTTATTAACTTAGGTAAATTATGCAGATTTAGGTTAACACAAAATAATCATTTATGTAAAGCAGCAGAAATATAAAGAACACAATGATATGATGACCTAGGAAAACCAAACCGGTAAAAAACTTGAGGAGGGTTTAACTTAGTTATCCTCAAGGTACAACTGAATCCACTATAAAAGAATTGAAGTATACACAATAGCGACTTAGACCACTAACATTCTATTGCTTCCTCGAGTAGGAAACTTACTACCACAATCACGTGATAGCTCCGAGTCCACGGACTACTTCTTTCTTGGATTCCCAGCAAGCGCAAACACTTCCGCTTGTATATCTTTAAGCTCTTAATGTAGCAATTGAATGATCATCAAGTTCTTGACATAGTCTTGATTCCTGATAACCCTAAGTATATGTGAAGGAAAACACCTCTAGATCTCACAAAAGATTCACACATACAGCATAAACAAAAACAAAGACTTTAGAGAGCTTTTGGGTACAAACCTTAGATACAAAAGGAGGCACACTCTTCTTTCTCTTAGAAGCCTTTAAAAACGTGCTTAGGGTTTTCTTTATATAGTGGAAGAAGTAGATTTAAAACCCTAATCCTTAATGGGCTTGGGCTGAGTTGGAAATTCTGTAGAAAAACAATCTACACAACTTTTGATTGGTCAAGTCTAATTCTCGATTGATCGAGCCAGGTAGAATTGCATAGTAAATTCTGCAGCAACTCGATTCTAACTTTACATATAAGATACATGCTTTGAGCAGTCTAAACAAAACTAAAACGTTTTGATCATGGTTTGCCAATATTACAAATTTGAGTTTTAATACATTTAAACCTAAAGGTCTTAGAACCCAACATGCATTTTTTGGTAAATTTCGGTATTTTGTTACCTAATCACATAATTAGTGTGAATTAGGGTTTTAGATTTTTTTTACATTATTTATGTGTTTTGTAGCCATCAGAGGCAAATCAGACTATTATCAATAAATAAAGATGTTTTGTCAAATTTTCTTTTGGTGGATTCTAGTTTTTATCTCCATATGAATTCAGGATAACCCCTCGTGGATTTGAGATTTACTACTAGAAACTAATAGTTTAGCCTCTATTCCATCAAGAGAGCATTGTGTGTGCTTTCTTCAAGCTTCCATGACATCATTTAAGAACATATTATCTAGTTTTTTGTTGAAATTTTTTGCTAAAAGTGTGCTTAAATATACTTGTACTTCGAACAAATTTGAAAACGTGAGAAAAGACATGAAAAAGCGAGGTTTTAAAAAGCTGTACATAAAAAATAAAAGATAAGCTTATAAACTGATGCCAAACAGATACTTAACCAGTAAATTTAGGAATGCTCATTTGAATACATTTTTTCAATGTTCAAAGTGCATAGAATTGCTCCTTAATTTCCTTTCCCAATGTATTACTATTTATTTTTCTTGGAATTTGTGTTCATGGATCTAGAATATGGAAAATTCTATCCACATGAATAGCCAAAGTTCCTATGAATGAAGTATTTAAGGGTTTAGGAGGGGTTGTTTCGAGTTGCAAATTAATGGCCAAAAAATTATAAAATAAAAAAAATCAGGACTAATAAAAATTCTGTCTCACTTTTTGTATTTTACTTTATGCTCCATTAGGACTATATATAATGCGTAAATTTAGGCGCGCTCTTCTGAATACATTTTTTTCAACGTTCAAAATGCATAGAATTGCAACTTTTCCACCAAATAAAAAGAAAAAGTGCTCCTCAATTTCCTTCCCCGATTTATTATTTTTTTTATATTCACGGATTTTTTTCTTTTGACTTTTTCTTGATTGAGAATATGGAAAATTCTTTCCACATGACTTGCCAAAGTCCCAATGCACAAAGTGCTTGAGTTTGGGGTTATGCGTTTGAGCTGCAGAGTCAAAGTGACAACCAAAAAGTTAGAACAAAAATCAAGATGAATTTAAATCTTCTATATCACGTTTTGTATTCCACTTTACACTTCCTCAAGACTATATTTAATGAGTAAATTTAGGCATGCTAATTTTAATATGTTTTGTCAATGTTAAAAGTGCATGTAATTGCTCTAAAAAAAAAATTGCATAGCATTGCATCTTTTCTACCAAATAAAAAAGAAAGGGTGCTGCTCAACTTCCTTCCCCCGATGTAATTGTTCTTGGAATTTATGGGAAAAAAATTTCTTGATTAAGAATATGGATCTTTTTTTTTTTTTTTAATCTTGATTGAGAATATGGAAACACCTTCCTACATGAGTAGCCAAAGTCCCATGCACAAAGTGCTAGAAGGGATTAGAAGGGATTGGTTTGAGCTGCAAAGTCAAAGTAACGGTCAAGAGAATCAGAAACATACTTAAGATGAATACAAATCTTCTATCTCACTTTTTGTATTCTACTTTATGCTACATCTACTTATCGGATGTTTAATATATTGTAATGAAAATTACATACAGTATTACAAGGAATACAAGAGATAGTGATAGATGACATGATAATAAAACTCTGAATCTCTAGTTAGAATTTGAAATTTCCTAAATTGCTCTTATTTATAAAGTTATATTTTCACTTTTTGTGAGTCTAGATTGACATCATTTTATATATAAATTGAAAAAAAAAAATTGTAACTAATATTATTGTTTTTTTTTTCAATATTAATAACCCTATAAAGAATATATAGCCATATCAATTTTTTTCTACCTTCCTTGATCTATAAGATTCTATTCTTTCTCTTTTTTATTATCTTTCCCCCTTAAACATGAAGCTACAATTCTTGATATCCAAAGAATGTGGTAAAAAATAATAGAAAATTTTCTTTGCATTAGAAGAATTGGAAGGATTCTAAATAGCTTCGACTTGTTGATGGACAAGCCTGGATAAATATCATATGGTCTTGACAAGATTGTCAATGAAAGACATGAGAGAGAGAGAGAGAGAGAGAGAGAGAGAGAGAGAGAGAGAGAGAGAGAGAGAGAGAGAGAGAGAGAGAGAGGAACCTATAGATCAAGTGGGGAAAGAGAGAGAGAGAAAAGCGAGAGGAACCAACAGATCAAGCAGAAAAATTGTTGGGGAGAACAATTAGGATGTTGGTTATGCTTTCATTACAAGGAATATCTATTCCATTACATCATGTATTATAGTGTACCAAATATGCCCTTAATGCGCTTACTAGTTTGAATACATTTTTTCTGCTAAGTTATGATTTTTTTTTCATAACATTTGTATTGGCTTATTCTATGACAAAAAAGTGTTGTAATTGCATAAATTTATTTCCTTATATTTTTGTGAGATTTATTTGTAATGAGTTTAGTATTAAGTGGTGGAGATTTAATCAAGATAGCTAAAAGTCACATGAAGAGTACATGCCAGAAGCTGAAGAGTCAAGTGCTAGCTATGGAAGTTGAAGAGTCAAGTGCTAGTTGTGCCAGTTTTTTTCGTGAATCAGGTGACCCGCGAGTGACCCGCTAATTTCACTGGTTAGAGGATTTTTGAGTGTGACCTATTTGCTCATCACTCATACTATATATACCCTTATTACCTACAGAAATGGTGATGAGCCTATTGAGAGAAAAACCCTAAGAGAGGTTTCTACAACACACCAACCTTATTAGAGAGAGAGCTACTCATTCTTAGAGAGAAATCTTTGTAGTATTTTCTCCTTTCCTCTCCCATTGTTATACCTATTGAGAGGAGATTTATAACCAAACACAACCCACACCCATTGAGAGTGTTGAGAGTATTTTTGGAACTTGGGAAGTATTGGAAGATGCCAAGGATGGTGGATGCAATATTCCAAGGAAAGCTAGAGAAGACACAATTAGACTTAACCTTGTTAGAGTAAGAAGCTTGGAGGGCTTAGGTGTATCTGGTAGATTGGGCTTGGAGGGTCTATTTCTATTCATGTATCCTAACTAATTTTCTAGTGGATCATTTTATCGCTTGGAGGGCAGCAAGTAGGTTTTTCGCCTAGTTCTTTAGTTTCCTCTTCGATAACACGTGCCGATGTTATTCTTATATTTGTATCTCTCTTCCCTTACTCTTTAACTATTAATTGCTGCTGTGCTTGTGATTACTTTTGTGTTAAAGTAGTTTTTCAAATTGGGTATTGTTATATTTCATATTCGGCACATATATTGTTTGAATATAAGCTTATTTTAGTTATTATGAAATTGAGGGTCTAAACATTCACTAGTGTTTTACACGCTAAGTGAACTTTCATTTTCAATGTTCAAACTTCAAAGTAATTGTTCCCATCAATAGAATTGCAACTTTTCCAACAATAAAAACAAAAAGTGCTTCTCAATTTTCTTCTTGATGTATTATCTATATATTGAGCTTGGAATTCATGTCCATGGGCTTTTTCCTGTGCAATTTATGTCCATAGGTCTTTTTTTCCACATGAGAATAGCAAAATCAATGATCTTGTGGAAATACCTTTTCTCTTTCCCATTAACAACCAAACTTGATTTGTATTTAAAGAAAATGAATGATGAAAATTAATTAACGGAGACACTGAATCAAATCCTCTTCACTAGCTTCCAAAACCCCATGGCATTCACTAGCTTCAAAACAGTATTTTGCCTCGTTTCTCTATTTGTGTTGGCCATGTTACATTTTTCATTTGTTGCTAATTCTGTTTATGTGGACAACGAAACTGAGATAGATGTTCTTCTCAATTGGAAAGCTAGTCTTAAAAATGAAAACCAGTCACTCCTGGCTTCATGGACTCTCCTTCCTAATAATGCAACCAATGCTTCCAACAATCAAAATGTACGCTCAAATCCATGCAGTTGGTTTGGCATTTCTTGCAACCATGCAGGAAGTGTTATTAGATTAAACCTAACTAACTCAGGCTTGAAAGGTACGCTCCATGAATTTTCATTCTCGTCACTTCCAAACCTTTCATTTATTGACCTCAGCATGAATGAACTCTTTGGTACATTCCCTATTAATATAAGTCACCTATCCAAACTCATATATCTTAATCTATCCTACAACAACTCATCAGAAAAAATCCCACCCTAGATTGGCCTACTGATCAACCTTGAGGTCTTGCACCTAGCTAAAAATCAGTTAAGTGACTCAATTCCTCCAAAAATAGGTCATTTAAAGTCTCTTAATGACCTTTCTTTGTATGCCAACCATTTCGATGGATGCATTCCTACTTCATTAGGTAATTTGAGCTATCTAGCTGACTTTTCTCTTGATAGTAATTTACTTTCGTCTTCCATTCCTATATCTTTAGGTAATTTAAGCAACTTGGCTTATTTGTACCTCTATGATAATCAACTTTCCGGTTCCATTACTGCACAAATTGGAAACCTTACCAATTTAGTTGAACTTTACATTAGTAACAACATTTTAAAAGGTCTCATCCCTTCTAGTATTGGAAAATTTGAAAAGCTAACGTTGTTACCTATGAACCAAAATCAGCTATCCGACTCCATCCCTCTAGAAATTGGAAATCTGAAGTCTCTCATATTCTTAAGCCTTCATACAAATTATCTTTCTGGCTTATTTCCCACATCTTTAAGTTCTCTTAGAAACTTGACTGTTTTACATTTGTACAACAATCAACTTTCTAGTACCATTCCTGAAGAATTAGGAAACTTGACATGCATAAGTGATCTTGAACTGAGTAGAAATCAGTTGAATGGTACTATTCCAATTTCCTTTGGTAGGTTGAGTGGCTTAAAGGCTTTATACCTTTGTGATAACCAACTTTCTAGTCCCATTCCACAAGGGATTGGAAACTTAATGAAGTTGACTACTCTATTGCTGGATGCCAACCACTTCACTAGCTTTTTGCCTCAAAACTTATGTCAAAGTGGGTCTCTCCAATTACTAATTAAGGGCAGACAACAATCATCTAATAGGTCCAATACCAAAAACCTTGAGAAATTGCACAAACTTAATTCAAGTCCGCCTTGAAAGAAACCAATTCTTTGGAAATATATCTAAAGTTTTTGGTGTCTATAGAAACTTGCAGTACATGGACCTAAGTTATAATCGATTTTATGGTGAAATATTACACAACTGGGGAAAGTGCACACAACTAACCAGTCTAAAGATTGTTAGGAACAATATTTCTAGTGGCATACCACTTGAAATTGGAGACTTAGTTCAACTCCAATTACTTGATATTTCTTCGAATTGCTTGGTAGGGGAGGTTCCAAAGGAATTTGGAAAGTTGACTTCCATGTTGAAGCTCTGGTTCAATGGCAATATACTTTATGGTGGTTTACCCTTGGAGCTTGGGTCATTAATAAATCTCGAGTATATAGATCTATCCGCTAATAGGTTTGGCAAATCAATCCTAAGAGATATAGGGAACCTTTTGAAACTACATTACTTGAATATGAGCAACAACGAGTTCATCATCAACATTCTAGTTCAAATGTGTGAATTAACTCATTTGTCCCAGCTAGATTTGAGCCTTAACTCACTTGAAGAAGAGATACCTTCACAAATCAACAATATGCAAAGCTTGGAGTTGTTCAATTTATCTCACAATAATTTCTCAGGTTTTATTCTAGCTACTTTCGAAAAGATGCGTGGCTTGTCATTTGTTGACATATCCTACAATGAGTTGGAGGGTCCTCTTTTGAATAGCAGAGCATTTCAAGATGCTCACATTGAAGCACTACAAGGTAATAGAGGAATATGTGGAAATGTTATGGGATTGCAACCCTGTAAGGTAGAACATATTTCAAAGAAGGGACTTAGTGTGCATTTGGATATCGTTTATTTTGCTGAAAACTGAAAACAATAAAAAAATAATAAAAAATTACTGTTCATGCTTGATAGTACTGTGTATATGCCTGATTGCATTGTTCATGTCCCATGAACAGTGTAATAGGTGCTAGTTAAAAAATAAAAATAAAATAAGGGGGGCTGAAAATGCTAGACGTGTAAAACGTGGACGTGGACGCTCAAGGCAAACGCACCCTTAAAATCATTTTCCCTCTCTTGGGAACACTTTCACATGTATTGGTATTCGTGGGAATTTAGTTCACGTTAAAAGGAAAAAGGAGAAATTCACAGACAAAGCGAACAAAAGACATGGACAAGGAAGAAGTGTTTACAGTATCAACTTTTGATGAAAGAAAACTATACCAAGAAATCATTGATGCAACCCAGGGTTTTGATGCTAATTTTTGCATTGGGGAGGGAGGATATGGAACAGTCTATAAAGCCAAGCTAATATCAGAAGACATAGTCGCAATGAAGAAACTCACATCTTTGCGTGACAGTGAGACTTCACAGCAAAATGAGTTCTTAAATGAGATCAATGCATTATTAGAAATCTGACATTGAAATATTGTAAAATTCCATGGCTTATTTTTCACATTCACCATTCTCAATTTTGATTTACAACTACCTTGAAAGGGGTAACTTGGCCTCAGTTTTGAGCAATGATGGAGGAGCTAAAGAATTGGATTGGAATAAGAGGGTGAATATTGTCAAGGGTGTGGCTCACGCGTTGTCTTACATGCACCATGATTGCTTTCCTCCAATTGTTCATAGGGACATGTCAAGCAAAAATGTTTTGTTGGATTTAGACGAGGCTCATGTTTCAGACTTTGGCATTGCTAAGATTCTTAACCAAGACTCATCCAATTAGACTTCACTTGCCGGCACATATGGATATGTTACACCAGGTAATGTACTTATTTGTTCAATCAATATAGAACATATAGATTATATGAATACGTTGACATAATATTCTTCTTTTTTTAGAGTTTGCTTATTTGATGAAGATAACTGAGAAATGCAACATGTTTAGCTTTGGAGTTTTGGAGATTGAGGTGATCAAAGGTAGGAATCCTAGTGAAATCATCTCCATTCTATTAATTTCATCCGTGGGGGAGAATTAGTTGTTGAATGATTTGTTAGACATATGCCTTCCGCCTCCCACTCTTGAGGTTGAGATTCAATTAATACTCATCATAAAGTTGGCAATTGCATGCTTGCATGCTAATCCAGAATCTAGACCAACTCTGCACATGGTCTCTCAGGTTTTATCAAGCTGAAGTGCACTTTCCTTGAGCCATCACAGTCTGACTAGGACAAGCAAAGATATGTAATAAGACACTATATTCTGTCAATTTCATGCTGCTGAAGGAAGTTGTTTGTTTAAGATTATGTAATGCCTAGAGTACTACTAGATGTTTAATTGCATGTATTAATAATGCGCATTTGGTAACACAAATGTCAAGGCACTGTGATTGTACATGTTTGATTGCCTATGGTTAGGGTTTTAGGCTTTGGTTGTAACAAAATTAACCAATTCCTAACCAAGTAATTAATTATATTAATTATGCTTTCGATCTGAATTAAATAACAACACATAAACATGGATCACATAAATACACCAAATAATGACCTAAGAAAACCAATGAAATAAGTAGTTTCACTATAAAAACTTGGGGGATTTAATCTTCAATTTCCAAGGTAATAAATCCCCTAGAATAGAACTGAAGTTTGTAAAAAAAGATTTAAACCCAAATCTAATGCTACCTCTTGTAGTTTTTACTAATGTGACCACACTATGCTCTGAGACCATGAACTCTTCTATTCTAAACTTGTTGCACATGAATGTCCCTTCACAACTTCGAGAACACCTCTCAAAGATTTTTACTAGTATCTTGGATGTAAACTGGATGCATAAACTTCACTTTGATCACTGGATATTTTGTATAAACATAGGTCTCTGGTTAATGCTTCAAGAAAGCCTAGAAAACTGTAGTTAAGCTATGCAATTCAACCAATCAACTTTAGTAACTCTCGACAAGTCAAGCTTGTAATAACCCCGATTTTTATGATCATCATATAATCATTATTATTATAATAGGGTTGTGGTGCTATACTTGTGCATAGTAAGATGGGAGTATACAATTTTGTGATGCTACAAAATTTTTGAGAAAATTAAAGTTCTATTGCGTACAATTTTGTACGGGTTTTTAAAATAAAAAGGAAGATGGAACATCAAGGGCTACTTTTCAGGTTATGCATATAATACCTTTAAATTTCATTCTTTTTAGTTAGTGAATCGATAAGAGAATAAAACTTATTTGGAGAAGAATTTTAAGAGTTATTAAAGTCGCTTGGAGTTCTAGCTTATCTAAACAAGTTAATAGTTAATAAACCTTAAATTACGGTTAATTAGAAACTATAAAATCAGAGAAGTATATTAAGCTAAGAGGGTAGGAGGTGGATTTTTTCCCTTGGAGTTTAGAAGGAATACAATTGAAGAAGCAACCAATTGGTTTGAGGTATGATTTCTCATTTTTAGTAACAAAGAATTAAAAAGGTTATAATTTTATCATGGAATCAGTTAGCAATGTTAAATTGTTTAAAAGGGTAATTTCAGTCCTAGAATCTTGTTTACACTATTACGTTAACTTGCCTTCAGCTTATATTCTAAAATAGAAGTCATGTTTACAAAGCTTAATTTATGCATATGACTTTACGTTTTCATTGGGGATATATCAAATCCTATGTCTAGAAAATATTGGTTACTGCCTCTCTGATAGTAATATGAGATTGGACCCAATTCAAGGAAACATTTTTGGTTATAGAAACTTTGCATCAGTGTCAAGTATTATTAGTCTAGCAAAGTATAATCCTAGTAAGTCAGTTTGTATAATTCGATAAGCTTTATCTTTTGTGGAGGATATTAAGTAATTTCTGTGGATGATTATAGGTCTTATTTAAGAGTTTTTTGAGACTTTTTGGAGGATGTTTTAGTAGGACTTTCAAAGGAATTAAAGTGTTGTAAATAGTTATGCATAATATGCACAAGCTTCCTCATCTTTATGCTCCATTAGCAATTGTATTGTATATTTTTCTTGCAATTTCTTCCCAGTTATTGAGATATAATGAAAGACTTAGAAGACTTTCCACGTTGGATTTTCCTTCTTTTTTCTTGACTAAGAAAATGACGAAGTCTTTCCACATCAAAACAGTCAAAAAGTGTTAGGACATATGTGAATCATGTTAAGAACATATGTCATTTAGAATTGGCTTATCCTTTGACAAAATGCACTTTACTTGTAATTGGGTAGATCTAGGATGGTTTAAGTCTTTAAGAAATAGGTTTAAGTCTTCAAGAAACATGTTCAAGTCAAGAGTTAAAGCAATGCAAATCTGTTCAAGAAACAGGTGAAGAAGTGTTGTATTTTAAAGCTCGACAGCTAGCTCGACAGATAGCATCTATCGAGGTTTAAAAGGTAGTTTTAGCTCGATGCTTGACAATTGCTCGACAGATAACCTATCTATCGAGATTTATGAAAATCAGTTTTTTAGATTTGTTTTCACGTATATCCATGTGTATGTGTTTAGGCTTTCTTTTCTCACAACCCTAAATATATACAAGGATTATTTTAAGGGCTATCATAGCGTTGTTGCATTTGTTGTTGCAAGCATATTGTGACCAAAGACATATGCCCTAATTCATCTTTCTCTTGAAGAAGCTGCTGCATTTATACGCCATAAGGTTTTGTAACTAAGAAGCTTCGTGATCTTCATTGTGTTGATGAACTAAAGAAATTTGCAACCAACATCCTTCTCAAGTTGGTGTGTTAGTCACATACTTGAATCCATGCATCGATTGGTTAGTCACATACTAGGAGCTGTGCATTGAAAAGGAGAGATTGTTACTATAGAACAAGTCCAATTGGGTATTGGGGTAAGGGTTCAACTGTAGGTTGGTATAAGGAATTAGGATTCCTTTACTTGTAACCGCTTCTTATGATAATAGTGGATTTTCGAGAGTGGTGATTTTAAAATCACCTATTGGGATTTTTACCTTCGAGATTTTCCCCATTTGTAAATAAATCACTGTGTTAACTTTATTTTTCGCTGAATTTAACTTAATTAGTGATTTGTTTATACTACCATGTGTATTTCATGTTAATTAACTTAATTAATTCACTTTTCTAATTAATTGGTTAATTTATCACAATGGGTTAATACATTTTTGGCCTATCAAAAAGTAAGTCATCCATTATGTCAGATCCCTATTTCTATTCGCCATTAACAATGGAAATTGACCTTAGAGACTTATCAAATCTTAGATCCATTATGCCAGGAGCTTTGATATATAACAGTATGGATATGTATGCAATTTGTAAAACAAAGACCAAGGCATTGTCTACCATAAATAAGTTACTTTCCGTTGTTTCTCTAGTCATATTGGCCATGTTACATTCCTCATTTGTTGCTGATTTTGTTTTTGTAAATATAGAGGCGGAGATAGATGCTTTACTCGATTGGAAAGTCAGTCTTCAAAAAGACACCCAGCCACCCCGCTTTCATGGACTCTCCCTCCTAATAATGCAACCAATCAATATATATATAAAAGCAAAGATCTCTTATTAAAAAACATGAAGTTCTGTCAAGTGGTGCATTGTATGACATCCTTTTCATTAAGAAATGACAAATGCAATTATTTCAATGTATTAATAAAATTCAAAGAATTTGTATACATTTATAACTTTACATGCTTTGGATAGATACAGATGGATCTAAAAAGTCATGAAAAATGAAGGAGTTAAGAAAAATTTTCAATTATCTGCATTAGATTAACTTCAATGAAGAATTGCACGAGTCGGATTCAATGAATTGAAAAATATGATTATTTGTCTCCACGTTTGTCCAATATAAATCTCCATTTCCTTTAGACTTAAAAAAATAAACTTCCATAATTTTTCTCATAATATCTTCTTTTTTTTTTTCTAAGAGGTATGTTAACTTTCAAAATATTATGTTCGTCTTAAATATTTTGTTTAGATTTTATGTATAAGTTTTTACTTATGTAGCATTATCACGTGTTTAGGCTTATTTTTTCATATTATGTGCCAATTTAGATTTTTGGTTTTTTGTATGATGCATGGTAAGGATTTGTAGTTGTTCTGGCTACTTTTAGTTCAATTAAAATTTGGAGGTTATATTGTGATATTATTGCATCACTATGTCATTATTTTTTCTATTGTTATATCATGAAATTCTAGCAGTTTTTTTAGCTAATTGATATATAAAGCATAATATATATAAAAGCAGAGACCTCATGTGGAGAAGCATGAAGTTCTGCCAAGTGGCGCATTGAATGACATCCTTTTCATTAAGCAATGACAAATGCATTTATTTCAATGTATTAATAAAATTCAAAGAATTTGTATACATTTATAACTTTACATTCTTTGAATAGATACGGATGGATCTAAAAAGTCATGGAAAATGTAGGAATTAAGAAAACTTTTCAATTATCTGCATTAGATTAACTTCATTGAAGAATTGCAAGAGTCAGATTCAATGGATTAAGAAATATGATTATTTGTCTTCACGTTTGTCCAGTATAAATCTCCATTTCCTTTGGACTTGAAAAATAAACTTCCATGATGTTTCTCATAATATCTTTTTTTTTTTTTTTTCCTGAGAGGTTTGTTAATTTTCAAAATATTATATTCGTCTTAAATATTTTGTTTGGATTTTATGAATAAGTTTTTATTTATGTAGCATTGTCATGTGTTTAGGCTTATTTTTTCATATTATGTGCCCATTTAGATTTTTGGTTTTTCGTATGATGCATATACTTGGTAAGGATTTATAGTTGTTTTGGCTGCTTTTAGTTCAATTAAAATTTGGAAGTTAAATTGTGATATTATTGCATCACTATGACTATTTTTTCTATTGTTGTATCATGAAATTCTAGCAGTTTTTATAGCTAATTGATAAATAAAGCATAAATTATACAAGAAAAACACTTAGGAATTAACAGGTTTGTGGGTGACAATATGAACAGTGATCTGGTGACATTTTTTAGTTTCAAGAATTAAAGGAATTTTTTTCCCAATGTATTTAGTTTGAATTTAATTTTAGTAGAAAACTTCATAGATTTTAACATAATATTCATGAAATCAATGGGTCATAAAATATATATTGATAAGGGTCATTTTGGTAAAGTCCAGAACTGAAAGACCAAGGGCTGACGACCCTGAGGCTGACGGCCTTGAGTCTAAACGACCCTAGAGGCCATAGCCTGAAACTGACGACCCTAGAGGCCATATCTTGAAGCTGACGACCCTCACTGCAGAAAACGCCACGTACGTCGCCAAGCTGACGGTATGAGGCTGACGAGGTTAGACTTAGGCCCGTCCACAACCTTACTTGACCAACACGCCTACACCAATGATTCTTGGACAACACGTCTAAATTAAGGAGACTCCTAGGAGGACAAGGATTCTGGAAGATACGTGGGAACCAAGAATCACTCTCCTAAAAGGAAAAGAACTCCTTGACCAAGGCTTGAATCTCAACCCAACGCTACTATAAATACCCCAAGACCCTCTCAAAGCAAGGTACGCACAAATAACTCAACTCTAGCACTCTAGTGTTGAAAGGAAAGGTTTCTAACTTAACCTTCGGAGGGTATTTGGCCGGTACCACGCCGGTGCCCTTTCAAAGGTCTTCACTCTCTTTGTTGCGCAGGTACGTCATCGGGAGCACGTGTGGACTGTGTGGCTTACTGACGATTTTATTGCATCATCAGTTGGCGCCGTCTGTGGGAAACGAAGTGGTAACGTCACGCTGTCGCTTCCCGGACAAAAAGTTGCATGGTACTCACCCGCTCAATGGCTACCACCAACAACGTTCAGGAGAACGAACCGCGCGCAACCGCTCTGGAAAAACAAGTCCAAACGCTCACAGCAGCGGTCGAGCGCCTGACTAAGGAGAATCACGACTTGGAGGAGCAGCTACGTCAAAGGAACGTACATCCTAGAATACAAGAGGAAAATCAGGAGGAGACAAGCGCCGAGAGAAGGGATCCGGAAGCGCCCGAGGGCAGCAACGCCCCGAGCAGGCTGGAGAGGCGGGATACCAATCTGACTACCCCTTCTGAACCCTTACCGCCTCACATAGCCGCAGAGATGTAGGAAATGCGAGAACGGATGGACGTGATGATGAACGCCCTCAAGGGACGAGTATCTAACGACCTCGACGACCTGGTACAGCGGACTGATTCACACTTCACGGCACATGTCACTTCATGCCCGCTTCCCCCGAAGTTTCGTATGCCGCAGGTAGAAAGCTATGATGGAACCAAGGACCCCCTGGATCACTTAGAGTCCTTCAAAACTATAATGCACCTTCAAGGAGTGCCAGACGGGATTATGTGCAGGGCTTTCCCTACTACGTTGAAAGGATCCGCAAGAGTCTGGTATAGCAGGTTGACGCCTAACTCGATTAGTACCTTTAAAGAATTAGGCGCCCAGTTCGTGTCACACTTTATCGGGGGCCACCGGTACAAGAAGTCCACGGCGTGCTTGATGAGCATCAGGCAAAGGGAGGACGAGACCCTGAGGTCCTACATAACGCGGTTCAACAAGGAGGCTCTTTCAATAGATGAAGCGGACGATAAGATACAAGTAGCAGCCTTCACCAACGGACTGCGAAAAGGTAAGTTCCTCTTCTCCCTGTATAAGAACGATCCAAAGACCATGTCCGACGTACTTTACAGGGCAACAAAGTACATGAACGCGGAGGACGCGCTGATTGCAAGGGAAGACAAGCCTAAGAAGAGGGAAAGGCAAGAAGACACTCGAACGAATAGGGGGCAGAAGAAAGCCAGGAAAGCCAGGACTGAAGAGCGACGGGATGATCGACCATAATTACCCTCGTGATCCTAGTTTTTAATTAATCAAATTAACATGCAATACGCCGCTCCAAGCCACCCCCAGGGAGATTCACGAGCTTCACACCATTGAACGCCCCTATCGATCAGGTCCTAATGCAAATCAAGGACGAGGGGACTTTGACTTTTCCTGGCAAGATGAAAGGAGATCCCAACAAAAGGCCAAGGGACAAATATTGCCGCTTCCATCGAGACCATGGACATGACACGGCTGACTGCTACGACCTAAAGCAACAGACAGAAGCTTTAATTAGGCAAGGAAGGCTGCAGAGGTTCGTTAACAAAGAACGAGCAGAACCGCCGCAAGACCAAGCTCCCAGACGGGAAAACGAGCGCCCCAGACAGCCCTTAGGCGACATCCGGATGATTGTAGGAGGAACGACGACCGCTGGGTCGTCGAAGAAAGCTCAAAAGACATATCTCAGGACGGTGCAGAACATCCAGTTGGCGGGGTCCCTACCCAAAATGCCACGGACTGATAACCCCATCATCGGATTCTCGGAAGAAGACGCACGACGCCTCCATCACCCCCACGACGACGCACTCGTCGTCACCATACGAGCAGGAGACTTCAACATGCATCGAGTTCTTGTCGATAATGGGAGCTCGGCGGACATCCTCTATTACCCAGCGTTCCAACAGATGGGAGTTGATAAAGAACGGCTGACTCCGGCTAACGCCCCGCTAGTCGGCTTCGGAGGAACAAAGGTATTTCCCCTCGGTGTTATCACCCTGGCGGTCACTATTGGAGACTACCCTCAGCAAGTCACCAAGAATGTAGCATTCCTCGTGGTCGACTGCTCATCAGCCTACAACGCCATCATAGGACGTCCCACACTTAACTCATGGAAGGCTGTAACTTCAACCTACCACTTAATGATAAAATTCCTGACGGATTATAGAGTGGGAGAGCTCAGAGGGGACCAAGTGGCCGCACGCGAATGTTACGTAGCGATGATGGAGATGGACGACCACCAACAAACCATGAGCATAGAACAGCATGCATCAACGGAGCCCACAGAAAAACTCGAGGACATACCTCTCGACGACTCTCAGCCAGAGCGGACAACCAAGATCGGTACTCTTACCGACTCGACGATACGACAGGAACTTGCGGCCTTCCTCAAAGCAAACCGAGACATGTTCGCATGGAGTCACGAGGATATGCCGGGCATTGACCCGTCGATCATAGTACACAAGTTGAACGTATCACCGTCTTTCCCGCCGGTTCGGCAAAAGAAGAGAGTCTTCGCCCCGGAGAGGGATCGGGCAGTAGCAGAGGAGGTCCGCAAATTGCACGAGGCGGGCTTCATTCAGGAGGTTTACTATCCCGAGTGGTTAGCAAACGTCGTCATGGTAAAAAAGAGTAGCGGAAAGTGGAGGATGTGCGTAGATTTTACCGATCTAAACAAGGCGTGCCCCAAGGACAGCTATCCTCTACCAAGGGTCGACCTCCTGGTGGATTCTACGGCCCAACACCAGCTGTTAAGCTTCATGGACGCGTTCTCGGGATACAACCAGATCCTAATGGACGAAGCTGATCGAGAAAAGACTTCGTTCATAACAAGTCAAGGCCTTTTTTGCTACAAGGTCATGCCGTTCGGTTTAAAGAATGCAGGCGCAACATACCAGAGGCTTATGAACAAGATGTTCGCGAAGCAGATCGGGAGAAATGTCCAGGTATATGTCGACGACATGCTGGTAAAAAGTCGAAGA
Organism: Castanopsis chinensis; assembly: GCA_032878915.1. Classification (NCBI taxonomy): domain Eukaryota; kingdom Viridiplantae; phylum Streptophyta; class Magnoliopsida; order Fagales; family Fagaceae; genus Castanopsis; species Castanopsis chinensis. Next base: position 10,509,101 of record JAVQMG010000096.1, on the reverse strand, counting down.
AAGGAGGATCATTTGAAAGACCTGAAGGAGACCTTCGATACCCTTCGCTCCTACAACATGAAGCTAAATCCCGCCAAGTGTGCCTTCGGAGTAACGGCCGGAAAGTTCCTAGGATACATGGTGTCCCAACGAGGCATCGAAGCCAATCCAGACAAAATCCGAGCCATAATGGAGATGACGCCTCCCAAAAACGGGAAGGAAGTACAGAGCCTTAACGGCAAGGTCGCCGCGCTCAGCAGATTCGTATCCAGGGCGACGGATAGGTGTCTCCCTTTCTTCCGCACGCTGAAGAAGTCCTTCGAATGGACGGACGAATGCCAGCAAGCATTTGAAGACCTCAAGACCTACCTATCATCGCCGCCACTGCTAACCCCCTCCCAACCAGGCGAAGAACTATTCCTCTATTTGGCCATTTCACCAGCTGCCGTCAGCGCAGCTCTCGTAAGAGAAGACAACAAGGTACAAAGGCCAGTGTACTACGCCAGCCGGGCACTCCACGGGGCAGAAGAAAGATACTCGCCGCTAGAAAAACTGGTCTTCGCCCTAGTTACGGCAGCCCGCAAGCTTAAGCCGTACTTCCAAGCACATACGGTGGTCGTACTAACTGACAAGCCCATACGGCGAGCAATGAGTAACCCCGAAGCCGCAGGACGTATGGCCTTATGGGCGGTAGAGTTGAGCGAATTTGACATAAAATATCACCCCCGCACTGCCATCAAAGGGCAAGTACTAGCTGACTTTATTGCGGAATTCACGTATAAGGGAGGTCGGGAGGAGGAGAGTTCCCAGTGGAATGTCTTCACTGACGGATCATCTAACAAAAACGCCGGCGGAGTAGGAGTCGTACTTCGCTCCCCAAAGGGCGACGAGATCGAATGCATGATCCGACTTAACTTTCCTACAACGAACAATGAAGCAGAGTATGAAGCCCTCATAGCAGGCCTAGAACTTGCCGGGGCCGTAGGAGCCGTAGACACAGTAGTCCATTGCGACTCGCAGGTAATCACTAGACAAGTAAACGGCGACTACGAATGTAAGGGAGAAAGAATGAAGATGTACTTGGAACAAGCAAAGAGAAGAGTAGATGAGCTTCAGGCAAAAGTTGTTCAAATTCCGAGGGGAGACAATGGGCAAGCCGACCGCCTTGCAAAAGCTGCATCTGCGGAACACGTGATCATCCCCGCCAAGGCACTATCTTTTACTCAACTCACACCATTGATAGACGCCATCAGTGTACAGGAGGTAGGATCGGAGAATAATTGGACTACCCCGCTGGTTGCCTACCTTAAAGATGGCACACTGCCTGAAGAAAAGGAAGCCGCAAGAAAGCTGAAAGTCCGAGCGGCCCGATTTGTCCTAATAAAAGATATCCTACACAAGAGAAGTTTCTCCCGACCATACCTAAGGTGTCTTGGACCTGAAGAAGCGGATTACGTTATGAGAGAAGTGCATGAAGGAATCTGCGGCAACCATTCAGGATCACGGTCGCTGGTCCACAAACTAATCCGGGCCGGATACTACTGGCCGACCATGCAACAGGACGCCCAAACATACGTCAAAACATGCGACAAGTGTCAAAGGTTCAGTAACACGATCAGGCAGCCCGCTGAAGAGTTAACTCCAATTGCCGCCCCGTGGCCATTCGCCCAATGGGGGCTGGACATCATGGGTCCATTCCCAATAGCGGCAAGGCAGCTGAAGTTCCTAATAGTCGGAATCGACTACTTCACCAAGTGGGTGGAAGCTGAAGCCTTGGCCACGATCACCGAAAAGAATGTGCGAAACTTTGTGTGGAAAAACATCGTTTGCAGATTCGGAATCCCAAGGGTCCTGATCTCCGACAACGGCAAGCAGTTCGACAACAACTCCTTCCGGGACTTCTGCTTACAACTCGGGATCAAAAACCACTATTCCTCCCCCGCTCATCCCCAGGCCAACGGACAAGTTGAAGTCACGAACCGAACCTTGCTCCGAATAATCAAGGCTCGGCTCGAGGGGGCAAAAGGCATATGGCCGGAAGAACTACCCAGCGTACTATGGGCATACAGGACAACCATCCGGACCCCTACAGGAGAAACCCCGTTTAGATTAACATACGGGAGTGAAGCCGTCATACCGGCTGAGGTCGGACTCACAAGCTATAGAGTGCATAATCACGACGAAGGAAGGAACGACGAAGCCCTGCGCCTAGAGCTTGACTTGGTTGACGAAGTAAGGGCAACAGCTGAACAGAGGCTCGCACGGTACCAGAACCTCATGGCCAAACACTATAACTCCCGAGTCAAGCACCGAGATTTCGAAATCGGAGACCTCGTTTTAAGAAAGGTAATGGGCACCACCAAAGACCCTACACAAGGAAAACTCGGCCCAAACTGGGAAGGGCCCTACAAAATTGCATCATGGCTAAGGAAGGGTACTTACCATTTGGAGACTCTGGAAGGACTAAAGCTTCGCCACCCATGGAACGCCGAGCACCTCAGGAAATACTACTAATAAAAAGCAGAACAACGCTACTCCTCATTTCCAATCTACTTTTCAGTCATTTATTTTAGTCATTTATTTTTACATTTAAAGCCCGAAGGGCTAAGGTTTATTCATTTTTGAACAATTTCATGTTTATAACACAATAAGAGGAATTATTTCAGTAAACAACTTGTGCAACTGCTAGGTACACGGAACAACAAAGTAGACGACCTAGCTTAAACCCACAAAAATAGACGAAGCTACCAAATCCATGAAATGGACGATCCAAAGATCATAAAAGTAGACGGCCTCAGTCTACAACATGAACGACCAAAAAAGCGGACGCCCCAAAGTCCGTGAAGGTGACGACCTTAAGTCCGCAAAGGGCAGGTCTACAATCTGAATCCGTAAAGGGCAAGTCCACAAAGTGGACGGACCTACGACAAAGTCCATAATGGACGACCCTAAATCCATCAAAAATAAGGCAAGACTAATCCAACGGACGACCAAGTGGACGGCAATCTAAAGATCTCAAACTGGACGGTCTCACGTCTACAAGAGTGGACGGACGGTTGAGAACCTTAAATGTCCCACAAGGTTGACGACCTTAAAGCCCACAAGGTTGACGACCTTAAAATCGACCTTAAAATCATTGAGCAAAAAACCCACAAGGTTGACGACCTCAGAATCTACGTGCATAAAGCCCACAAGGTTGACGACCTTAAAATCTACATTGAGCAAAAAACCCACAAGGTTGACGACCTTAGAATCTACGTGCATAAAGCCCACAAGGTTGACGACCTTAAAATCTACGTTGGGCAAAGAACCCACAAGGTTGACGACCTTAAAATCTACGTGCATAAAACCCACAAGGTTGACGACCTTAAAATTTACATCAAGCATAAAATCCACAAGGTGGACGGCCCTAAAAATCAGCAAGGTTGACGACCTTAAAAGACTACTAAGGTAAACCAAGTGGAGACAACGTCCACAAGGTGAACGACTTCAAAATCTACAAGTTAAACGGTCTCGTCAAACACACAAGTCTACTATCTAAATGCGTCAACGCTTCAGTCAAAAATCAAAGTGACGACACAAAAGCATCCAATATAAATCCACACAAATGAGAAAATGAAAATTAAAAACTACAAAATAAAATTGTCTTTACAAAAGCCCAAAACCACAGACGTCAAGCGTCAAAGTTCATTACAAAACAAAATAAAGTGTTTACAACAAAAGGGTCTACATAGCAGAAGGGGCAGGCGACGAGGACAGGACGACGACCGGAGTAGAAGGATCCTCAGCGTTAGACTTTTCAGCTTCAAGGCCAACTGACGGATCCAAAGTGACGGACCTCTCCAAGGCCGGTTGGGCGAGGACAAAGCTGCCATCTCTTGGATTTGCCATAGGCTCGTCATCCTCCTCGAGAAGGGATTCACCCGCCGGGGTTGACGGTATGGGCTCATCCATGCTTATCCCAGACAAATCCAAGTCAGGGTAGGCTCGCTTCATCTGCTTTAAGCAATCCTCGAAGCCTTCAGAGTAGTAGACGGCGCAGGAGTCAATGAATTGTTGGGAATCTTTAAAATCCGCCACGGCGTCACTCCTGGCCGTCTCCACCTGACTCATCAGTCCTTGGAGTTCTTTCTCCGCCGTCACCTTTGCATGGTCAGCCAGGCCCGTTGACGGGTCTCCTCCGCCAGTTCATCCGTCAGCCTCTTCACCTCTTTGGCCAGGGTGACGTTGGCGTCCTTGTACTGCTGCTGAGCGTCTGCCGCATTCTTGAGGCGCTTGGCAGACGAGAGACCACCCCCTCCTTCGCGGCATTTGTCCCACAGTACTTCATTCGAACCATGGCCTGCACGGAAAGGTCGTCATCGTACGAATAACCGTCAATACTCTACGAAGTCTACAAAAAATAATAATAAAAATACAAAAAACGGCGAAGGCAATCATACCCTGTGAGGTCGAACAGCCCCGACGACCCTATCTCGTCCGTCGCCAGCTCCTCGCATAGCTCCGTCTCCTCCTTCAAACGGACTCCGCCATCTCCACGGCGTAGTCCTTGTGAGTAAGGAGGTGACGAACGGAGAATCGGGGGTGACGACGCCTGACGCCGTCATCAAACCCTTTGCCAACCCCGTGAGAAGCTCTTGGGGACGACAGCTCCTGGGAAGGCCTCCCCTGGGAAGTTTCCACCCTCTTCCCAGAACGGTCGTCCCTCCCGTCGGCCTTCCTTTTGAGCCCTTCCTTGACGGGCTTAGGGGCTGACGACGGCATCGCCCCCTCTGGCCTTGGCCTCTTCCTTCTTCTTGGCAGCGGCAGCACGTATCCTTTGCTTAGCCGACTCCATTTCTGTTAAGAAATAAAAACAAGATCAAAAGAAAACAATGGACAGAGTTGACGGAGTCTTTAGGAGACGCTTACGTCGACGAGATTGGTCGTTAAGTCGTCGGGCTTCTTCCGTCGGCTCCGGACCCCCACAGTACAAATGCAGAGTGTCAAGGGTAATCAAATCCCTACACTTCCTTTCCTCCAAAGGAATGGACGTTACCCGGCTGATAAAGTCCTCCTGCTCCTTCGTCACACGAGGACGGGTGTTTGCTGAAAAAGAAAAGAGACGGGGTTAGAAATTGGATGTTAATGAAGTAAAGGAAATTGACGGGGTCGACCTGAGTCCCGGACGTATGCCCAAGTATTATCAAAAAAGCCATTTGGCATTGACTTCCATTCCTCTGGACGGCAAACCCAGTTCGTCCCTTCCACGAAAAAATATCTACCCTTCCACTTTCTATTGGAGTCAGGCATATCGGAGACCAATTTCAACTCCTTCCTCCTCGCAGAAAAATGATATATCCCTTTTGATGAGGAGATATGTTGGGGCCTATAACACCAGAAAAACTCGTCTAGCGTAAGCTGACGGTGTCCACCACTTAGACGGCCCCACAAGATCTCGGCTCCAATGAAGGTTCTCCAAGCGTTAGGAGCAATCTGACTGACGGATATGCCCAAATAATTTGCCAGTTGACGATGTAAGGCCGTCAATGGTAGCCTTAGTCCCGCTGCAAACATGGCATCATACATGCCTACGTCTGCGGTCCTTCCCGAGTAACATCTCTCGCCCTCCTTGGGGAGACGAATCGGGACGTCGGCTGGGATTTGGTAACGGACTCGCAGGTTCCCAAAGACGTTCTCCGTCATTGTTGGTGAAAACTTGTTGACGGACCACTCTTGTGGAAGAATGAAGGGGCGATCGTCAAGAGAAGCACCCGAAGTACTTTCTAAAGACGTGTCGTCACTATCATCTTCCACCCCGTCACCAGATCTCTCCCCATTTCCATCCTCACCACCTCTACTTGTTCTTTCCTCGTCGTCGAAAGAGTGGGGTGACGTTTCCCTCTCTGACGAACCGGATAAACCCTCCTCGGGCTCCCGTCCTGACGGGAAGACCTCGTCGTAACCCGCTCCCTCGCGGATCGACGATTCCTCACTTGACATCTGACTCCCTACAAATGATGGGTATATTCTAAGAACCTAGGTTGACGGTCCTACCAAAGGAGAGTGCCTAAAGAATAAAAGTAAAAAGAGAAACTTACGAGTAATAAGTTCTTTGAGTGAAGTTGACGGTCTTGAAAGGCTGACGACTTTGGGGGCTGATGAAGCTCGCAAGTAAACTTGACGCTTAGGCTCTCAGAAAATCGCAAATGTTGGAAAGTTTGAAATGAGGAGAATGGGAGGTATATATAGGGAAAAGGGGGCATGGAAGACGAAGCGACGCGCTCGTCGCAGATCGAGGCGAATCAAACAACACCACGTGTCCTAGCATTTAATAGAGACCGCTCAGAGCTTTAAGTGTATACTCCATACCTCGTCAGAAGAAATTGACGAGGCTATGGAGTAGGGGGCAGCTGATAAGGGTCATTTTGGTAAAGTCCAGAACTGAAGGACCAGGGGCTGATGACCCTGAGGCTGACGGCCTTGAGTCTAAACGACCCTAGAGGCCATAGCCTGAAGCTGACGACCTTAGAGGCCATTATCTGAAGCTGACGTCCCTCACTGCAGAAAACGCCACGTACGTTGCCAAGCTGACGGTATGAGACTGACGAGGTTAGACTTAGGCCCGTCCACAACCTTACTTGACCAACACGCCTACACCAATGATTCTTGGACAACACGTCTAAGTTAAGGAGACTCCTAGGAGGACAAGGATTCTGGAAGATACGTGAGAACCAAGAATCACTCTCCTAAAAGGAAAAGAACTCCTTGACCAAGGCTTGGATCTCAACCCAACGCTACTATAAACACCCCAAGACCCTCTCAAAGCAAGGTACGCACAAAATAACTCAACTCTAGCACTCTAGTGTTGAAAGTAAAAGGTTTCTAACTTAACCTTCGGAGGGTATTTGGCCGGTACCACGCCGGTGCCCTTTCAAAGGTCTTCACTCTCTTTGTTGCGCAGGTACGTCATCGGGAGCACGTGTGGACTGTGTGGCTTACTGACGATTTTATTGCATCATCATATATATATATATATATATATATACTACTACTACTACTACTACTACTACTATTACTATTTAAGGGGCTTTCCTGGTTTGGATTGAATTTTTTTTTTCCCAAAATACCCTCAAATTCAACTTCCTACTAACTGAAAATAATTGAGGACAAAGTAGTAATCGTCTAAGGTCCTATACCAAAAATCATAAGAAACTGCATGAGTTTATTTAGAGTCCAGCTTAAAAGAGACCAACTTAGGGGAAATATCTTTAAAGATTTTGGTATTTATAAAAACTTGCGGTACATTGATCTAAGAAACAATTAAATTTTATGGTGAAGTCTCTCACAATTGAAGTAGGTGCCCACAACTTAGTACTCTACGGATTGCTGGGAACAAAATTAGTGGTGGCATACCCACTGAAATTGGTAACTCCATTCAAGTCTATGTACTTGATCTTTCTTTTAATCGGCTAGTTGAGAAGCTGCCAAAGGAATTTGGGAAGTTGACTTTTTTGTTGGCACTGATGTTAAATGGAAATCAAATTTCTGGTGATATACCCCTAGACCTGGGATCATTAACAAATCTTGAGCATATGGATCTATCTAGAAATAGATTTGACAAGTCGATCCCCAAAAATATAGGAAACCTTTTGAAACTAAATTATTTGAATATGAGCAACAAGAAGTTTGGGCATAACATTACAATTAAAATATGCAATTTAGCTCATTTTTCCCATCTAGATTTTAGTCATAACTGGCTCTAAGGAAAGATACTTTCACAAATTGGCAATCTTCAGAGCTTGGAGATGTTGAACATGTCCAACAATAACCTTTCCAGTTTCCTTCCATTTGCTCTTGAAGAAATGTATGGCTTGTCATATGTAGACATATCCTATAATAATTTGGAGGTCCCTCTTCCCAATAGCAAAGCATTTTAACATGCTCGCATAGAAGCACTACAAGGTAATAAAGGGATGTGTGGAAATGTTACAGGATTGCAACCCTGTTTGGTAGGAAGACCTACTTCGAAAGAGGGACATTAAATCATTTCTTAATCATTCTCCCTTTTTTGGGAACACTTTCACTTTTATTGATATTTCTTGGAATTTTCTTCATTTTTCAAAGAAAAAGGAAGCACCCCATACAGATCAAACACATAACATGCATGAAGAAAAAGTGTTTTTGATAACAACTTTTGATGGAAGAGCCCAGGGCTTTGATGCTTTGTTTTGCATGGGATGGGAGGACAACGAATTGTCTATAAAGCAAATCTAACATCAGGAAACAAAGTCATAGTGAAGAGACTTAGATCCTTACATGATGGTGGGATTGCACAACAGAAAGAGTTCTTAAATGAGATAAGGGCATTAACATAAATCCGGCATCAAAATATTGTAAAATTGCATGGCTTTTGTTTGCATTCACAATTCTCAATTCTGATTTATGAGTACCTTGAAAGGGGTGGCTTGGCCACAATTTTGAGCAATGATGGAAGTGCTTAAGAATTGAATTGGAACAAGCAGGTAAATATCATCAAAGGTGTGGCTCATGCTCTGCCTTACATGCACCATGATTGCTCACCACCAATTTTTTGTAGGGACATATCAAGTAAAAATGTTCTGCTGGATTCAGAATATGAGGCCCACGTTTCAAGTTTGGCACATCTGAGATTCTTAATCAAGACTCATCCAATTGGACTTCACTTGCTGGCACATATGGGTATGTTGCACTAGGTGATGTTCTTATTTGTTCAATCAATATAGTCCATAGATCACATGTATACATTGCCATAATATTCTACTTTTTTTGTAGAGCGTGCTTATACTAAGAAGATAATTGAGAAATGCAATTCGTTAAGCTTTGGGGTTTGGGCTTTTGAAGTGATCAAAGGAAGGCATCCTGGTGAAATCATCTCCATCATATCTACTTCATTGGTGGAGGAAAAATTATTGTCAAAAGATTTATTAGACCTACGCTCATGGTCTCTCAGGTATTATCGAGCCGAAGTGCACTTTCCTAGAGCCATCCACAATCAATAAATTATATGGGACACTATATTTTGTCAAATTTATGCTGCTGAAGGAATCAATCGTTTGTTTAAAGATTATGTAATGCCTAGAGTACTATTAGATGTTTAATTGCAATAATCAATAAATTGCTGCTATTTACTGGTAACACAGATTTCAGGGAAAGTTACATGTTTGATGGGCTAATTTATCAAATTTTCTAAAATAATATAGAGATTAGGGACGTATTATAGTGATCTTTGCTTTATATTCCAATTGAGGCGACATAAAAAGTAATGGGAAAATTTGGAACGCAAAGAAATTCTATAGTTGACCAGTATAGCAAGATGTTATAGTGCTAGAGTCCGTGCGACCAAATGAGTATATTGCCCATTCAAAGGACTGGTTACGGAAAAAGTCCAAAGTAAACTGGTGGCTCCGGCATTTATCAAATAGTTCATACCCAACAACTGCATATCAGATGCTCTAACTAGCATTTTGTCAAACAGTAATTGTTAAGTTGGATTAAACAAACACACAAGCTTTCTCAACAATCAAACAGAAAATTTACAAAAGAGAAACATATATAAACTCGAGATCCAAGTAAATAGAAGCATGTGAATGACAAAGATCGAAAATGTAATTACCCAGAAAAGAAACAGAAAATTTCATACAAATAATCCGGGAGAGAGAGAAAGAGAGCAACCTACCTCCTCCTTCTCTGTTTTGGATAGATTTATTCAGTCTCTTTTCTTATCTCTCTTGACTTAACAAAACCTCTTGTGGAATGTTCGGTTAAGAGGGTGTTTGGTACTACAACTTAAACAACAGTTTTTAGTTTTTAAACAATATTATACGTATTTTCACGCACTTTTTTTACCTATCCGTATTTTTAAAAAATACAAACAACGTTATTAGAACAAAATTACTAAACAGACCCTAAATCTCCCCCAAACTATTTGTTTTTTGTTTTCGTTTCTAAATTGTTAAGGGACACAATTTTAACGAATTTTTGTTTGGCACCCGTTTTTATAAAGGACGCGTTTTGAAAACCAAAAAACGTGTATGGGTCCCAGCTGTTTTCTATTTAGTATGTTTTATATAAATACTTAGTTTTTGTTATCACATAATTGGTTTAACGAGTACTTTAGTGGGTCTCTTATCATAAATAAATTAAAAAAAAAAAAAATTTGGTGGGATACAAACCAGATTTCTCACATCCTTTAGGTGAGGGAGAAGCGAAGTATTTAGACTCTTAGACTGGGATTCTCTTGCTTGAGATGGCTATATATGCGAGCAGAAGTAAAATCTGTGATTGGAATAATTCTGAGCTTCTCCTATGACAGTTTTTTTGGACCAAGAATTTCCACCCTATTATAATAATATTGTTGCGATGCAAATGATATAGGAATATATATGAAGACAAATGATATAGGAAGAAAACAATTCTGTAGTTTTTTTTGGATTTTTTTGGCTTTTAATATGAATTTAAGAATAATTTTGTTAGTTAACAGGTTTTACAAACAATTTTCCAAAGTATCACAGCCCCAATATGCACAAATCCCTATAACCAACGGCTTCCACGTTGATTTTTTCTTCCTCATTAGATTGTCACCACTTAGAACTTGTGTTCCTTTATTGAACTTGAGTTTCAGAGTCTAGAGATGCTAGTTTACAAAATTAATTTGCAAACTTGAAAAGTAACTAAATTGTTTTAGGCCATTTTGTAGTAATACTTTGGGTTAAGTAATGTGTTTGAGTTTGGTAAGAGAGTGTAATTAAGTCTGTGTGTATGTATGTGTTTAATAGTTAGTTTGTTTTTCAAAAAATAAAAATAAAATAAATTGTTTTGAATCCTATCATGGAATTCTCCCTTTTTATACTCCCTTCCCCCCTTTCATCTCAATCCTCCACATGTAGATTAGATTGCTAGTAACCTTGATACTTGTCTCATCAGCACATTTCTGAAATCTTTGTGGGTAGCTGTAAGGTTGAAAATTACTGTTCAAGTATCACTTCTACATTAATGCGGCTAGGGGGTTAGATGCAGAGCATTCAATGTGATAGTAGCAGCTTTCTTCCCAGATATTTCTCATCTCTCTAGTGACTCACCTCTCAATGAAGCTTATCATCCCAAGCATAGTTGTCCATTGCCCAATGTCTGATGGGTGGTCGGTCTTGAGGCTTCCGCTCTGTTTGACCGAGGAGAGATTGCTCCTCGGACGTTACATGTTTATTACGATCAGTCCTCTTCCTTGGCCCTCTAATATACTTGCTCACCCTACTACGTGTTTGTCTTCAGGCTTTATGACATACACGGGCGCAGCCCACGGCCCAATATCCTTATCTAGGCCTTTCATCCCTATAATATAAATACACACACACACACACACACACACAAAACTAAAACATTTGAAACTCATAATTTTCCATGTAAGCACAATATCTAAATAAAAATATCATTTTATTTATATAAAATTATTTTTGTTTAGTTCAAATTTAACAAGGAGTGAAACTCTATCTCTCTAACAAGTCCAACTTAAACTCAAACTTATCATTATTATTTTTTTAAACAAAATTATTTTTATTTAATCCAAATTTAACAAGGAATGAAACTCTATTTCTCTAACAAGTCCAACTTAAACTCAAACTCAAACATTAGTCCAACTTAAACTCAAACTCAAACATTAATAATTTATCTCCAAATTTGCGAGCCGAAGCCTCTGAAGTTCTCATAATTTTTCACATCAGTACAATATTTAAATAAAATTATCATTTTTATAAATTTTTGTAAGTCATTGCACGTTCAAGTAAAGGATTCTTCATCAAATTGTAACACAAATTGAAGTCATACAAAAGCAAATCATGCAATGATGTAGTTTCTTAAATTTTTTATAAAATTATTTTAGTTTATCTCACAAATAGATAAGTTCCCGTGCATAGCATGAGTTAGCGACTAGTATATATATAAAATCGAAGTGTTTGAAACTCTCACAATTTTTCACATCAACACAATATTTAAATAAAATTATTTTTGTTTAGTTCAAACTTAACCAGGAGTGAAATTGTATGTCTCTAACAAGTTCAACTTAAACTTAAACTTAAACTCATCATTATCAATTTTTTGTAAATAAAATTATTTTTGTTTAATCAAAACTTAACAAGGAGTGAAACTCTATCTCTCTAATAAGTCTAACTTAAACTCATACTCAAACGTTGATAATATATATAAAAACAAAAATTATAATAGGACTTAAAAAAAAAGAAAAAAGACTAACATTGAAAAAAAAGAGATTTGCGTTGATGACCGTGGGTTTGGTTTTTGGGTTAAAATTTCAACTAATTATTATTATTTTTTATATTGTATATGACAAATAAAACATCTCTATTTGTTTGGAGAAAAATCAAATGTAACCTATGTCTTATAGCCTAGGGAACGATAAATTTTTATTTGGTATGCTATATGTAAATTTGTTGAATTTGGTTTGGTTCTGAATTAGAATTTAGGAATTCTATAAATTTTGATGTTTTAAGTCTTGGGATTTTCGGTATTTGCGTTTCAGTAGGTTGATCTTAATTCTTCACCTTAAACGCTTTTTATTTAGGTTCATGTGATTTTTTGTTTTTTTTTTCTATTGAAAGCTATGATTTTTGGTTGATTAATTTTTTGTTTAGATTAATTTCACTTAATTATTTGTTTGGATTCTAATGATGCGAAGAAAATCAGTAGGCTAGATGCTTCGGATTAGAGAGGGCTAACGATTGCCTTGATGGCCTGAAAAAGAAAGAAAAGTAATCAAAGGTGACCAGGGTCGCTGGCCAATAACCCTCCGATGACAAAGTTAGTTTTTCTTTTATTTTTTAGTTTTAACTTTTTAGGAATTATAGAACGTACCTTTTCTTGGTTTGAATCAACGTTTATATAGTGTCTTAAGAGCAGTTATTGGATTTGTAACCTACCCTTGATTTGAGGAGGTGTGTGTTTGAATATAACTTCCTCAACTGTTTAGGAGTTACATTCTTTGTGTAACGGTCACTAGGAGTTACATGTATGATACGGAGTTGCTTTACACATTCATAAATTTTTCAAGTGTCAATGTGTCGTCCATAGTTCCTCGTCCTGACTCTCGAGTCAGCATACCTCGTCCTGAGGCCCTCAGGTCAGCATACCTCCTCGTCTTGAGACCCTCAAGTCAGCTTACCTCATCTTGAGACCCTCAAGTCAGCTTATCTCATCCTGGGCCTTTCAGGTTAGTTTACCTCGTCCTGAGACCCTTGCTCGTCCTGGACGATCTTCATGGACAAAATTGGAGTTGTATTTTATCACACCCCATCAGTTGCCCCCTTGTCCATGGGTCGTTTAGGACTCATATCACGTATCGTCATAAATTGGACACGTGTCCTTATGTCATCTGCTGTGGGTGCCACTTGTCATGATCTAATTGGAGACCAATCATGTCAGCTCGTTTTTCGAGGGACATGTCATTTGGCACATTTTGGCTGGCCGCGTCACTTCGTGTATTGGGGTCAATGCCTATAAATAGTAGAATTCCTTCGCTACCCTCCTCATTTTCTCAAATTTTCTTCCTCGACCTCTCTCGTCTTAGCGCCTCGTCTAGAAGTTTCTTCTGTCCATAGTATTCTCTCGTCTAGATCCAGGTATTTTATCCAATCTTTGTCCTCAGGTTTTAAGTTTTTTCCTTAAAAATTTCTGAGGTAGTCCTTTCCTCGTCTAGTGATAATACTGTCAAAGCCATAGACGAGTACCAAGACCCAAGTAGCTTTAGTGGTTCTAGTGATAGTAATTCTAGTAGTAGCAATAGCAGTAGTGATGGTAATACAACGGATGAGTATACGTCTGGTGTCCCTGGGATTCTTTTAGAGGTATTTTAGGAACAGCTTAGGACGAGGGTCAAGTCTGGTTCTAGGGCTGGTACAAGTGCTCCCTCGTCTTCTGCTTAAGACGAGGAGGAGGTAGTCTACACTTGTGCCGTAGGGGTTGGTTCTAAGACGGACAAGAGGAAGTTGGGTCTTCTCAAGACTCGGTACCAAATCCCTGATAGTTTGAACCCTAGGATACCTGTTCGTGACGAGTGGCGTTGTCAACCCCGTTTTGGTGTTGGCATTTACGAGGCTTACCTCCTAGGGGGTTTGAGGTTGCCCCTCAATGCCTTCGCCAAGGAGTTGCTTTCCAGATTAGGTTTTGGTATATGTCAATTTAACCCCAACGCATAGAGGTTGGTAGTAGCCATGCAAATTTTATGGAGGGAGGTGTCTGAGGGGAACCGTCCTCTTATCGTGGACGAGTTCCTCTTCTGTTATAAACCCTCTGAAATTAACCAATCCCTTAGTTTTTATCAATTTACAGCCAGAGGGAAAGATTGTAGGTTGATAAAGTCCTTAGTCAACTTAGACAGAAACTAGAAGACAGAGTTTTTCTTCGTCTCTGGTTTCTGGGATGGACGTCCTAGTGATGTTAACAAGGATCCATTTCCTCCCTATACAGGAGAGATAGGGAACCTTCGTCCTGAAGGTATGTGTTTGTCATTGTATTTGTTACACTCGTCTTTGATTATGGTCGTCAAACTTGATTTTTGTTTCGTTTTGTTTTGAAGGTGTTAGATGACCCCACCTGGATAGGTTTCATTGGAACGAGTCCAAAAAGCTTGTCTTTATAGCGACAGGACTTTTCACTTTTTGGTTACTTCACGGCGTCTTGCCACCTGGGGGTTAGGTCCTGACCCTTCAGACGAAGCTATTGTCCACGAGGTTACTGTTAGAAGACGTAAGTTTTGCCTTCTACTTTTTTTTTATTTTTTATTTTTTATTTTTACTGACGTCTTCACTTGCAGGGATGGCGACGATGAAACAAAATAAGGGTAAGGACGCGGTGGACGAGGAAACTGGGCATGGAGTGAAATCCCATCCTCGTCCAGCTTCTGGTGACAAAAGAAAGAGCCTTTCTTTAGGCGTAGACTTGGGAAACCTCCCAAGTAGGCGCAATGATAAGAAGGCTAGGCACAGGTCGTCCAAGCCTCAAGACGCTCAAGCTAAGGATCAACCTAGCTCTTTTCTCGTCCCTCCCAGCCATCCTGTTCAAATCTTGGATGTTGATCCAGAACTTCCTACTTCACTCATCCCATCTAGAGTTGAAGTCCCTACCTTGTCTCAACCTTCTTACTAGGTGCCTCACATCTTACTAGGTGCCTCACAATCTTCTTGAGAATGAGGACTTGGTTTGGGAGAAGTTTGAGAGGGTTGCTATAGACGAGGACGTGACGGCATGCTAAAACATGTCGAAGGATTTTGAGCACTCTGGTGTTCATGACCTTTTCAAGGTATGTAGGTTTATATGTTTGTCTCGTCTTGCCATTAGCTTATGTATGCATTGTAATAAAGTTTTGATCTATGTAGGCAATGTCTAAGTTCATCGCCATGTCTAGGCAGACGACTGAACTAGACAAGACAAGGATATTGCTGGAGAAGACGGTCAAAAAAGGAAAGGACGAGTCCAAGAGGCGGGCGGAAGTGGCAACCAAGGCCAAGGACGATGCGGAGAAGCTACAAAACCGCGTCGTTGAGCTGGAGACTGAAGTCCATGAGAAGGATGCTCGTCTTACTTTCCTTCAAAAGAGGAATGACGAGTTAAATGCCCTTCTGGAAAAAGCTAAAGGAGACGCCGTCGTAGAGTTCAAGGCATTCAAAGAATTTACTAATTCAATGGACGCCAACTACGCAGCTAGCTTCGAGGATTTTAGGATGGACACCATGGACAAATTCCCCGAGGTGGACTTCAGTTCTATCAAACTGAACCTTGGTGGGGCTTCTACAAGCTCCCTCGTCCAGACCAGCTCAGAAGATATTAATGTGGAGGACGACGCTACCACCTTGCCCCCTCAAGACGAGCCCAATGCCAACACCCCACCTATTTAAGATGCCTTTGCTTTAATGTAATTTGCTTTGCCTTTTTTTTTTATTTTTTTTTTATTTTTTTTATATTAAAATGTATTGGAGTACAATCATCTCGTCTAGAGTGTTATAGACGAGTTTATTAACAATTTCCTTAAGGCTTAATTTATAAGGGTTTTTGGACGGTGGTCGTCTACCCTTTTTAAAACTTCAATGAATGTTTATTTTTATTCGTTATTTGTTATTGTATGGACGTGTTTGCCCTCTTGTCACTGTTGTGATTGAAATTTGCATATTTCTTAAGTATTAAAGGGTCGTCTTTATACTTTTCTTATTGACGATGTTATTGGTTCATCCATGTGTTTTTCTATAGACGAAGTGATGATAGCCTTGTCAGACGTTCCATTCGTCCATAGACTCGCCCCACTTGCCTCATCTATTAGCTTGGCTCGTTTGCCTCGTCCATAAGCTTGGCTTTTGCCTTTTGTCAAGGACGTTTCTCAGTGTTTGACTCGTCCTAGAGCACCTGCGTGTCTTGATCAGATACTCGTCCATGGACTTGTGCTTCACTATATAATTTTTTGTGCCTTAGCTTATTTTACACTTTATCCTCGTCTTGAGGAAAGCTTGTGAACATTACATCCCTGCGTCCAGGGATTTTTCATTCGTCTTAGGGTTTTGCCCCCTTCGTGGGTCTTACCATGGGAGTTAGATTTTATGCATAAGATACATTGAAAATCCAAACCATATCATTATATAAGCATTGTTCACAAACATGGCACATGCTAAAAAGCTAGTGCCTTGTGAAAGTACTTAGGAAAATACTTAAAAATACATAACCTCGTCTTTCACAAACTTGTTCGTAAATAGTGCAAAAGTTTAAGAACTAGTACACCTTCATTGTTAGTACAGACCATAGCAGTAGTAAGAACACAATAGTAGATATTAAACGCGAACATAGTAGCGTCGTCCATAGTTGTAACCTCGTCCTTAATTAACTTCGTCCAAGCCCATTGCTGATAGTACCTTCTTAGGTGCTCCACATTCTAAGGATGCTCCAGCTTTCGTCCGTCTAGAGCTTCCAAGTAATACGACCCCTACCTCTTGCAATTGACTATCCTGTATGGTCCCTCCCAATTGGGTTCCAATTTTCCATGAGTTGGATTCCTAGTTGCCAAGGATACTCTTTTGAGAACGGGATCCCCTAAGCTGAAACGCCTAGGTTTCACGATGGCATCATGCTGTTTGGCCATAAGATTCTTGTATCTTGTTGTCCTTTGCTCCGCATCCATCCTTACCTCATCAATGAGATCGAGGTCAAGACGGAGTAGTTCTTCGTTTTCTTTCTCTTGATACTTCATCACTCAGTGGTTAGCCATATGAATTTCTGCAGGTATGACCGCTTCGCTTCCATAGGCTAATTTAAAGGGGGTTTCTCCTGTCGGGGTTCTCACAGTTGTCCTGTAGGCCCAAAGAACACCTGGTAACTCATCTGGCCATATCCCCTTTGCTCCCTCGAGTTGAGTCTTGATAATTTTTAGCAATGATCGGTTTGCTATCTCTTCTTGTCCATTGGCCTGTGGGTGGGAGGGTGAGGAGTAGTGATTCTTGATTCCGAAATGCTCACAGAAGTCACTGAATGGTGTGTTGTCAAACTGTCGTCCATTGTCAGACACCAGCACCCTTGGTACTTCGAACCTACACAAAATATTCTTCCAAACAAAATTCTTAACATTTTGCTAAGTAATTTTTGCAAGAGGTTCAGCCTCCACCCATTTGGTAAAGTAGTCAACCCCTACTACCAAAAATTTCATTTGTCTGGTTCCCAAGGGGAAAGGACCTAGGATATCCAGTCCCCACTATGCAAAGGGCCAGGGGGCCATCATTGGGGTATGGTACTCCGACGGCTTCCTAGGGATGTTGCTGTAGCGCTGACATTGGTCGCACACCTTGACATAAGCCTTAGTATCTGCCTGAATCGTGGGCCAGTAGTAGCCTGCACGAACAATTTTATGGACTAGTGATCTTGCCTTTGAGTGATTCCCGCATGCTCCTTCATGAACCTCCCTCAAAACGTAATTGGATTCGTTCGGAGCAAGACACCTTAGGTAGGGCTGAGAAAAGCCTCGCTTGTATAGAACTTCGTTTATAAGGACATACTTGGCAGCCCTGACCCTCAGTCTTCTGGCTTCATTTTTGTCTTCCAAAAGTCTTCCATCCTTAAAATAAATTATTATTGGACTCATCCAATTTTCTTCCCCTCCAATTTGCTGTATTTCTAGGAGGTCTATACTTGGCATGTATTGGACCTTGCCATACTCGTCCATAACCCCACCTGCCGAAGCCGTTCTTACCAACGCATTTGCTTCCATATTTTCTTCTTTTGGGAGTTGAACAAAACTCACTTCTGAAAATTTTTGTACAAGCCTCCTTACCTTACTGAGGTATTTCTTCATCCGATCTTCCTTAGCATCGCACATTCCATTCATTTGATTGATGATTAGCTGAGAATCTCCTTTGACTATTACTGACTTCGCTCCTAGGGACTTAGCCAATTTCAACCCTTTGAGTAGAGCTTCATATTCAGCCTCATTGTTGGTAGTTTGGTATTGTAGACGTGCTGCATACTCTAACTTATCACCCTCAAGGGACTTAAGTATGACTTCAATCCCTCCTGCGTACATTGTGGATGATCCATCCAAATTGATAACCCACCTTCTTGGATTAGCCGTCCTGCGGCTTCCAATTTGTTCATTGCTTTCTGTAGGGGATGATCCGTTAGGACAATGATGACATGAGCTTGAAAATAGTGTCTCAACTTCTTGGAAGCCATGACTAAGGCAAAGGCTAACTTCTCCATCATTGGGTACCGTCCCTCCGCTCCTCTAAGTGCCCGGCTCGTGTAATATACCGGCTTCTGGATCCGTCCTTCCTTTCTGATCAACACTGAGCTTATAGCGTGTGGGGAAACCGCCAAATACAAATACAATTCTTCACCGGGTATAGATGGACTTAGCAACGGTGCCTTTGTGAGGTAAGTCTTCAAATCTTGGAAGGCCCTATGACATTCATCTGTCCATTCGAACGCCTTCCTAAGGACTCTAAAGAACTGCAAACACTTGTCCGTAGCTTTCGAAACAAACCTGTTGAGGGCAGTAACTTGTCCGGTAAGAGATTGGACTTCTTTGATGTTCTTCGGAGGTTCCATGTTGAGTATTGCCTGGATCTTGTCTAGATTTGTCTCAATTCCTCTATGCGAAACCATAAACCCCAAAAACTTTCCCGATGAAACTCCAAAAGCACACTTGCTCGGATTTAATTTCATGTTGTATCGCCGGAGTGTATCAAAGGTCTTTTGAAGGTCGTCCAGATGCTTCCCCTCGTCCAAACTCTTTACCAGCATATCATCAACGTAGACCTCTACATTTCGTCCAATTTGAGGATGGAACATTTGGTTCACCAGCCTCTGGTAAGTCGCCCCCACGTTCTTCAAACCAAAAGGCATTACCTTGTAGCAAAACAATCCTTGGCTGGTGATGAATGAAGTCTTCTCTTGGTCTACCTCGTCCATCCTTATTTGGTTGTAGCCTGAGAAGGCGTCCATGAAACTCAGCAACCTGTGACCAGCCGTCGAGTCTACCAGCTGGTCAATGCGTGGCAGCGGATAACTGTCCTTTGGGCAAGCCTTTTTTAAGTCGGTAAAGTCCACACACATTTGCCACTTGCCATTGGCCTTCTTTACCATGACTACATTCGCCAACCAGTCTGAGTAGTAAACTTCCCTAATGAACTCCGCTGTGATCAACTTCTAGACTTCTTCTTTGATGGCGTTGTCTCGCTTATGAGCAAATATCCTCTTCTTCTGACGCACGGGTTTGGAGAAGGGACATACAGTCAAACGATGAGTAATAACACTTGGATCAATACTCGACATGTCTTCATGACTCCATGCAAAGACATCAAGGCTTTTCTTCAAAAACTGGACCAGTGCATTCTTCGCCTCTTCTTCCATGCTCGCCCCTATTCTAGTAAACTTCTTGGTTCTACTATCATCTAAGGGGACATCTTCTAACACCTCAACAGGCTCCGCTGTGATTCTTCCTTCGTCTATGCTCATTGTCTGTAAATGCTCGTCCATCGCCAACATAGCTAGGTAGCAGTCTTTAGCAGCTAACTGATCTCCTTGCACTTGACCCATGCCATGTTCAGTTAGGAACTTGATGGACAAATGGTTGGTAGAGGTTACCGCCTTTCAGCTATTCAAAGTAGGCCTTTTGATAATAGCATTATATAATGATGAACAATCAACTACAAGGAAGTTTACATCTTTGGTTATCTGCTGTGGGTACGCTCTAATCACTACTGGCAGTGTGACGGTGCCCACCGGTTGTACTTTCATTCCCCCAAATCCTACCAAGGGCGAACTCACTGGATGAAGCTGATCTCTTCCTAGCCTCATTTGTTGGAAAGCAGGGTAATACAGAATGTCCGCCGAGCTGTCATTGTTTACTAACACCCTTCTGGTCATATAGTCGGCGATGAGTAGGGTAATGACAATCGCGTCATCGTGGGGGTGATGAATTCTTCCAGCATCCTCGTCCGTGAATGTGATGGCTTGCTCTTCAGCTTCCCTCGTCCTGGGAGATTGTCCTGACAGCTGGACGTTCTGAACCACCTTTAGGTACGTCTTCCTCAATTTGGATGACTGTACTGCTGAGGTTCCTCCTATAATAACTCTTATTTCTCCTAACGGGGGTCGTGAGGACTCTTCCACCTTGGCCTTTAACTTCTCGTCCTTGTGGTCTCGTCTAAGGAAATTCTTTAACTTTCCCTGCATGATGAGGTTCTTTATCTGCTGCATCAAGTCAAAACACTCGTCTGTGTTGTGCCCGTGGTCCCTGTGAAAGCGGCAATACTTATTCCAATTGCGCTTGTTAGGATCTCCCTTAATTTTCTCCGGCCACTTCAAGGACGGATCGTCCTTGATTTGCATAAGGACTTGCTCTAGTGGAGTATTCAAGGTAGTGTACTGCTGGCTTCTTGATGATGAACTTGCCTTTTTACCATCTCTATCCATTTTCTTCTCTGTCCGGGCCTTCTTGAGATGAGGACCTTGATCTGGATGTCGCTGGTGACTTGCTTCTGAGCGTTTTGACCTTTTCCTCTTCTTGGCTATTATTGCGTCCTCAGCGTTCATGAAGTTCTGGGCTGAATGGACGAGTTTAGCCATAGTTTGGGGCTCCTGCTCGTACAGTTTATGAATGAACAAGTCAGAATTGACCCCATTATGGAAAGCGGCCAACAGCAACTTGTCATCCATTTCATCCACCGTCAAGGCCTCTCTGTTGAAGCGGGTAATGAAGGACCGTAAACTCTCATTCTCCCCTTGCTCAATAGTTAACAAACTGGAAGAGGAACGTTTGTGGCGTTGTCCTCCGATGAAGTTATTAACAAACATCTTACTCAACTCCTCGAATGATTCAACAGAGTTTGGGGGTATTTTGTTGAACCACACTCTCGCTGGCTTCTTCAGTGTGGTGGAGAACGCTCTACACATAATCTCGTCCGGAACTCCTTGAAGGTGCATGGTTGTCTTAAAAGTAGCAATGTGATCACACGGATCATGATTCTCCTTCATTTCTTCCATGGCTTTTCTCATCTGGTCCATTTCTTTCTCCAGATGTGGCACCCTTCTTGAAGTAGTACCCCTTGTCTGATCCTCAAACTCAACGTTTTCTCCTCTACCCTCCTGACCCTGAGGTCATTCTTCTGCATGCCCTTCACGATGTTGCCTTCTTATGTTGATCTCCCAGTTCAACTCCTGATTTTGGCGGGTCAGTTCCGCCATAACAGCAGCCATGGACTGCATATGTTGAATGGACGGTGGCTGCACGGTGGGCGCTGACTGGCGATCGTGGTAGGGATTACTAGATGCATCCCTACTCTCCTGGTGGCCTGGGCTGGTAGCCCTTGATCTTGTCCGAACCATTCAGCTTTTTGTCTAGGAACAACGAACTATTGAACGAATGAAAAGAAAACGAAAATTATTTTCTAATTTTCCCACAGACGGCGCCAATTGATGATGCGAAGAAAATTAGTAGGCTGGATGCTTCGGATTAGAGAGGGCTAACGATTGCCTTGATGGCCTGAAAAAGAAAGAAAAGTAATCAAAGGTGACCGGGGTCGTCGGCCAATAACCCTTCGATGACAAAGTTATTTTTTCTCTTATTTTTGAGTTCCAACTTTTTAGGAATCATAGAACGTACCTTTTCTTGGTCAGAATCAACGTTTATATAGTGTCTTAAGAGCAGTTATTGGGTTTGTAACCTCCCCTTGATTTGAGGAGGTGTGCGTTTGAATATAACTTTCTCAACTGTTTAGGAGTTACATTCTTTGTGTAACGGTCACTAGGAGTTACACGTATGATACGGAGTTGCTTTACACATTCATAAATTTTCCAAGTGTCAATGTGTCGTCCATAGTTCCTTGTCTTGACTCTCGAGTAAGCATACCTCGTCCTGAGGTCCTCAGGTCAGCATACCTCGTCTTGAGACCCTTGCTTGTCCTGGATGATCTCCATGGACGAAATTGGAGTTTTATTTTATCACACCCTATCAGAATCAACATAAAAGATAATGAAATTAACCAATTAGGTATTATAATTTTGATATTATTTCATATTTTGATGTGTCTATATTGTTATTGCTACGAGAAAGCCATATTGCTACTCAAATTTGAAACTTGGTGTGTCTTCCCCATATCATGGTCTTTGTTTATATATTTGCAGTTTATATTAGTTTTAAGTGTGCGTGTATATATAACTATTGAGAGTTTTGCTTTATTAATTTAAGAACTGTAAATTATTTTTTAGGTTTCGGTAACTATGCACTTGTAACTCAATAACATTCAATGTTAGACAACACTTCTAAACTATGGAAAAGTATAGAAGTTAAATATTTCTTCATTTTTTTTAATACTAAGGGTCCGTTTGGATTAAGCTGAAAACTGAAAACTGAAACTGAAAACTGAAAAACACTGTAGCAAAATAATTTTTTAATGTGTAAATAGTATTGTGGGAAAGTGAAATTTGTGGGGCCATGAACAGTGCACGGTGTGCACTGTTCACAGAAAAAGTCAAATGTGTCAGTCAAAAAATAATAAAAAAGTAAAAAAAAAATCTGAAACGCACAACGTGCGTTTGGGAAGCGCAAAACGCGCTTCCCAAACGCCCTCTAACTAGCAAAATATCTATTTATTCATTGTTGAATTTTTTTTTTCTAGAATCAATAGTTATTCTGTGCATCGCATGGGTTAGCGACTAGTTATGTTATACACAAAGAGGTTTGTAAAATTCATTGGTAATTGATTAGAAAAAGGATTTGAGAAACCAGCCTGCAAAACCAGACAGGACTAATATTGAACCAAAACAGGAAAAAAAAAAAAAAAAAATCTCAAATGTGAGCCGAGATGAAGGATATCAAGTAATATATGACCATACACACTTGTGATATTAATGCTATGAATGAATATAATGCAGTGGAATTTGAGAAAATATTATAGCTAGTAAGAAAAAAAAGTAACAAATATTTTAATTAATATAATAATTAAAATTTTTAAGATTAAAACGCATGCCAAATGTGGTTAATTTTAGGAAATTTTAGGACATCAAATTAGAGTGCAACTTGAAAATTTCACTGAGGGAAGAAAAATTAAAAATAATTACATTCGCTTTTGAAATAAAATACATCTTAAATATTGAAAAAAGAGAAAAGAAAAACCCGGTTTAAAAAACAGTTTGCAATTCGGCGCTGACTTTAGATATTTTTAAATTTCCTCTTGGTTGCACTCTCACACTCATTAAAAGTCTTTGTTTCTCTCTCCTTTTATTTCCGTTAGATTTTGGTTCTCTTTTTTTTCACTCCAATTTTTAGTGTTTGATTCAAAAATTGTTTGGTGTTTTGACTTTTTAAGTTCTTTAAAGGTATTTTTTAATACAGAATCAAACATAGCTCATGGTGCCACTATTCTGCACATACATTCATTGAGGATCTTTCTTTCAAGGAAGCTCTCAAGGGGTCTTCTAGAGAAACTCTCGGACAAGCATTCAACATGATCACCATGTTGGAGAAGCAGTGAAATTTAGGGGTGTTCATTCATTCAGTAGGCACGGTTGGAGCTAAAGAATCAAATTGCCTTTTGCTCGATTCCATGAAATAAGAGGCAAATAATTTCAGTATGGTAAACTAGCCTCTTAATATGTTTACCAATCGCTGCAAATACCTACCAGGAGTGTGATGAAGTTTATGTGTTTATGAAGTGCCAGTTTTTTGTGCTAGATCTCATTACGCACTGGATGTTATACCAATATATTGTAACCCAAGATTACATTTTGAGGATAATATATAGAAAATAGATTGATATTTTATATGCTTTGATAAGATAAAAGGAGTATCAAAAGTACATTTTATTTATGATTGGTAGAATTCGTAATAAATGGATTTGTGCATACTTTTATGTGTGAGTTATTGAAAAAGAAAACAATACTTATTATATGTGTGAAAAGGAGCTTTGGATTTTTTTTGTGTGTGGGTTTTTGCAGGAATTTTTGTATTATTTTATTTATTTATTATTTTTATAGATACAATAGTACTTTAAATTTATGGTGTCTACTACATAATGATTGCCCTTTATTACTAGGTTATGATACAAATTAATTGGCTTCTAGTGTAGACGTTGATTAAATCTCACATACAAGGATAAAACATTTTTTCCAATTAAGTTAAATAGAACCCACATGAATCTTAGTCATTGTGACGTAAATTTTTGTAAAGTGGCATACTCCTTGAGGAAAAAACAAAGTTTTCTTTACTTGACATTCCATCTTATCAAAACTTATCAAAACTTTGTATTTATGACCACTGCGCACCTTTAGTGCTGTGGTCATCCCACAAGTATAAGTGCTTATAGCCTGTGGGTGTGGAGGGCAAGGACAGAGGTTCAAGTCTCTAGGAGTGAATTTCATAGATATATACACTTAAATTAGACAAAAATACAATTTCTATCATGTATAAAAAAAAAAATTATATTTATGTCAGTGTATTAATTACTTTCCATATGTTAATGGGATAAATGCATTTATTCCCTTTAATTAATAATTTAAATATAGCCTGTGGGGGCAAAGGCTGAGGTCCAAGTATTTAGGAATTAGGAGAGAGTTTTATATATATATATATATATATATATACACACTTAAAGTATACTAGAATATAATTTCTATCTTGTATAAAAAAAAAGTTTATATTTATGTCAGTCTATTAATTACTTTCCATATGTTAATGGGATAAATGCATTTATTCCCTTTAATTAATAATTTAATTATGGTTATTTTTTTATAAAATTTATATGAAAAATATATTTATTTGGAGTATTTGTCATAAAAAAGTTAAAAAATTAGTTTGGAATGTGTCATTTTCTCTCATATTTAGTTTCTTTGGCAGCATTTGGAAAAAAAAAAATAAAAGGCAAAAAAGTAAATTTCATAACAAATGTATAAAATTACAAAAAAAAAAAAAAAATCCGTGCTTAAATGAGTAGAAATTATGAATCTATGTGAACTAACTAAACTAACATGGTCATATTTTTATTTTTATTGATATTAACAATTTCTCCCCTTTTAAAGTAATTATTTTTCTATGCAAATGAGTTTAGAGGATAGAGAAAAGTAAAATGGGGGAAGCTTTTTGCATAAGAAATGCTTGTATATATTTAGATAAGCACTGTAGCGTTGTATATAGTTTATGCAAAATAGAGAATCAAAAGAAGCTAATCCTCTCTCCTCTTAGCTACAATTATATATATATTTTCATTTTTATGAATTTTATATAATTGGATGAGAATGCTCCTCTAAATGTTTTTGAAACGGTAACAAGTATAAAATAAATAAATAAAAAATACACATAAAATATCTTAAATAAATATTTAAACACAAAATAAATCGTTATTTTATATTTAGTTTTTGCAATCACGTGGCCGCAAAAACACCACCTTTCAGACCCATGGGACATGCAGGGATATGTGAGTGCTGGACCTGGCCCCATTTCACCCCAAGCCAACAGATAGGTATGTAGGCACCAGGGGCGGAGCCAGAGGGGGCCCAGGGGGGCACCTTCCCCTACTGACTCCTCCTAAAATATCTGTTATATTCTTCTAAAATCCATTATATACTTCTATAAAGTTGAGTTCGGCACAAACTGTATCCTGACATTAAATAAGAAAAAAAAAAAAACACACAAATTTAAAGTTTAAAAACACAACAATATTTTTACAATACTTTTGTTTTTAGTTAAAGGGTCATGCTAACGAATGCCCTTAGGGCATTGGTTAACAATCCATTTAAGGAAAATTTTAACACCACTTTTATGGGAAATGAAAAAAGCTGTCAAAACATTAATTGTTTTATTTCATTTTTTCATAAAAACTTTCTTTAAATGGATTGTTAACAAATGCCCTAAGGGCATTCGTTAGCATTTCCCTTAGTTAAAATAGGCTTATAATAAATTATTTTATTTTACTATTAATGTATTGACACCTCAATTTATTATAAAAATATTATGAGATTTTGTGGTGTTACCGAAATAACTTCTTCTACTTTAAACAATAACTCTAAATAAATGCCACCAACCCAACTCTTACCTTTATTTTTAGTTAAACTTTTGACCAATATTCACCCTTATGTTTTACCCCCCCTTTTTTAAAAGAGAATTTTATTCTATAGCGTTCGCTTTTGATGATAACTTTTTATTATCAGATCAAAATATGAAATATTCACCCTTATGTCAAACTTTACACATAATAATAATAATAATAATAATAATAATAATAATAATAATAATAATAACAACAACATTATCTTTTTTTCTCCTCAGTCTCCACTTTCATAGAAATCCAAATGTTAAGTAATTAGAATAATAGAGAAATAAAAGTTGAAATTTATTTTTTTAAGGCGAAAACCCCATTTTCGTCCCTACATTTTCACGCGATTCTCACTTTGGTCCCTATATTTTTTTTTCACCACTTTTAGTCCATGTTTAGAAAAATGCCTACTATTTTGGTCCTTTCCGTCAGTGCCGTTAGGGCACTCGCTTACGTGGCAAACGGATTGAATAAAATAATAATAAAAAAATTATTTTATCATTAAAAAAATGACACGTCAGCCATTAAAATATTTACATCTTATTTAACTAAATAAAAAAATCAAAAACAGAAATCAAAATAAAAAATCACATTAATTAAGATTGAAGTGTGTCTTGAACAAAAAAAAATAAGAACACCAGCCCAGATTAAAGAACACAACCCCAGAAATTAAAAAAAAAAAAAAATTAAAAAAAAACTTCTAAAACTAATCAACTTCAACTTCACGTCTATGACTCTTTGTCTCATAAATCCCTAACTCTAAATTTCCCCCATTCCTTCCTCTCCAAATTCCTCTTCTCTACAATGATCATCATCTTCACATTCAAATCCCAAGAAAAAAAAAATGCGGCTCCACTGGCTCCTCAATTCCCCGCCGTCCGATCAGATCGCGTCGTCGAAACCCTCAATCTCCGATCAGGATTCGCACAATGTCTTGGTGTGGCGTGGGCGTTAATCGGTGTGGAGGATCGTGATGGGTCTCTCACGGGGATCGGCGTGGCATGGAGGATCGTGACCAATGACCTCTAGGCGGTGCGATGCTCACGGACCAAGTGGAGGTTGATCTCGCCGTGGGTTTTTTTTTGTGGGTGAAGATTGAGTGGGTTTGTGGTGGGATAGTGGTGGAGATCGTGGCAGATCAGTGGTGGGTTTCTTTGGAGGTGTGGTTCAGGTGGTGGGTTTTGTTTGGCGTGGATTGTGGTGTGGAGATTTTCTGTTCGGTGTGGTGGAAATCGGTGTGGAGCTGTGGGTTTTGTTTGAGTGAGTTTTTCTGTCCGGTGTGGAGCTGTGAGTGGATTTTCTGTCCGGTGTGGAAATCGGTTTGGCGTGGATCGAGTGGGTTTTGTTTGAGTGAGTTTGGTTGTTTTTTTGTTTGATTTGCTGGAGAGTTCTTGTTGTTCTTAAATCAGTTTTTTTTTTTTTAATTACCGGGTTTGTGTTCTTAAATTTGTTCTTGATGTTCTTGTTGTTCTCATGAGTTTGAGTTTGATTTCCTGGAGAATTTGGTGTAGAATAGTTCTTGTTGTTCTTGATGTTCTTGTTGTTCTCATGAGTTTGAGTTATTCGAGGCAGAATAGTTGTTTGTTTTTTTTAATTGATCTCAATTAATGTGATTTTTGATTTTGATTTCTGTTTTTGATTTTTTTTATTTAGTTAAATAAGATGTAAATATTTTAATGGCTGACGTGTCATTTTTTTAATGATAAAATAATTTTTTTATTATTATTTTATTCAATCCGTTTGCCACGTAAGCGAGTGCCCTAACGGCACTGACGGAAAGGACCAAAATAGTAGGCGTTTTTCTAAACAGGGACTAAAAGTGGTGAAAAAAAAATATAGGAACCAAAGTGAGAATCGCGTGAAAATGTAGGGACGAAAATGGGGTTTTCGCCTTTTTTTAATTTATTTTGAGAAATTAAATTATATATCTAAACTTAAGTAACTATGATGATCAATCTTTAGTAACTTTATTTATCTTTCCCTTTCAATTGTAAGATAAATATAACGTATCACTGTAATATGTCACTTTCTTTTCTTGTCTGTCACTACAAGACAAGGCCATCACAAATCCACAATCTTAAGTGGGCTTCCCTCAAAGATATTTTGCTAACATTGTCGTTTATCAATACGCTTTGATTTGGCAGCAGCGTGTTTCACCATTCTTACATAGTTGCCGCATAGTGATCAACTACTTGCGCGGTACCAAAAAACAAGATGTTGAGATCTACGGATAACAATTTTAGAGAATAACCACAAATTTTTTGTATTTCTTTCTTACTTACAATTTTGTAGAGTTAAAATGTTTTATCAAAAGGAACGTATGAAAAGTTAAAATGTTTCATAAACCTGTTTACAAGACTTGAAATATTTTCGAACTCTCTAAACAGTCACAAAAAAATTCTGCAGAAAAATCCTGTTTCACGATTTTTAATTAGTCAAAAGTTACTTTCGATCGATCAAGTACTCTTTTCGATTTGTCGAACAAGAATCGAGCAGTGATCGAGAGGGAAGATGAATTCCCCTTGTGCTTACTGCTAATAGAGCTTCACGCTTTGATTTTGCTCTTCCACAAAAACAGCTGCTAGCTAATTACCTTCTCCCCATCCCACCCCTGCATTAAAAAACAACCTCAATAAATTTCCATTTTTTGGTTTTAAACACATGCAACCAACAAAATAGCTTTCCATCTCACAACTACCATAATAAAAAACTTTTGGTCCCTACCAGTAGGACTACTAAAAAAGTTGCCTATAGCAGCGTTGTTTTAATAGCATTTCTAGAAAACACTGCTATAGCCATATCTATAGCAGCTTCCATGCGGTTCTATAATGGCGTTTTAAAACACTGGGCGTTGGTTTACAACAGGCGTTGGTATGCAGAGAAAACATCATAAAGAAAGTTTCTGACGAGAAAAAGTTGAGTACAAGTTATGCAGCACTTTATATAAGCTGGTCTTATAAGATAATTTGTTTGTTGTGGTATTGGGCCTACTGGCACCACTACATTCATTTACTGTGATCATTTGATATTAGAGCATAGAGGTTAGGCTCATTGGTGCCTGTGCTTTAGAGATAAGAAAATAAGTTACGAAAATGCAACCCTGTGATGTTGCAATCATGTTTTTAAGTCTTTAAATTTGATGTTTGAAATACATTGAGTTAATCATGGTGAATGGAACACGTTGGATGGATATTGTGTAGGGGCATACCACTAGTTGGCTTCACTCCTGCCCTCCTTACTTTCTTGTAGGATTTTTCTTCTCTTTCTTTTGGTGTATTTGGATATACTTTTTAACTAAACCTTAATAGGTAAAATTTTATTAAAAACTGCTCTTAGGAAATATAAATTTTTTTTAAAAAGTTACATAACAAAATAAGTTAAAAACTTCACCTAAAAAAGTTCAAAGAAAAAGCTATCATCCAATTTTTTTTTTGTGTGTGGAAATAAAGCTATGGCCTCATCCTTAGGTCTCGTTTGGGAGGAGGGAATGGAATAGAATGAAAAGAATAATTTTATAATATTCTTCCCTTCCCTTTTTTGGGAGTTTTAATGGAGGGAATGGAAAATCTATTCCCTTATTTGGGAGTTTAAGTAAGAGAGAATGAAATGGGTAGGAGGGAACACTCATTCCTTTCTATTCCCTTAAAATCTTAAATTTTTATTCCCCTCAAAATTGGAAGGAATAGGAGAGAATGAAATTAGATTTAATGATTTTTTTTACTAAAACTCACAAAATAGCTCTATATATTCAACATTTTATTTTAAAATAGGGATCTAATAGTAATATTGTCATAAATTGATTTTATTCCATTTCCTTTATGTTGCTTCCAAACAAAATTACTTACATTCCATTCATTCTCATTCCTTTAATTTAAAACATCCAATCAAGGTTACTTAATTCCATTCCATTCTTTTTCATTCCTTTCCCTTACTTAAAAACATTCTATTCTATTCTATTCCATTCATTTCCATTCTTTTATGATCATTCCATTCTATTCCATTCCCTTATAAACTCCCAAACGGAGCCTTAAGAGTTGTGCATGTTAAGCACCATTAGTTCTAATGACGCATGGTAAATATTATCACCATGCGTTTTAAACATCATTTATTCTAGTAGGCTGCTCCCTTGTTCTCTTTTTTTTCAAGCCCCTTCCATTCCGGACCTGCTCCCCCAATTCCAAAAATATGTATTCATACTTCTGGACTTTTGCAATTGCAATTCTAACTCTTCTTTTGGATTTTCTTATTTCTTTCAGTCTAAGGTTTTATCAAATTCTATAATCGATTTCTTTCTATCACGGTTGGGGGTACTAGGAGTAGGAGTTTTCTTTTTCCCTAGTAGCCAGGGTGGGAATATTTGAATCCAAGTTATCCACGGAGAGAGAGAGGTATATCCAACTTCTCCCATGTAGAGAACTGTATCCCTGATTGCCATTGGTAATTGAAGTATATGCAATTTACTTCCTTTGCACTCTGGAATTATTATTATTATTATTTTTTTTTTTTTTGAGGTAAAAGTATATCCACACTGTGTATACAACAAGATCAACTCGGTATATTCAAAAATACCGCACACCAAATCAACTTGGACGCCAAGAACAACAAAGCTACTTTTATTTAATGGACTATTAAAGGACAAGATGGAACAAAAACCTAAAACCTGTTTTACTAGATTAAAAGCATGTAACATAAGAAACAAAAACGTAATATTTCTCCTCCTAGGCAAGTGAATTCGTCGAATCAAAATTCTTCTTCTTCAAAGTTTCTCCTTCTTGGGAAGAAGCTTCTCCCTTAGCTCTGCAACATCAATCTCACCAAAGTGACTCTCAGGAATCCAGTTGCCACTCTTTGGATCTCTCATCCAAAAGATCTCTTTCTGCTCTTCAGCCACAGTGCTGCCAGATTCGGCAGCCTTACTCACCACTGTCACTACCGGCTGCACCCTTGCATTCTCCACTGCCACCGAGTATGCTCTCCTATAGTAACCAAAAAAAAAAAAAAATTCATGTCGAGAACAAGTAACCCTTATATAGTTACAGAACACAAAAGAAGGTGGCCCATGATGATTGAAAATTAAATTTATAAGAGAAAAAAACAAGCACAAACCTTAGAAGGAGAAAGTTGTCGATGGGAACCCTAGCCATGATCACTTGAAGAAAGAATGACAATCAAGTCAATGGTAAAGCGATTATATAGTTATTGATATTTACATTTATGACAATCAAGTCAATGGTAAAGCGAACCATTCTTTTTGTCTTTGGAGAGATAGAGAATTTCCAACCTTTTGATTTTGATTTCTCCATATATAATAAGACACAATGCTAATCCTTCTAATTAAAGCCAAAGGATTTATTCCCTTTGGTGGAATGGTGCATGGCAGATTCAAGTTAAATTAACTCGTTTTATTTAAGCTAAATTCCAGCTCTACTCATATACATTGGATCAGCAAATTTGCATTTTTTGATATATACGGCAACCTTTACAAGTTACAACTAAAAGACTATTTTTTTTAGGCTAAAACAAGCGAGTATAGCTAAAAGGGCAAGTCTATACATGTATGCAACTATACATGCAATAAGTTTAAAAGTAGTATGAATGTGATTGTCATTGGCTCTATATGTTGGGAATAGAACTTACCATATATAAGTATGCAAAAGTAGCCAAAATAGTTTCTTTCCAGCAAAGTTTTTGTAGTGTGATTTCTCTACTCGCTTATTCTTGTTTCCTATAAGGCAAGTAAGTTCATACCAATTTAACTTAATTTCTTCTATTTTCTTATGGACAAAGCTTAACTACAAAATTTGTTGTAATTTAAGACTACAAACTCACTCAATAAAATAAATATTACAACATATTAGTTTAGCTACAAAATTGGTTATACCTTATTCAATATCATTCACATTACTACATATTTTGAAAATCTAACCATTTAATTGCATGTTTTTTATGTTATTAATACACATCAAATTTTGTGTCAATTGGATATTATTTACTATATGATCTATAAACTTATATTTTATGCATAATTTTAAACTACAAAAACTTGAAATTTAAACAATTTATTGATTATATAGTTATTGATATTTAATTTTATAGAAATTTTGCAAGCATGGAGAATATAAGAAGAAAATGCAATCCAACAGTGGATTTGTCAAAATTCACTTTTAATAATAAAAAGATATTGTGTAAGGTTGTAGCCTTATGCTACAACCAATTTTGTAGCTAAACTTTATCATTTTTGAAAATCTAACCGTTGAATTATATGTTCTTTACACACTTAATACACATGTTAAATTTTGTGTCAATTGGATATCATTTACTAGATGGCATATAAGCTTATATTTTGCGCATAATTTTAAATTACAAAAACTTGCAATTTAAAATATTTATTGATAACATAACTATTGATCTTTAATTTTCTTGAAATTTTGCAAGCATAAAGAATATAAGAGGAAGATGTAATCTAATAGTGGATTTGTCAAAATTCACATTCAATAAAAAGATATTAAGTAAGCTTGTAGTCTAAGGTTACAATTAATTTTGTAACTAACCTTTGTTCTTTTCTTATTTGCTAGTTGTATCATACATATAAATGATTAGATAAAGTTTGGCTACAAACTAGTTTGTACCTAGTGGTTACAACTCTATTAAATATTTTTTTTATTGGATGTGAATTTTCACAAATTCATCTATGGATCATATTTATATTTTTTATACTTGCAAAATTTTCAGAAAATTAAATATCAATAGTTGTGACAACAATCAAACATTTAATTTATAAGTTTTTTGTAATCTAAAATTATGCATAAAAAAAAAGGATTGTTCATTAAATAATAAATAACATCTGATTGTCACGAAATTTTACATAGGTGTTAAGAACATAAATAACATATAATTCAATGGTTAGATTTTCTTAATATATAACTATCTTAATTTTGTTAGTGGAATTTGTAGCAATTGGCTATAATGAAGTTTGTAACCAAATTTTGTCCTATATAATATATCTTGTAAGATATATCTAAGGACAAAGTTCGGTTACAGACTAGTTTGTAGCTAATGATTACAATTCTACTTAATATATTTTTATTATATATGAATTTTGACAAATTCTATTATTAGATTATATTTTTATCTTATATCTTTTATACTTGCGAAATTTCCAAAAGACTAGAAAGCAATAATTACGTCATCAATAAAATGTTTTTATTTCAAGTTTTTGTAATCTAAAATTATGTATAAAAAATATGATTATGAAGTGAATAGTAAATAACATCTAATTGACAAAAAAAGTTGATATGCATGCTAAAAACATAATAAGCATGCAAATTCAATAATTAGATTTTCAAAATATGTAGTGATATTAATTTTTTGTTAATGAGAGATATAGCTACAACCAAATTTGTTACTAAATTTTGTCTTGTATTTAATTGGAGGCTAGACTCTCAATGAAGCTAAATGTGCTATAAGTGCTAAGGGCTAAGGAAATAAGTTAATATGATTTTTCTTCAAATTATCTCCCTTGATATTCTTTTGCATAATGGTTATGTGTTTCTAGGATTAGCGTAATTTTTATTTTTTTGAAAAACAAAATCACGAAACATGATCCAAACACATACCTACTATTTCTATATAGTGGCAAGAATATTTGATAATTTCTGGCCAATTATTCCTAATGCAAATAGCAAAAGCCACCGATTCTCAAGGGAAAAGCCAACGCAGATGATTGATTGAGGAAATGAGAATCTTCAGCATAGCTTCAGTTGTTAAATACTCCAGACAATTGTTATATATCTTGTTTGGGTTGTTTCTATGGTATCATAGAAATTTAGCTCAAATTGTAATAAAAATAAATGTTGTTATCACCAATTATGACCCTCCTCAGGTTCAAGCAAAGCATCTTTTCGGGGAAAAAAAGAAGAGAAAAAGAAAAGCTTTTTGTTTATTCGATTATCCTTGTTCAATAGAAAATGCTATGTAACATCGACATGCACCAAAAAAGTTCAATTATACTTCCTTCCAATCCACGTTCATGTGCGACCACAAAGCAACAGAAGTGGGAAAATTAGGTCACGTAGTATTTCTAGTCACTATGAGAGAAAGGGGAATATAATATATGCGTCGGAAAATTTTAGAGAAAGGGTAGTCTTTTTTCTTCATTATTATTCTAATATGTAATGATATTTTCATTAATAAAAAATAGATTTTACAAAAGGTTAGGAACACGGTTGGGAGTATACAAGCTATAAGTATATACTATATACTATATATGCCAAACTATTTGAGCAGCTAAAAATAATAATATGGGACATTTGATTTGTTTTGATATGTCCTTAATTAACGTGATATACATTACAATGACATGATATTAAAATTTTTTGTTTATTTTATTTTTTCTAACATTACTATAATTTAAAATTACAAAATATATATTATATCACCTTAATTTCATCACATTCCTAAATAATTTAATGTTGTATTATTATATTGAGATTCCAAACACTTCCTACAAAGAACCAAGAAATCACACGCTAGAGGATAATATAAAAAATGAGATTTTTTGTTTTTGTATATACTACATATATATATAGCGCTTTATGGGAGATGCCACGATGAGGGTGAAAGGATAAGTTGCTTGACTACAAGATGAAAAACAAAAATTCATCTGAAGAAGGCGAAGTTGTGAAACCACTTTTGACATATCAAATTTAAATATTAAAAACACACCCACAAACAAAAATTTTGGAGGAACATTTTTTTTAAAGATATTACTTATCACCTAAATTAATAGATGATTACAAGTTTACAACCAATGTTGCGTGTTAAAAATGTTTATGACAAATGTTTATGGTGGGTTAGAGAAATTGTTTTATGTGAAGTTCTACATTACTATTGGCTCTAGCTACATATTATTTTGTTAAATTTAACTAAACTAGCCAATGAATTTAAGCACAAGGGAGTCAAGTTTCAGAAATCAAACCATAATTACATCGAGAGTACTAATCTATAGGCAATTCATCTCCTTTGGACCCGGGAAAATTAATTCTTGATGTAACAAATTATCCACACTATTGGTATACGGCAAGAACAGTTGGGCTATAGCTTAAATGCAATATTTGTTAATAATAGAAAAATTCTTATGACCCGGCCCGCGCTGAGCTTATCGGTTCAAATTGATGAAGTTAGTTTTCTTCCTATATCATTTGTATTCATAGATATTCCTATATCATTGCATCGTAACAATATAATTATAATAGGGTTGAAATTCTTGGTCCAAAAAAACTGTCATAGGAGAAGCTCAGAATTATTCCAATCACAGATTTTACTTCTGCTCGCATATATAGCCATCTCAAGCAAGAGAATCCCACTCTAAGAGTCTAAATACTTCGCTTCTCCCTCACCTAAAGGATGTGAGAAATCTGGTTTGTATCCCACCAATTTTTATTTTATTTTATTTATTTATTATTTTATGATAAGAGACCCCACTAAAGTACCCGTTAAACCAATTATGTGATAACAAAAACTAATTATATAAAACATACCAAATAGAAAACGGCTGGGATCCATACACGTTTTTTGGTTTTCAAAACATGTCCTTTTTTAAAACGGGTGCCAAACAAAGATTCGTTAAAATTGTGTTCCTTAAAAATTTAGAAACGAAAACAAAAAATAAATAGTTTGGGAGAGATTTAGGGTCCGTTTGGTAATTTTGTTCAAATAACTTTGTTTGTATTTTTTGAAAATATGTATAGATAAAAAAAGTGTGTGAAAATAAGTATAATGTTGTTTAAAAACTAAAAACTATTGTTTAAGTTGTGGTACCAAACACCCTCTTAACCAAGCATTCCACCAGAGGTTTTGTTAAGTCGAGAGATATATAGAAAAGAGGCTGAATAAATCTATCCAAAACAAGGAAGGAGAAGGTAGGTTGCTCTCTCTCTCTCTCTCTCTCTCTCCGATTATTTGTATGAAATCTTCTGTTTCTTTTCTGGGTAATTAAATTTTCGATCTTTGTCATTCACATGCTTCTATTTACTTGGATCTCGAGTTTATATATGTTCTCTTTTGTAAATTTTCTGTATGATTGTTGAGAAAGCTTGTGTGCTTGTTTAATCCAACTTAACAAGTACTGTTTGACAGAATGCTAGTTAGAGCATCTGATATGCAGTTGTTGGGTATGAACTATTTGATAAATGCCAGAGCCACCAGTTTACTTTGGATGGACTTTTTTTGTCACCAGTCCTTTAAATGGGCAATAGACTCATTTGGTCGCACGGACTCTAGCACTATAACATCTTGCTATACAGGTCAACTATAATATTTCTTTGCGTTCCAAATTTTCCCATTACTTTTTATGTCGCCTCAGTTGGAATATAAAGCAAAGATCACTATAATACGTCCCTAATCTCTATTTTATTTTAGAAAATTTGATAAATTAGCCCATCAAACATGTAACTTTCCCTGAAATCTGCGTTACCAGTAAATAGCAGCAATTTATTGATTATTGCAATTAAACATCTAATAGTACTATGAGTGTAGTTTGTCTAGATTCTGATTAGCATGTAAGCATTCAATTGCCAGCTTTCTGATGAGTATCATTTGATTCTCAGCCTGAAGCATGGGAGGTGGAATGCGTAGGTCTAATAAATCTTTCGACAATAATTTTTCCTCCATCGATGAAGTAGATATGATGATCTCACCAGGATGCCTTCCTTTGATCACTTCAATAGCCAAAACTCCAAAGTTAAATGAGTCGCATTTCTCAATTATCTTCATAGTATAAGCACGCTCTACAAAAAAAGTAGAATATTATGGCAATGTATACATATGATCTTTGGTCTATGTTGATTGAACAAATAAGTACATCACCTAGTGCAACATTCCATATGTGCCAGCAAGTGAAGTCCAATTGGATGAGTCTTGATTAGCTATAAAAACTGCTAGAATTTCTTGATACAACAATTGAAAAAATAATGTCATAGTGATGCAATAATATCACAATTTAGCTTCCAAATTAACATTTGAACTAAAAGCAGCCAAAACAACTATAAATCCTTACCAAGTATATGCATCATACAAAAAACCAAAAATCTAAATGGGCACATAATATGAAAAAATAAGCCTAAACACATGACAATGCTACATAAATAAAAACTTATACATAAAATCCAAACAAAATATTTAAGACGAACATAATATTTTGAAAATTAACATACCTCTCAAAGAAAAAAATAAAAAATAAAAGAAAGATATTATGAGAAAAATTATGGAAGTTTATTTTTCAAGTCCAAAGGAATCGGAGATTTATATTGGACAAACGTGAAGACAAATAATCATATTTATCATAAAATTGAATCCTACTCTTGCAATTCTTAATTGAAGTTACTAATGCAGATAATTGAAAAGTTTTCTTAATTCCTACATTTTCCATGACTTTTTAGATCCATCCGTATTTAAAATGGATGTCATACAATGAGCCACTTGACAGAACTTTGTGCTTCTCCACATGAGGTCTCTGTTTAATATATATATATATATATATATATATATATATATAATGCTTTGTATATCAATTAGCTAAAAAAACTGCTAGAATTTCATGATACAACAACAGAAAAAAAAATAATGCCATAGTGATGCAATAATATCACAATTTAAAATGAAGATCACAAAACTTTTTGGTTATAAAACCCTATGGCGTACAAACGCAGCAACTTCTTCAAGAGAAAGATGAATTAGGGCACATGTCTCCGGTCACTATATGCTTGCAACAACAAATGCAACAACAAATGCAACAATCTTATGACGGCCTTTAAAATAATCTTTATATATGTTTAGGATTGTGAAAAAAGAAGACCTAAACACATACACATGGATATGCGTGAAATCAAATCTGAAAAACTGATTTTCGTAAATCTCAATAAATAAGTTATTTGTCGAGTAGCTATCAAGCATCGAGCTAAAACTGCCTTTTAAAACTTGAAAGATGCTATCTATCGAGCTAACTATCGAGTTTTAAAATACAACACTTCTTCACTTGTTTCTTGAACAAGTTTGCATGGCTTTAACTCTTGACTGGAACAACATGTTTCTTGAAGACTTAAACCATCCTAGATCTACCCAATTACAAGTAAAGTGTTCTTTATCAAAGGATAAGCCAATTCTAAATAGCATATGTTCTTAACATGATTCACATATGTCCTAACACTTTTTGAATGTTTTGATGTGGAAAGACTTCGTCATTTTGTTAGTCAAGAAAAAAGAAGGAAAATCCAACGTGGAAAGTCTTCTAAGTCTTTCATTATATCTCAATAACTGGGAAGAAATTCCAAGAAAAATATACAATACAATTGCCAATGGAGCATAAAGATGAGGAAACTTGTGCATATTTTGCATAATTATTTACAACACTCGAATTCTTTTGAAAGTCCTGCTAAAACATCCTCCAAAAAGTCTCAAAAAACTCTTAAATAGGACCTATAATCATCCACAGAAATTACTTAATATCCTCTACAAAAGATAAAGCTTATCGAATTATACAAACTGACTTACTAGGATTATACTTTGCTAGACTAATAATACTTGACACTGATGCAAAGTTTCTGTAACCAAAAATGTTTCCTTGCATTGGGTCGAATCTCATATTACTATCAGAGAGGCAGTAGCCAATATTTTCCGGACATAGGATTTAATATATCCCCAATGAAAACGTAAAGTCATATGCATAAATTAAGCTTTGTAAACATGGCTTCTATTTTAGAATACAAGCTGAAGGCAACTTAACGTAATAGTGTAAACAAGATTCTAGGACTGAAATTACCCTTTTAAACAATTTAACATCACTAACTGATTCCATGATAAAATTATAACCTTTTTAATTCTTTGTTCCTAACAATGAGAAATCGTACCTCGAACCAATTGGTTGCTTCTTCAATTGTATTCCTTCTAAACTCCAAGGGAAAAAATCAACTTCCTACCCTCTTAGCTTAATATACTTCTCTGATTTTATAGTTTCTAATTAACCTTAATTTAAGGTTTATTAACAGTTGACTTGTTTAGATAAGTTAGAACTCCAAGGGACTTTAATAACTCTTAAAATTCTTCTCCAAATAAGTTTTATTTTCTTATATTTTCACTAATTGAAAAGAATGAAATTTAAAGGTATTATATGCATAACCCAAAAAGTAGCCCTCCACGTTACATCTTCCTTTGTTTTTTAAAAAGCAGTACAAAATTGTATGCAATAGAACTTTAATTTTCTCACAAATTTTCTAGTATCGAAAAATTGTCTACTCCCATCTTACTGTGCACGAGTATAGCACCACAACCCTATTATAATAATAATGATGATATGATGATCATAAAAATCGGGGTATTACAAGCTTGACTTGTCCAAAGTTACTAAAGTTGATTGGTTGAACTGCATAGCTTAACTGCAGTTTTCTAGGCTTTCTTGAAGCATTAACCAAAGACCTATGTTTAT
Organism: Castanopsis chinensis; assembly: GCA_032878915.1. NCBI lineage: Eukaryota > Viridiplantae > Streptophyta > Magnoliopsida > Fagales > Fagaceae > Castanopsis > Castanopsis chinensis. Next base: position 10,469,054 of record JAVQMG010000096.1, on the reverse strand, counting down.
ACAAAATTTCCAATGATCAAAGTGAAGTTTATGCATCCAGTTTATGTCCAAGTTACTGGTAAAAATCTTTGAGAGGTGTTCTCGAAGTTGTGAGGGGACATTCATGTGCAACAAGTTTAGAATAGAAGAGTTTGTGGTCTCAGAGCTTCTCAGAGATTAGAGTGGTCACATTTGTAAATACTACAAGAGGTAGTATTAGATTTAGGTTTAAATCTTTTTTTACAAACTTCAATTCTATTTTAGAGGATTTATTACCATAGAAATTGAAGATTAAATCCCCAAGTTTTGACAGTGAAACTGCTTATTTCATTGGTTTTCTTAGGTCATTATTTGGTGTATTTATGTGATCCATGTTTATGTGTTGTTATTTAATTCAGATCGAAAGAATAATTGATATAATTAATTACTTGGTTAAGAATTGGTTAACTTTGTTACAACCAAAGCCTAAAACCCTAACCATAGGAAATCAAACGTGTACAATCACAGTGCCTTGAAATTTGTGTTACCAAATGCGCATTATTAATACTTGCAATTAAACATCTAGTAGTACTCTAGGCACTACATAATCTTAAACAAACAACTTCCTTTAGCAGCATGAATTTGACAAAATATAGTGTCTTATTACATTTCCTTGCTTGTCCTAGTCTGACTGTGATGGCTCTAGTAATATGCACTTCAGCTTGATAAAACCTAAGAGACCATGTGCATAGTTGGTCTAGATTCTAGATTAGCATGCAAGCATGCAATTGCCATCTTTATGATGAGTATCAATTGATTCTCAACCTCAAGAGTGGGTGGCGGAAGGTGTATGTCTAACAAATCATTCAACAACAAATTCTCCCCCACGGATGAAGTAGATAGAATGGAGATGATTTCACTAGGATGCCTACCTTTGATCACTTCAATAGCCAAAACTCCAAAGCTAAACATGTCGCATTTCTCAGTTATCTTCATCGTGTAAGCAAGATCTTAAAAAAGAAGAATATTATATCAATGTATTCATATGATCTATGTGTTCTATATTGATTGAACAAATAAGTACATTACCTGGTGCAACATATCCATATGTGCCGACAAGTGAAGTCCAATTGGATGAGTCTTGGTTAAGAATCTTAGCAATGCCAAAGTCTGAAACATGAGCCTCATCTGAATCTAGCAAAACATTTTTGCTTGATATGTCCCTATGAACAATTGGAGGAAAGAAAGCAATCATGGTGCATGTAAGACAACGCGTGAACCACACCCTTGATGATATTCACCCTCTTATTCCAATCCAATTCTTTAGCTCCTCCATCATTACTCAAAACTGAGGCCAAGTTTCCCTTTTCAAGGTACTTGTAAATCAAAATTGAGAATGGTGAATGTGAGCAAAGGCCATGTAATTTTACAATATTTCGATGTTGGATTTGTAATAATGCGTTGATCTCATTTAAGAACTCATTTTGCTGTGAAGTCTCACTGTCACGTAAAGATGTGAGTTTCTTCATTGCGACTATGTCTCCTGATATTAGCTTGGCTTTATAGATGGTTCCATATCCTCCCACCCCAATGCAAAAATTAGCATCAAAACCCTGGGTTGCGTCAATGACTTCTTGGTACAGTTTTCTTCCATCAAAAGTTGATAATGTAAATACTTCTTCCTTGTCCATGTCTTTTGTTCGCTTTGTCTATGGATTTCTCCTTTTTCCTTTTAACGTGAAGCAAATTCCCAAGACTACCAATACAAGTGAAAGTGTTCCCAAGAGAGGGAAAATGATTTTAAGGGTATGTTTACCTTGGGCGTCTGAGTACACGTTTTACGCATCTGGGGTTTTCAACCCTTTTTTACACTGTACATGGGACATGAAGAATGCAATCAATGGGACATGAACAGTGCAATCAGGCATATGAATAGTACTTTCAAGAATGAACAGTAATTTTCTTTTTTTTTTTTTTTTTTTTTTTTTTTTTAGTTTTCAGCAAAATAAGCGATATCCAAACACACACTAAATCCCTTCTTTGAAATGTTCTACCTTACAAGGTTGCAATCCCATAACATTTCCATATATTCCTTTATTACCTTGTAGTGCTTCAATGTGAGCATCTTGAAATGCTCAGCCATTCAAAAGAGGACTCTCCAACCCATTGCAGGATATGTCGACAAATGACAAGCCACGCATCTTTTCGAAAGCAGCTAGAATAAAACCTGAGAAATTATTGTGAGATAAATTGAATAGCTCCAAGCTTTGCATATTGTTGATTTGTGAAGGTATCTCTCCTTCAAGTGAGTTAAGGCTCAAATCTAGCTGGTACAAATGAGTTAATTCACACATTTGAACTAAAATGTTGAGGATGAACTCGTTGTTGCTCATATTCAAGTAATGTAGTTTCAAAAGGTTCCCTATATCTCTCGGGATTAATTTGTCAAACCTATTAGCAAATAGATCTAGATACTCGAGATTTATTAATGACCCAAGCTCCAAGGTTAAACCACCATAAAGTTTATTGCCATTCAACCAGAGCTTCAACATGGAAGTCAACTTTCCAAATTCCTTTGAAACCTCCCCTACCAAGAGATTAGAAGAAATATCAAGTATTGGAGTTGAACTAAGTCTCCAATTTCAAGTGGTATGCCACTAGAAATATTGTTCCCAGCAATCTTTGGATTGTTTAGTTGTGTGAGATTTCACCATAAAATCGATTATAACTTAGGTTCACGTACTGCTAGTTTCTATAGACACCAAAATCTTTAGATATATTTCCAAAGAGTTGGTTTCTTTCAAGGCGGACTTGAATTAAGTTTGTGCAATTTCTCAAGGTTTTTGGTATTGGACCTATGAGATGGTTGTTGTCTGCCCTTAATTAGTAATTGGAAAGACCCACTTTGGCATAAGTTTTGAGGCAAAAAGCTAGTGAAGTGGTTGGCATCCAGCAATAGAGCAGTCAACTTCATTAAGTTTCCAATCCCTTGTGGAATGGGATTAGAAAGTTGATTATCACGGAGGTATAAAGCCTTTAAGCCACTCAACCTACCAAAGGAAATTGGAATAATACCATTCAACTAATTTCTACTCAGTTCAAGATCACTTATGGATGTCAAGTTTCCTAATTCTTCAAGAATGGTACCAGAAAGTTGATAGTTGAACAAGTGTAAAATAGTCAAGTTTCTAAGAGAACTTCAAGATGTGGGAATTAAGCCAGAAAGATAATTTGTATGAAGGCTTAAGAATATGAGAGACTTTAGATTTCCAGTTTCTAGAGGGATGGAGTCGGAGAGCTGATTTGGTTCATATGTAACAACGTTAGCTTTTCAAATTTTCCAATACTGTAAGGGATGAGACCTTTTAAATTGTTGTTACTAATGTCAAGTTCAACTAAATTGGTAAGGTTTCCAATTTGTGGAGGAATGGAATCGGAAAGTTGATTATCATAAAGGTACAAATAAGCCAAGTTGCTTAAATTACCTAAAGATATAGGAATGTAACACAAAAGTAAATTACTATCAAGAGAAAAGTCAGCCAAATAGCACAAATTACCTAATGAAGCAAGAATGCATCCATGGAAACGCTTGGCATGCAAAGAAAGGTCATTAAGAGACTTTAAATGACCTATTTTTGGAGGAATTGAGTCACTTAACTAAATTTTAACTAGGTGCAAGACCTCAAGGTTGATCAGTAGGCCAATCTAAGGTGGGATATTTCCCGATAAGTTATTATAAGATAGATCAAGATATATGAGTTTGGATAGGTGACTAATATCAATAGGAAATTTACCAAAGAGTTCATTCATGCTAAGGTCAACATATGAAAGAATGAAAATTCATGGAGCGTACCTTTCAAGCCTGAGTTAGTCAGGTTTAATATAATAACACTTCCTACATGGCTGCAAGAAATGCCAAACCAACTGCATGGATTTAAGCTTACATTTTGATTGTTGGAAGTATTGGTTGCATTATTAGGAAGGAGAGTCCATGAAGGCAGGAGTGACTAGTTTTCATTTTTAAGACTAGCTTTCCAATTGAGAAGAACATCTATCTCGGTTTCGTTGTCCACAAAAACTAAATTAGCAACAAAGGAAAAATGTAACATGGCTAACACAAATAGAGAAACGAGGCAAAATACTGTTTTGAAGCTAGTGAATGTCATGGGTTTTTGGAAGCTAGTGAAGAGGATTTGATTCAGTATCTCCGTTATTTAATTTTCATCATTCATTTTCTTTAAATACAAATCAAGTTTGGTTGTTAATGGGAAAGAGAATAGGTATTTCCACAAGATCATTGATTTTGGCTATTCTCATGTGGAAAAAAAGACCTATGAACATAAATTGCAAAGGAAAAAGGACCCATGGACATAAATTACAAAGATTTCTCTCTAAGAATGAGTACCTCTCTCTCTAATAAGGTTGGTGTATTGTAGAAACCTCTCTTAGGGTTTTTCTCTTAATAGGCTCCTTACAATTTCTGTGGGTAATAAGGGTATATATAGTATGAGTGATGAGCAAATAGGTCACACTTAAAAATCCTTTAACTGGTGAAATTAGCGGGTCACTCGTGAGTCATTTGATTCACAAAAAAATTGGCATAGCTAGCACTTGAATCTTCAACTTCCACAACTGACACTTGACTCTTCAGCTTCTAGCATGTGCTCCTCATGTGACTTTTAACTGTCTTGATCAAAGCTCCACCACTTAATACTAAACCCATTACAAATAAATCCCACAAAAATACAATAAAATAAATTTATGCAATTACAAAGCTTTTTGTCATGGAATAGGCCAATAAAAATGTTATGAGAAAAATCATAACTTAAAAGAAAAAATGTATTCAAACTAGTAAGTGCATTAAGGGCATATTTGGTACACCATAATACATGATGTAATGGAATAGTTATTCCTTATAATGAAAGCATAACCAACATTCTAATAATTCCCCCTCAAAAAAAAAAAATTCTAATAGTTCTCCCCTCCAATTTTTTTCCGCTTGATCTATTGGTTCCTCTCTCTCTCTCTCTCTCTCTCTCTCTCTCTCTCTCTCTCATGTTTTTTGTTGACAGTCTTGTCGAGACCATATGATATTTATCCAGGCTTGTCCATCGACAAGTCAAAGCAATTTAGAATCCTTGCAATTCTTCTAGTGCAAGGAAAATTTTCTATTATTTTTTACCACATTCTTTGGATATCAAGAATTGTAGCTTCATGTTTAAGGGGAAAAAGAATAAAAAAAAAAGAGAAAGAATAGAATCTTATAGATCAAGGAAGGTAGAAAAAAATTGATATCTTATATATTCTATATAGGGTTACTAATATTGGAAAAAAAAAACAATAATATTAGTTACAATTTTTTTTCAATTTAAATATAAAATGATGTCAATCTAGACTCACAAAAAGTGAAAATATAACTTTATAAATAAGAGCAGTTTAGGAAATTTCAAATTCCAACTAGAGATTTAGAGTTTTATTATCATGTCATCTATTACTATCTCTTGTATTCCTTGTAATACTGATTCTTTTTCCTATGTAATTTTCATTACAATATATTAAACATACGATAAGTAGATGTAGCATAAAGTGAAATACAAAAAGTGAGATAGAAGATTTGTATTGATCTTAATTATGTTTCTGATTTTCTTGACCATCACTTTGACTCTGTAGCTTGAACCAATCCCTTCTAATCCCTCCTAGTACTTTGTGCATGGGACTTTGGCTACTCATGTAGGAAGGTTTTTCCATATTCTCAATCAAGATAAAAAAATAAAATAAAATAAAAAAAGATCCATATTCTTAATCAAGAAATTTTTTTTCCCATAAATTCCAAGAACAATTACATCGGGGGAAGGAAGTTGAGTAGCACCCTTTCTTTTTTATTTGGTAGAAAAGATGCAATTCTATGTAATTTTTTTTTTTTTTTTTTGAGAGCAATTACATGCAGTTTTAACATTGACAAAACGTATTAAAATTAGCATGCCTAAATTTACTCATCAAGTATAGTCTTGAAGGAGTGTAAAATGGAATACAAAACGTGATATAGAAGATTTAAATTCATCCTGATTTTTGTTCTAGCTTTTTGGTTGTCACTTTGACTCTGCAGCTCAAACGCATAACCCCAAACTCAAGCACTTTGTGCATTGGGACTTTGGCAATTCATGTGGAAAGAATTTTCCATATTCTCAATCAAGAAAAAGTCAAAAGGAAAAAAAAATCCATGAATATAAAAAAAATAATAAAAAGGGGAAGGAAATTGAGGAGCACTTTTTCTTTTTATTTGGTGGAAAAATTGCAATTCTATGCATTTTGAATGTTGAAAAAAATGTATTCAGAAGAGGGCGACTAAATTTACACATTATATATAGTCCTAATGGAGCATAAAGTAAAATACAAAAAGTGAGACAAAGAATTTTTATTAGTTCTGATCTTTTTTTTTTTCTAATTTTTTGGCCATTAATTTGCAACTCAAAACAATCCCTCCTAAACCCTTAAATACTTCATTCATAGGAACTTTGGCTATTCATGTGGATAGAATTTTCCATATTCTAGATCCATGAACATAAATTCCAAGAAAAATAAATAGTAATACATTGGGAAAGGAAATTGAGGAGCAATTCTATGCACTTTGAAAATTGAAAAAATGTATTCAAATGAGCATGCCTAAATTTATTGGTTAAGTATTTGTTTGGCATCAGTTTATAAGCTTATCTTTTAGCTTTTATGTACAGCTTTTTAAAACCTCACATTTTCATGTCTTTTCTCACGTTTTCAAATTTGTGCAAAGTACAAGAATATTTAAGCACAATTTTAGCAAAAAAATTTCAGCAAAAAACTACATAAGATGTTCTCAAATGATGTTGTGGAAGCCTGAAGAAAGCACACATGATGCTCTTTTGATGGAATAGAAACTAAACTATTAGTTACTAGTAGTAAATCTCGAATCTACGAGGGGTTATCCTGAATCCATAAGAAGATAAAAACTGGAATCCACCAAAAGAAAAATTGACAAAACGTCTTTGTTTATTGATAATAGTCTGATTTGCCTCTGATGGCTACAAAATATATAAATACTATAAAAAAAAAACGTCTAAAACCCTAATCACACTAATTATGCAATTAGGTAACAAAATACCGAAATTTAACAAAAAAGGCAAAATTGAGTTAAATGCAGAATCATAAACTATTGACCTTAAAGGTCGTCCCAAAATAGACGGAACCTTATTCTGACTTTTAAACTAAAAGTTATTAAGGAAAAACAAATATTACTATAAATAGCAAAAACACTGTTTTGGGGGCCTTAACAAAGGAATTCGCCTAAATTTTGGCGACGCTCATGGGATTTCATGAGTCTAGATTAGAACACCATTTCCCTTTAAGATGCCAAATTTCATGTAATTTTGACATTGTCATCCCAATGGCCTCTATTGGCACCCCCCATAGATCTTGCGTTGTGACTTCCTACGCCTTTATTGCTCTAGGAAGGCATGTGTTGTCTATTCTACATCATCAAACATACACAAAAAGTGAAACAAATGATTTGTATCCTTCTGATTTTTGTTTCTAAGTTTTTTGCCTTTACTTTGACTTTGTGGCTCGAACCAATCTCTGGCACTCTAATCCTTCAGGCACTTTGTGCATGGGAAGTACCATCCCTCTTATAAAGGTAGGTGTTCAGTAAAGCCTATCAAATTTAATCATATTATACATACATACATATATATATATATATACACACACACACACACACACACTTACACTTATGAAAATGATCCCATTTCTAAAAATGATCCCATTTTTAAACTATTAATAATGTCATTGAAAACATGCATAACTAGTTGATAATTGCAAAAATTTAACATAATATGATCATTTTTCTTTCTTTCTTTTATATTTTGGTCTAAATATGAAATATGATAATTATTAATAGACACTTATTATGATTGTGTTATATATGAATATCATTAGGAATTTACAATGATTATGTTTTTATATAAAATTATATATTCTACTATTAAAAAAAAATAACATAAAGGATTCTAATGGAAGATTTAATTATGGAATAGAATATAAGTTGAATTAAAAAATTACATATGAGAATAACATATTATAAATTTCTTATGATAAAAAATACAATAAAGCATTACCGAATTAGGATTGATGTAGTAACAACCTTAATGGTTACATCTTTAATGTATAGGTGGAGTACAAAATACAAAAAACCCTAGTAGGATTTATATAAGAGCAATAAAATAATAAACTAAATTAGGCATCATAGGTAATAAAATTGATCGGCCAAAAACGTATTGATCCCTTGTGATAGATTAATTGATTAATTAGCCACGTTTTATTAATTAATCAAATTAACATGCAAAGGCATGGTAACACAAAAAAATCACCAATAAACTAAAGTGCAGCAAAAAATAAATTGACACAGTGATTTGTTTACGAATGGGAAAAACTTTCAAAGCAAAAACCCTACCGAGTGATTTTAAGGTTATTACTTCCGAGAATCCACTATTGTCACAACAAGCGGTTACAAGTAAAGGAATCCTAGTACCTTTTACCAACCTACAGTTGAACCCTTACCCCAATACCCGATTGGACTTGTTCTGTAGTGACAATCTCTCATTTTCAATGCACAACTCCCAATACGTGACTAACCAATTGCGCGGATCCCAATATGCGACTTCAATCACCAGCTTGAGAAAGATGTTAGTTGCAAAGTTCTTCAATTCATCCTCACGATGAAGAACAAGAAGATATTTGGTTACAAAACCCTATAGTGCACAAACACAGCAGCTTCTTTACAAAGAGATGAACTAGGGCAAACTTTGTCTTCGGTCACAAATTGCTTGAACAGACTTTGCTTAATGCTTGTGCAACTTGTGTCTTCAGCTATGCAACTGATACAGCCCTTAAAATAATCATTTTATATGTCTAGGGTTGTGAGAAAAGAAGACGCAAAGATATACATGCGGATTGGAATCAAAACAAATCTGAAAATTTGTTTTTCTTAAATCTCGACAGCTAGAGGTGTCGAGATGCTGTCGAGCAGCTGTCGAGCCTCGGGGCTGAAATAGCTTCTTAAAACTCGATAGATAAGCTGTCAAGCTAGCTGTTGAGCTTTGATGCCAGACACTTCTTCAACTTGTTTCTTGGACAGACTTGCATGGCTTTAACATTTAATCTTGAAATCTTGTTTCTTGAAGTATTAAAACATCCTAGATCTATCCAAACACAAGTAAAGTGCGTTTTGTCAAAGGATTAGCCAATTACATAAAAGAGCGACATATGTTCTTAACAGTGAGCTACACATGTCCTACCCTCCTCCTTTGGCGATTCGTGACAAAACCATAACAAACAAATGATTATATGAGAAAAGTCATAAAACACTTAACTCATACTCACTTGTTGAATACAATAAAATCTATCCTAACACAAACTCTTGAAAAAATTTACAAGAAAAGAGTTTATGGCAAGTAGACTTTGACAACCTGTATTTCTGAAACACTTTAAACAAAATACATCAAGGCATCTTTGTGTGAAGCAGAAATAATAGATTGCATATAAAAATAAGAAGCATGTGTATAAAGAAAGAAAGAAAAAACAACACATGTAGAGATAGGTGAATAAAACATACATCATCACATATACCACTTGATAAGCATCATGTACGTAAAAAAATGGTTACAAGACCTAGGTACAAGAACAATGTATCTCCAACAAAGAAAGAAAAGAAAATATACATGTAATCCTTACTACATTCCTTAAAAAAAAAAAATACTCCCCCTAACAAAAATCTCTTATATCCTAACTCTCCCCTTAAGAATGACTACTCTTATATCCAAAACTACTCTCCCTTTTTGTCACAAGTGACAAAGGGTAAGAGTTTCAAGTAGACATCTGGTCAAAACTGGAAGAGTTAGCATCTCCATTCTTATTATCATCATCGTCACCGAAACCATCATCAGGTGTCTTGGATGCCTCATAAGGAGGAGAATGAGACTCCACAAAACCACCAAGGCAAGCCTATCGTCTAGCAATACGGCCAACACGGGTGTTCACCTAATACAATCCGTAGAAAGTGTATCAAGGCGAGCATCCATGCGCTGAAGCTGTGCCATAATCGCTTCCAAAGTCACACCTCCCACTGAAAAAGAGGGAGCGGAGGTAGAAGGAGCTAAAGGAGTAGGAGGAGCTGTCGAACCGGATCGCCTCTAACGAAACCGCGCCTCGCTCCATTTAACGATAGCATAGTCAATGGCACACATAACGAAAAAGTGATCGGATGAGGAAAAAGGAACCGAAAAATGGCAAAAAATCCGCGTGAAAGCAGAAGGAAAGATGTGCTCATCATGGGTTGTCGTATCCTTATACACATCTATGATAGAAATAATGAAGTGAGAGGGAAAATCAATAGAAAGATTCTCAATAAGGGACAACAGAAAACGAGCATGAGACTCAGTGATAGAGTTGTAGTGTGAGAGAGGATGCAAAACAAAAGTCATCACCATGTTCAAGAATCTAGGACCTTTAGCAAAAGGTCAACATAATGTAAAATGACGCTCACCCTAATCAGCTGGGTGCTCACAAAAGGTAGAGATCATCTCGTCTTTGGACATAATCTGTAGAATATCACAACTAGGGTGATCAGGATGTGCAACCCTCGAAACATAGAGAACATTGGATACCAACTTCGATATCCCTATAATGCTCGTACCTTGAACATGTATATGAAAGAGAAGTACTGAAGTATCAGTTCTATGCATATTGGAGTAGAACTCCAAGATAAGCACGGAAGGACAAGTGACCGGGACGTCACACAGTGACTCCCATTCCCGACTGTGAATGACATTGGGAAGGTCAGTGTCTGCGAAATTTGACAAAATAACTTGGCATTCCGAATGAACACCTCGTTTAAAGAAGTTCTCCGAGAAGTCCTTTTAGGCTTTCTCATCATGGAACTGAACAGATGAAGGAGTAGGATCAGAGGACGAAGAGGCCCTAGAACAAAAAGGGTTCTAGGACGGAGCAGACTTACATTTTGGTGCTATTGATGCACTAACGTAAACTAGAGAGAGAGGGGGAAGAAAGAAACACTCAAAAAATCCCAACACATTTCAAATATAACAAGTATATTGAAAGGAAAGAACGTATTCATGAAAAATGCATGAACATATGACATACAATTTAAAAGACATTATGGTCTAAGCCCAATCCAATCCTACCAACACATAATCAAATTGCACACATCTAAATGCATAATAATACAGTTATAATGCTCATGGAATGCAATGTATGAGATTTGAAATTCAGTTTGGTAACAACTCATCCCAAAAATTTCACAAAACTCAACAATTTTGAAAAACCCCAAAATTTTTCAAAAACTCAAAACCTATGAATGCATGAGAAGATCATGAGGAAAGAGATAAAGAGAGATCATACCAAGTGATTTGAAGCAAGAAAGGCTGAAAATCACTTGAGTTGAAGGTTTTGAGAGAGAAGAAAGTGTTTGGGAGATAAACAGGCGTGGACAGATCGAGAGAGATTGAGAGAATGAAGTCTAAATCGCACTGAAACAAATATATAGAACCTCAGTAAATCTTGACAGATAGAGGTGTCGAGAGGTATCGAGATAGGTGTCGAGAACACAGGCGTCGACAGATGCAACTATCGAGGAGGTGTCGAGGAATAAAACATCAGACATAAAGAAGAAGCTCGATCGATCCATCAGCTGTCGAGAAGTTATTGAGAGGCCAGGAGATTTCTCGATCGATCCACCAACTGTCGAGCCAGCTATCGAGATTGTGATAAGAAACAGCTTAAGATCTGAACAGATAAGCCAGATATCAAGAGGTGTCGAGGTTGCTTAAAATTAGATTTTTCATAAGAGAAGAAAAAAAAAAAAAAAAAAAACAGATATGAATGCAATCAAGTATGAAACTCAACTAAAGATCCAAACAACATTTTAACCTCTCAAAAACATCTCTCAACACAATTTTTTTTTTTTTTTTTAAGGATATAGATCCCAAAACACACACCCACACTAAACAAGTCTAACCAATTTTATATTTCAAAAACAAGTTAAGATAGTTTAGTGAGCATACATCAACACATGTAAACCTTGTGCTGGCCAAATCACATTGTACCTATACATGTATCAATAGTAGCAAAGAATATTGCGTGTTGTGTGTGAAAAACATCGCAAGATTGCCCGAGTGTCTCTATGTTATGACGATTTGAGATATGAGAAAATCACTTTACCTCACACACAATCATAACAGTTTGATGGAGACTATCACCTTCGAAGTACATCCTATAACTCCCACATCTCCTAGAAAATACGCTTATAATCATATTTTAAAGCATTTTGTTCTTTTTGCTTTTATTTCTTTGCATATTTTCCTTTTATTAAGAAAACCATGCATGGGTATGCAAATGAGAGAAAAGAAACACCCAATTATGTTAAGCTTTTTGACATTGCCCTTTTGCTATGCCGAAGTATACAGATGTCATTGACATTGCACTTTTGCTATGCCGAAGCATACAGATGTCATCATGATTGGCGGGTAACAGTGGTGAGATGGTTATTTATACATTTCTCTTAAGATTTTCTAGTCCTTTCTGTCAAAAGAATGATATGAGTGTTAAGTACAAGAAATCACTTAAACTTACTCATCACAAACATAGAGCCACCGAGCTCACTTACTTAATTGTGCATAAAGATGCTCATCTAAGCTACAAGAAATACAAAGTTTAGAGAACTTTGTTTCAATGGCCATTTTAAGGTTCACAAGAACCGATGTACACAAACATACACTGTTTTTGTATTTTTCTAAATTTTTCAATTTTTTTTTTAATTTTTAAAACAAAAACAAAACAACTGAAACTGAAAAACTAACAACCAAAAACATGTAAAACAAAACAAAGCAATGCAAAAAAAGGCTAGACTGATTCAAAATATTAAAGCAAAACACACAAGTAATGCAAAACCAAAAACAGATGGAGAGAGAGAAAAAGTGATTAAATCACTTGGAACCCTTTTCTTTCCACACCTTGAAAGAACCTTTCCTTTTCACAAACCCTTGAACCGGCGATGAGGGGGAAGAATTGATACCGTTCTAGTTCGAAAAAAACTTGAGAGCTTTGAGAAGATCTCCGACATGAGCAAATGAGGACGGAAACTGATTCTGGTTTCCCACCGCCAACATGTTGTTGCTATTTTGAGTGGCTATTCACTTAATGCAATTTGTTCGAGTATGACCAGCTGCTCCACAGTGATGACAGAGATGCTGCTTCTTTTGTCTAGGCCTTTGAGAGTGGGCCTTCTTAGCCCTAGAGTTTTTAACTTTCTTCTTATCTTGCTTAGGGGGTGCACCTAAGATAGATTTACTCCTGTCTATGTTATCACTAGCTAATTCAGTTTTAACATTAGTGTTCTCAATTTCAACATTATTTATAGGAGGAACAAAAACAATAGTACTAGAAGAAGTAATATTAGAGGAAGAGAAATCATACCCTAAACCTATTCGATCTGAAGCAGATTTCTGAAAACTGAGCATCTCATCGAGCTTAATGCTTGAAATCCTTTCCAGCTGAGCTCTGACTTAGAATAGTTCTGCCTCAAGCTTTTTAGTCTTCTCAGCCAAGAAGTTATTTTCAAACTTTAATGCTCCAATAGTTTGATTTGCTTCATCAAACTTTATGGAAAGCTCTTCACGTTTTAGCTTCACATCACTAAGCTTCTTGGTGGTTAGCTTATATAGCTTCTCGTACTTTTCTGAGACCTTGTACAGCTTAGCATAGGTTGTGTGAATGTCATCTTGATTATCCATTTTCTCAAACTTGGATTCCACCAATTCCTCTTCTTCATACACATTTTCAACAATACCCTCAGTAGGATTAACTGTGGCAGTGAAGGCATTCAAGATTCCGTCATCCCCATTGTCAGAATCATCTTCAGGATCGGTGTCGCTTAGCGTAACAGCAAGTGCCTTGCTTTTCCCAATTGTGTTGAGATATGTTGGGCACTTGTTTCATGTGTCCGAAGCCTTGGCACCCAAAACACTTAGGTCCTGTAGGAATAGTGTACTAACTGCCTTCCCTAGCATCCATCTTCCTTTTGTCTCAGCCCTTGAATTAAGAAGAACTGAATTACCTACGGTCCTTGTTGAAGTCTTTTCCATTGAAATTCTTCATAAACTTCTTAAATTGCCTGGTGATTTAGGACTTCATCTTAGAATCTTTATCGTCTGAAGACTTTTCTATCTCACTGCTCTTGGCCTTTAGTGCCATACCCTTGCTTTTACTAGACTTTCCGATTCTAGACAAACCCAACTCATAGGTCTGTAAATTTCCAACCAGCTCTATCAAAGGAATTTTATCAATATTCTTTGATTCCTCAATCGCAGTGATCTTGGCATGGAATCTTTCATATAGAGATCTGAGCACTTTTCTCACAATCTTGGGTTCTGGAATAATTTCTCCAAGATTAAAAGTAGAGTTTACTATGTCTTTGAGTTTAGCATAGAACTCATTAAACGACTCACCCTCCTCCATCTATATCTCTTCAAAGCTTGTAGTGAGCCTCTATAGCTTCGAATCCTTTACAGCCTTTGTTCCCTCATAGGTTGTCTGAAGGATGGTCCATGCTTCCTTTGCAATTTCAGTGGAGGATATCTTCTTGAACTCCTCATTCGTGACTGCACTGAACAATGCATTCAGTGCTCTACTGTTGAAGTTTGTCGCCTTGATCTTAGCCGTATCCCAGTCAGCCGGCACTTCCTTTGGCTTGGTCCAACCAATCTCTACAGCTTGCCACACCTTCTCATCTAGAGATTGCAAAAATGCTCTCATGCGTACTTTCCAGTATGCATAGTTAGTTCCATCAAATAAATGAGGGATAATGAGAGATTGTCCTCTATTCATGACAAATAGGGGTCAATGGATCACACACAAGGATTAAACCCTAATAAGAGTGTGTCTGCTCTGATACCACTTGATCGGCCAAAAACGTATTGACCCCTTATGATAGATTAATTGATTAATTAACCAAGTTTTATTAATTAATCAAATTAACATGCAAACACGTAGTAGCACATATAAATCACCAATAAACTAAAGTTCAGCTGAAAATAAATTGACACGGTGATTTGTTTACGAATGAGAAAAACCTTCTAGGCAAAAACTCTACTGGGTGATTTTAAGGTCATTACTCCCGAGAATCCACTATTGTCACAACAAGCAATTTCAAGTAAAGGAATCCTAATACCTTATACCAACCTACAGTTGAACTCTTACCTTAATACCCAATTGGACTTGTTCTGTAGTGACAATCTCTCATTTTCAATGCACGGCTCCCAGTACGTGACTAACTAATTGCGCGGATCTCAATACATGACTTCAATTAACAGCTTGAGAAAGATGTTGGCTGCAAAATTCTTCAGTTCAGCCACACAATGAAGAACAAGAAGATGCTTGGTTACAAAACCCTATGATGCATAAACACAGTAGCTTCCTTACAAAGAGATGAACTAGGGCAAATTTTGTCTTCGATCACAAATTGCTTGAACAAACTTTGCTCAATACTTGTGCAACTTGTGTCTTCAGCTCTGCAACTGATACAGCCCTTAAAATAGTCCTTTTATATGTCTAGAATTGTGAGAAAATAAGACCCAAAGACATACCTAAGGATTGGAATCAAAACAGATCTGAAAATCTATTTTCCTTAAATCTCGACAGCTAGAGGTGTTGAGATGCTGTCAAGCAATTGTCGAGCCTCAGGGCAGAAATAGCTTCTTAAAGCTCAATAGATGCAGTTGTCGAGCTAGCTGTTGAGCTTTAATGCCAGACAATTCTTCAACTTGTTTCTTCGACAGACTTGCATGACTTTAACACTTGATCTTGAAACCTTGTTTCTTGAAGTATTAAAACATCCTAGATCTACTCAAATGTAAGTAAAGTGCGTTTTATCAAAGGATTAACCAATTATATAAAAAAATGACATATATTTTTAACAAGTGAACCACATATGTTCTAACAAAAATAATAAACTAAACAACTAAATATCTTTAACAAAAGGAGTAATGCCTGAGTGGCCATTGAGGAGAGGGGTACACCAAGACTTGAAAGGCATGTTTAGTAAATTGTAATAGATATTGTAATGTGTAAAGTTGTTATTTACAACTATTTTGTGTTGGCTTTAATTCCGTGCCAAATTTGATTGTAATTATGTTCAATCATATTTACCTTGTATTCTATGTGAGATTTCATTGTATGGGTTGTATGTGAGAGAGAGTGTGAAGACTCGAGCACCTATTGAAAACAAAGTGTGTTTCGCAAGAAGTCTCGCGAGAAGCCTTCCCGCGAAGTGAGCTACGTGCAGAGCACATGATTGGAATGTGAAGAGTCATGACAGTTGGCTTTCGCGAGTAATTCATGGGTAAGGCCTTCCCACGAAATACCCACGAAACATACTGTTTTGCTATTTTGGCATATCTACTACACCATGTCTTCACTCACACTATATATACCCACATTACCCACATTTTGTGAGTAATTCTTTCCAGAGAGAAAACCCTAAATACAACCCTTGAGAGTCAAAGATTGTTATACCCACAATCCTTTATACAATCCTTTGTGGTTTTCTTCAAACTCTTACCTCTCCATATCCATATCCTTGAGAGGTTGATAGTCCAAACATTTACCACATCTATTATAAGTGTAAAGTGAGGTTCTGGTGTTGCTGGAAAGCATTGGAAAAAGCCATTTGTTTGGTGGATGCAATCAGGCAAAATTGCATGATCTAAAGAGCTAGAGAAGGCAAGGCTTCGTCAAGTCAGTTGGTAGCGGGAGTTTGAAGGGTTCAAGTACATACGGTAGACTAGACTTGGAGGGTCTTTTGTTATTCGTGTACTACAACTTATTCTCTAGTGGATTGATTTATCGCTTGGAAGGCGGCGGAGAGGTTTTTCGCCGAGTTCTTCGGTTTCTTCTTCAATAACAAGTCTTGGTTTTCTCTTGTATTTGCATCTTTCTTCCCTACTTTTTTTGCTTTCATTTTATTGTTGACATTTGATGAATATGGCTTAGAGTAGTTTTATTATTTGTTCACTTGCATTTACTCTATTCCGCACTTAGTTAAGTTAGAGTAAAATCAACTGAGCCGTAATTTTTCAATTTGAGGGTCTAAATAACTCGTGTTTTCACACATATTCGAGCTTTCATAATGTAATAGTTATTCTTGTATATGGTTTCACTATTATTTAATTTGGTTATATTTTTTATTCCATGAATAATCATATTTTATGAATAACAATTCTTTTAAAATGAAGAATAATTATTCTTCTCTAACAAGATTGTAATGATTATCCCTTAGTCAGTGTAGGAATTTCTAAAGTTAATATATTTTAAAACATATACAATATCCATACACACATAATAATTATATCCAAAAAATCGTAAAATTACTTCATTCTCTCAAATTTATTTTTAGAAGACTGTATATGTCAAATATTTCCTCAATATAGATCACAAATTTTATTCAGATGTTACGACTCAAAACCAAACATGTGAATATGTTTAGTCCTTTAATTACATTTTATTTCCAATAATAAAGATTATTATTCATGTAGCAATTCTTATTCAATGTACCAAAAGATGTACTTAATTCCCTCTCATTCGTAAGATGAGATCCTCAAAACAAGCAAATTGAATTTTAGGTATGAATGCTTTCCCCAATCTAATGAAAAAGAAAAAAAAAAAAAAAAAAAAAAAAAAAAAAAAAAAAAAAAAGGCAAATTGAGTATCATGTATGAACCCATATCCAATGAAAATGAAGAAAAGCAAAATGAATTTCAAGTATGAACAACGGAAATTCACGAGGAAATGTAGTCAAATCTTAATCTCAAATATTTATTACCCTTCTGTTATGCACCAAATCTTTTCAATTTGTTCAAGAAGATTTCCACAACAAAGTCTCATATTACGTAGAATTATTACAAGCTTTTCATGTTGATAAAGACCAAAACATGGGACAAACTTGGACAATCTTATTTATTTCCATTATTTCCATCCTATATATTACAAGCGATGCACATAAACAAAGACAAGCTATGTTCAATGTGAAAGAAAACCTATATATGATACTTTCTGGGAATCATGTAGCCAATGGTGGGAGAACTCTTGGGAATCAGGCTACCGTGTTATTGCTTGTGAGTTGTGACATTAAATGGGTAAATAAAACGGTGGCCGTCAGGCGGGGAAGGTTTCGCCCCGGAACGCCCATTAACTTTCATTTGGACAATGGTTGCTCGCTGGATACTGTTTTTCTCTGCAAACATGACAAGATATTGCATGAATATAAAATCTAACTGTCCATGAAAACGTTTAATTAGTCTAGCATCTGCATGCAACAATGGGAAAACAAGGGACTTACTCGCTCGTGGGACAACATTGTTGGATTCGGCAACCACCATCGTGTACGTAGATGAGAGAAACAAAAGGACAATAAGCATCGGAATTATGATAATCCTAATGGAAGTCTTGGCACCCATTTTTGCTAGGTACAAGAGACAATTAACACATCGTTACTTCTGCGATATATATAATCTAAATAGGACAGCTGTGTTCTATTCGCCAAGTCAATTCAATGGAAATCAAACGCGTTATTCTTCTTCTTCTTTTTGTTGATTTTTTTTTTTTTTTTTTTTGAATGAATCATACATTATTCAAACTTGAGGAACCAATTTCGCACAAAGGGTAAACTTCAGGAACCTATAGTGTAGTTTCGCCATATTCTAATATGATAATGTGATTCCTTCAGGCCAAAAAAATAAGAATATCTTTTCTTAAACACCACCGGTGGTAGAGTCAAGATTTTTCTCCAAAAGCCAAGGTTTGATTATAGAAAAACTGGTTTTGTTTGCTTTTGAACTAATCATAAATAAAGGAAATCAACTTTGGACTAATACTTTCAGTGTGTCTAAACACATCATTATCATTTTTAGGGGTTAGGTTTAAGCAATATTAAACCGCTCAATATTTTTTAATTGTATGTGAATTTTGATAAATCTACCATTAGATTACATTATCTTCATATATTCTTCATACTAGCAAAATTTCAAGGTGATCAAAGATTAATAGTTATTTCATCAATCAATTATTTAAATTCAAGTTTTTGTAAGTTAAAATAATGCATAAAATATGAGTTTATGGATCAAATGGTAAATAGCATCTAATTGTCATGAAAATTGGCTTGAATGTTAAGAGCATATAGAATATGTAATTCAATGGTGAGATTTTCAAAATATAAAATCTATAACAAGTTATTGGATAGTGCAATATTATTTAGAGTTATACCAGGTATATTTTGAATTCAACCTATATTAGGGACAGACCTAAGTGAGGTCCTAGGCCTCCTTGGTCAATTTTTTTAACTTATTTTATATATATATATATATATATATATATATATTATTTTTGTAGTTGCCCTCTTTCCAAAATTTTAGGCCTCATCCAACTTGCAACTATTCAACCCAAAAACTTAACAAAACAATAAAAATGTTCACAATAATAATTGTATTTTAGTAAAAAAAAAAAAAAAAAAAAAAAAAAACTATTTTACCTCCGAAAAACCATGTGTTATTGGAGAAGTTAAAGCTAAATTTTTTTACAATTACAGTAAATTGGTATAAATACCAATTGACTATAGCAATTTGTTAAACTAAAATATAACATTTTATTAAGATTATCTCTCCACCTTCAATTAAAAAACTCAAATTTTCTCTCTTCTTTTATTATTTTAACGAGTTGTTTATACTAAATTAGATGAAGTGATAGAAAAATAAAACATTTGATGATGGGTGTATTGTAAAGTGGGGTGGTAAAATAAATAAATTAGCTTTTTGAGGTAGTAAAAGCTAAATTTGAGAAACTGTGTTTTTTTTGTTAGTTATGTTTTACACTTATCTTTGCCTAGTTCTAAATTAGTACTAATACATACACTCGATTATTGTTTCACAACTGTTTAAACTGCTTCTGACAACACTCAAGTTTTTGTTTATATGAACAATTTTAATGCTTTATTATTAGAGATCGAGCCTTAAGAGTTGTAGTACAATGTACTATAGTATGTAGAGAAAGTAGTTCCTTGCTAAAATGTGTACTTGTACAAATATATAAATAATATCAATGATTTGCCCATAAAAATGTGGTTGCAGGTTGAGGAACTATAGCCACATTTATCAAACGCAACTAATGTAAACTCTATAGCCGCATTTTAAAAACACAGCTAAAATAACTTCTATAGCTATGTTTTTACCAATGCGGCTATAGGTCTACAACTTTCTATAGACCTATCGGTCTATCGGTCGAATTGTTGACATTATAAATATTAATTAATAATTATTAAAATAAATGCATAATAAATTGTTAAAATTAAAATAAAATATCTAAAAATGTGGCTAATATTTGTAACTTTGGGAGAAAGTGGCTAATAGTTGCTAAATTTTGTGCTTACAATGTACAAGTGTGTCTGTTTAAAAACAGTTTATTTAGCTTTTTACAGAAAATATTTTGTTGAAAATGTACTAAAATATACTTATACTTTGAAAAAGTGAGAAAAAGTGAAGTTTTAAAAAAATTTACATATAAGGTAAAAGCTAAAAGCTAAGCTCATGAGCTAAAACCAAACAAATTAGCGAGACAATGATCAAAGGCTCAAATGGCAAACCTAGAGCACTAGCATAAGATGTGTTAAATGCTAAATTTTTAGTATTTAGCATATCAAACACAAAAAATCACCTCCATGAAAGTGTCAAATACTAAATAAATTTGGCATAAACTATGGTGATGATGTAATTACAAAAGGGTACTGTAAGATGCGCTATTAATATTTGGTATTTTTTTAATTCAAACTTTTTTCCTCTTCTGTGGCATTGGGAACAAAAAAGAAAGAATAAAATAAGAATTAGAAAGAATAAAGAGATAACATTTAAATCAAGTGATAAAAGAATAAAATATGTGATGTAAAATGTATTGTTAAGTGATGTATTAAAAGATTTGACGAGTAGGCCTAAGCCTAATGATAAGTGCAAGAAGCACCCAAAAGAGCCAAAACACAAACAATCACCAGGTGTTTCATGTTTGTTCACTTTGTCTTGAACAAAGTTTCTTTTAAACTCTTCATATATTTTATATTGAGTGTAAATTTTGAAATTTAATTGTTGGATTGCATGTTCTTATTATATACTTCATATTTGCAAAATTTAAAAAAAGATAAAAAATTAATTGCTATGTCATTAAATAAATGTTAAAATTTCATGTTTTTATGATCTAAAATTGTGTATAAAAAATAAGTCTATTGATCAAATAGTAAATAATATTTGATTTGAACAAAAATTAATATGCATGTTAAGAACATAAAGAACATGAAATTCAACGATTAAATTTTCAAAAAACATCCAAAAAAGAGATATATAAGAAGTTTGAAGAGTTATTCTCCAAGCTAATTTGAAGAGAAACTTTATTCCTTTGTCTTGATGAAATACTCTCTCAACTATCAACTAGCAGTTCATGTAAAACCTCTCTACAACCGCTAGTTCTTGTTGTTGTCAAAGAGGTGTTCCGCGTATCCACGCTCCTTCGTGTAGTGCCCATCACTGCTGTTGCTGAGTCCACGGTCCCTTATGTCCGATCTAAAGGGATGGATATAGAAAAAAAAAGAAAAAAAAAAAAAGTAGTGATTTATTGAAAAAAAGCATGTTCCTATCATCCTCACCTATTCTTCAAAACGGGTTAAATCTTACCATTTTTTTATACATACTTAATTTAATACTTTTGGTTTTTATATGAACCACACTAGAGTGGTGTTCTGTTCATGGTCCAATCAGTTCCCATATTTAAACCACGGAAGTAGGAAGTTGTGCTGTCTTTTGTCAGGAAAAAAGCTATGTTTCAGGCTCTATTTAGATTGAAAGAAAAAGGGCGGGAATGAATGAAGTTTTTATGACACCTACTATTTTTCTTTGTTTGGTTTACACTTTAGACAATAAAAAATGTTATATTTACAATATTTTCATAATATATCTTAAGCGTTAAGTTATTATTGACTATTATGAGTAAAAAAGTAATTTAAGTAATAAATTCAAATTAAAATTACTAATAACTTAACATATATAATTTGTTTGTTGTGAAAATACTGTGTCTGTAACACTTCTTTCACATGAAAGAAGAGAAAGTGGACTAATTTGGAGGGACAAAATTTCGTGAGATCCACTATTTTGCTATCAACAATTTTTTTTTTCTTCATAATTTTTATATGAAAGACTATAATTAGTTACTTATTAGTTTAACATAAACTTAATATTTTTCCCCTCAAAAAAAAAAAAAAAAAAACTTAATATTTTTTCTTTATTACTCACTATCATATCTAAATTGTGACAAAAATTATGGTATAGAAATTGAGTCAGAAGAATATACCAAACGTTTGGAAGACTTTAAAGAGGTTTGACTTTAGAAATCAGTGCTTTTGCAATTATTCTAAATGACCAATCCAATTACCTAGACATTTATTACTCAGGAGAGAAATTAGAGAAAAGCTTTGAATGTCAAACATTTGGGTTTGTTTGATAGAGGTGTTTGGGTATTTTTGTTTAAAATGATGTGAAAATTGTGGTTTAAAAATTATTTTGAAAATACTTATTTAAAGTACTCATATTGTTAAAAATGTGTTTGATACTATATTTTTAATAATGTCTTTTCAAAAGTGAAAAAACATAAGAGAATGCCTAACTCAAGGAGTATTTGCATTTTCAATTGTTCTAAATAGAAAAAAATTAATAGATGTCCTGAATATATTGATTTTAAAAATATGTTCGAAAACTTTTAAGAGAAAAGGAAAAAGTAGTTGATTTTTTAATGACTTTTTATATTTTTCATAAAAATGATATTAAAACTTTTTAAAAATGATCTATTAACAAATATTTTAAAGATACCTACTAATCGGACCTTAAATTTCCAATCAAATCACTTACTTTAAGATTGGATTTTTCTGTGTACAAAAAATCAAGTCAAAATTGAAAGTTTTTCACCAAAAACAAAAAGAGCCTTTTACGTTTCCTCGAACATAATGAGGTTTTATCCTGGACACAATAAAAATAAGAGGATAGCTTTGAATGTAGAAGTGGAACATTTGGTAAGAGGTGGGTGGAAAAATTGGTGCATTTGAAATTATTCCAAATGGCCCACAAATTACCTAGACATTTAGTTGGTACTCACTAAAAAAAAATTAAAAAAAGCTCTAAATGTGGGTCATTGGACATTTGAACGTGATGAAAAGAAAAGTAGGCAAGACTTGGAACTTTGAACTTACTATGCTTAGCAAAAAAAAAAACTTTGAACTTACTACGCGTGTACAGGAAATTTATTCAGTTTCAACTTTTATGTAATTCTGCTTCGCCTTGACTCTCTGCTCGGATTCACATGGAAAATTTGTAGTTAATTTCCTCTGTGCAAAAACAGGTGTTTCTAAAGACTTTTATATTTCAATTTTTGGGACAACTATCAACAAGCAATCTAGGTTTTTTTTTTTTTTTTTTAAATATCATAAAAATTTAATAAATCGTCTAAATATTAAATGGATAAAACTTAAGTACAGTATCTTAAGTGTTGTTTCTTAGATTCTCTTCTTAAGATTCATCTATGTAATTACTTAATTAAAAAATATACTTTCATCTCATGAAAAAAAAATCCACATGGCAGAATATTAAAAAGAAAAACTAAGGAAAAATACCTAATTAAGTACCGTACATAAGTCTTGCCCATAATAAATTGTTATTAGCATGCAAAGAAAATGACACAATGACGATCATAAGAATTAGTGAGGATTTTGTCAATTCAACTGTTATGAAAATTATCGTCTTTATAACATTAATTTATAAAATATAGGATAAGTCGAGTCAAAAGACTTGGAAGGTGAACAAGAATGGTGAAGTTTTACTTTTAATTCAATTTTTCACCTTGACCGTGTGCTTGGATTCACACAAGGAAAATGTAGAGTTTTTTTTACATGGAATATACTAATTTATCTTTTATAATTACTATATTTTCTATAATCTTTTTATGTAACAACTAGTTAGAGTATATTAGTAAATTTATTCAAATAATATATTTTATCTTCGCCACTTATTATTATTTTTAGGGTCAAAAGATAGTTCTAGGTATTGGATTGCTTTTCTAAATAAAAAAAAGGGTATGGATTGTTTGGATTCCTTAATAAAATCTTGCAGACAGGAAACGTTACCATCATTGGCCTGGAAGGGATTGGTTGGGTATCCAAATATGTGATTTTTACAACAGGAATATACAGATCATACTGAAACAAAAAACACCCCGAATACTTTTTTAAAATTTATTTTAAATACGGCTTAGCTAAATCAGTTAGAATATTAATGAATAAAACCAATGATCTCTATAATTTGTCCCTAATATATATATATTTTTTTTATATATATACAAGATAGAAATTCTAGTCTAACTTAATCTAAATGTATATGTGTGTGAAAATTCTCTTCTAGAGACTTGAACTCCAGTCCTTATCCTTCATACCTCACAAATACTTATACTTGTGGAGTGACCATCGTACCAAGGGTGTGCGGTGGTGTCCCTAATATTTATTTAACATTCGAAATTTGTATAATGCACACTAAAAATACCTATCAAACATGTACAGTGACCTGTGTTACCAGCAGCAATTTATTAATACTCGCATTTAAAGATCTAACGGTACTCTAGGCATTACATAATCTTAAACAAACAATTGCCTTCAGCAGCATAAATTTAACAAATTATATTGCATTCCAAACAATTCACTATGGTGTGGTTTGGATTTAGATGAAAAGCAGCGCATTTTGAGTCTGCATTTCCTCTTTCTTTCTTTTTTCTTTTTTTTTTTCCAAAAGCACATGAACATAGACTTGCCAGTGGGTCCCGTGCACACACACTACTAATTTGAACGTCCACACATTTCACTGGAATGGCACTGTTAGTGGGTCTCGTGCACTGTTCACGGGACCCATAAACATCTTTTTTCACCAAAACTTTAATTAAAAATAGGTCCCACGATATTATTCACACATTTAAAAATTATTTTGCTACATTGTTTTCAGTTTTCAGCAAAATAAGTTGCATCCAAACGGACCATATATCCTTGCCTGTCCTTGTGAGAGATTGTGGCACTAGGAAAGTGCATTTGGAGTTCAGTTGAGAGTCCATGTGCATAGTTGGTCTAAATTTTGGGTTACGAGCTTCCAATAAATTGTTTGGGGATGTTAATTACATCCATATTCAATTTTACTCTCTCTCTCTCTCTCTCTCTCTCTCTCTCTCTCTCTCTCTCTCTCTCTCTCTCTCACACACACACACACACACACACACACATACACACATATACACACAGATTTGTCACACCATATAAAAAGGAATTCACATGATTTTCCAGATTCATTATTTGTAGAATTTTAGCATAAAGTGTGTTGTATATTAATTGGAGGTGATTTCAGACCATCTAGATTAGGGAAAAAGTGCTCAAAAATTCAAACAAATATGACTTTAAAGAAAAATACTTACGTATATAAGATCTGAATTAACATATTGGAAAACCACTTAATCCAAAAGCTCAAGCTATAAATTATAGCAAAACAATCCAATTTTTGCACCCTACGATCATGTGCTTGAAGCCACACCTAGGGGATGGCATCAGAGATATTACGACATTTTTTTCTCATGTGAGATGTGAAATGTGTATAGTTGTGATTTACAACTATGTTTATATATTAGCTTTAATTTCGTATCAAATTTGATTGTATTTCTGTTCAATCATTTCTCTGTATTTATTATGGGATTTAATGTAAGAGTTGTGGTTAAGAGTTTGATGAAGTCTGTGAAGAAGGAGATTTCACGACTGACTTGTGACTGGCTTGCGAGTGACAAACCGCAAAAAGTCACGTGAAAAGCACATGCTAGAATCTGAAGAGTCTCATGCCAAGCTGGATTTTGTGAGTCACTCATGACTCAAGTCAAGTCATGAGTGACCAGCAAAACTCACTACTTGGAGCTTTTTAAAGTGTGCTTATCTGATACCTTTACTAACACTATATAAGCCCTCAATACCCACAAAATTGGAAGGAGTTTTTCCAAAGAACTTTTGAGAGAGAAAACCTTAGCTATACACTTGAGAGTTAGAGATTGTATACCCACAATCATTTACACCATTTTTCTAAAGGTTTCCTCTACTCCTACCTCTCCATCTACATATCCTTGAGAGGCTTTTAGCCCAAACACTTACCTCACCCAACCTGAGTGTTAAGAGAAATTTTGGTGCATATCAGAGCATTGGATGAAGCCATTGATTGACGAATGCAATTTGGAGCTAATTATGAGATCCAAATAACTAGTGAAGAGATGGCTCCGTCAAACCTGTTAGTAGCTGGAACCTAGAGGGTTCAAGTACATTGGGTAGATTAGGCTTGAATGGTCTTTTTGATATTTGTGTACTCCAACTTTATTCACTAGTGGATTAGTTTTGGTGGGAAAAATGAGCTTTTCGCTTTATTTTTTAAAATATCTAACAAAATGTCATTGTTTTAAAACTATTAAGTACTGTGTCCCTGTTTTGAAACTTAATTTAAAAAAAAAAGATCGAGTTATAGGTGGAACTCGATATTAGCAATGTCAAGTTCCATACATATTTTGTCACTTAATATTTTTTGAAAATTTAAGTGAAACTTGACATTGCTAATGTCGAGTTTCACTTTAAAATATACATATAATTCAATTTTAAGGATATGGAGTTATATACATAAAATAGGGGCATTTTGCTAAATAGTTTCAAAATAAGGACATTGTGCTAGATATTTTAAAAAATAAAGGCAAAAGCCCATTTTCCCCCAATTTCGGCTTGGAGAGCCATGGAGAGGTTTTTCGTCGAGTACTTTGGTTTCCTCTTCGATAACATGTCTCGATATTATCTTGTATTTGCATCTCTCCTCCCTACTCTTTAAGCTTTACATTTATTGTTTATTGTACTTGCTTGTGAGTTAGAGTAGTGTTTCGGTTTTATTATAATTCATTTATTCTTGTTCCACACTTAGTTAAATACGAGTAAAAGTAATTAAGTCGTGATAAGGGTGTTCTCATTCGCAGCATGGCACAAGGAAGCCAACGGTCCCTATGGACCCGTCAGCTTCCCTTAAGCAGACAGAGATCCGAAGAGAGGACACCATAAAGCTGACGACCCCACGGTACCCAATGGGTGTCTTCATAAAAGCTGACGGGAAGCCTTTGGACAAGGCAATTGACCGACGAGGTGAATAGGCTGACGGGTCCAGTGTGGCTTAGCTTAATGCCCACGAACATCTATACAAGGAAATATTTTGTATCCCATGACTAACCCTAATCAAAGGAATCTCTACAAGGAAAAGATTCCAAAAAATACGTGAATTAATGAGGATCTTTACTATAAGGAAAGATCTTCTCCACCAAGAAACAAATGTCAGCTCTACACTACTATAAAAATTCAAAAACTCTCACAAATTAAGATACGCATAATAATACCCTAGCTTTGGCACTCTAGAGTGATAGAAAAATTCTCTTTTCTAACCTAACCTTCAAAGGGTCTTTCGCTGGTACTACACTGGTACTCTCTGTAAGGTTTTCTTTTTATTTTTGTTGCGCAGGTTACCAAGGGCATGTGAGGACCATTCAACTTACTGACAATTTTCAACATTATCAAGCTATATTTTAAAATTGGGGGTCTAAATTGGCTATAGTGTTTACACTATTTGAGCTTTCAAAATGCAATGGCAATGCCGTTGCTCATGCTCTAGCTAGGAAGACTATTTTTATTTTTTTGTTTCATATTTACAAGTTTCGCTTGAACATATTCTTAAGAATATAGTTCTTATTGTTTTGTATGATATTTCATTTAGTATGAATGAAAATCAAAGTTATTTTAACTATCTACCTTTATCATTATTGTTTAATAAGAGAGTTTATTCACATTGAAGTCCCCTAGTAATAAAGATTACCATTCTTATCACAATCCCCATTTAATGTACCAAACGTGCCCTAAATGTCTTCATTGGAAATAATGGGAGATGCCAACTAGTGGAGTTACAAGGCTCTTGGCAATTATAGATTATAGATTATGTGATTTAATTGTTTAATATAGAATATTAACATAATTTTTTAATTTTTATAAACCCAATTGTTAAGGACATATTTTATGTAATTGGCAAATCCTTTGACAAATGCATTTTACTTGTAATTGGGTAGATCTAGGATGAGTTTAGTACTTCTAAAAATAAGTGTTCAAGTCAATTATTAATGCCATGAAGATTAGACCAAGAAACAAGTAAAGAAAAGTTGTTCATTAATGCTTGACAGCAATCTTGACAAAGAGGACTTCTATCTAGTTGTAAAGTCGAAGCTCAACAGAAGCTCAACACAAGTTGATTTTATCGAGACTTACGAAATTAGAATTTTCAAATTTGATTTTCTGCCTTTGCTTGTATATTTGTATAGGGTTTCTTTTTTCACAACCCTAAACATATATAAGACTTATTTTAAAGGCCGCCGTGCATGCAAAAAGTACCCTAGTTCATTATTCTTTCTAAAGAAGCTATTGCGTCTTTATGCCAAGGGTTTTGTGACCAATGAGCTTCCTAATCTTCGTTGTTGATGAACTGAAGAACTTTGTAGCCAATAACCTCTTCAAGTTGTTAGAGTTAGTCATGTACCAGGATCCATGCACATTGGTTAGTCACGTACTGGGATTTATGCATCAAGGGAAAGATTGCCGCTACAATACAAGTCCAATTGGGTATTGGGGTAAAGGTTCAACTATAGGTTAGTATTTCAGGATAAGCCAAAGGATTTGATAAGATTCTTTATACTTGTAACCGTTTGTGATTGATAATAGTGGATTCTTGGGAGTGGTAACCTTAAAATCACCCAGTGGGGTTTTGGCTCGGTGGTTTTCTCCATTCGTAAAAAGGTTAGATTTTTCTAACTATGTGTACAAAAAATCAAGTCAAAATTGGAAGTTTTTCTTCTTAAAAACAAAAAAGACTTTTATGTTTCCTCTTAGTGATCTTTTCTCCTAGACACAATAAAAATTAGAGAAAAGCTTTGAATGTGGAACATTTGGTAAGAGGTTGGCTGGAAAAATTGGTGCATTTGCAATTATTCCAAATGGTCCACAAATTACCCGGACATTTAGTTGGTACTCAAAAAAAAAAAAAAGGAAAAAGCTTTGAATGTGGGACATTGGACATTTGAACGTGATGAAAAGTAAGGCTTGGAACTTGGAAGTTACCACATGTGTACAAGAAACTGATTCAGTTTTAACTTTTATGTAAATTCCGCTTCACCTGACTCTCTGCTCAGATTCGCATGGAAAATTAGTAGCTAATTTCCTCTCTGCAAAAACACGTGTTTCAAAAGACTGAGGATCTGTTTAGTAATGTAACTCAAACAACAATTTTCAGTATTTAAATATTATAACTCGTATTTCTAACCCAAATATATTTTCACAACACTTAAACAACTTTACTAGAAATCTCTTATCAAACTAGCCTTGACATTTCAATTTTTGGGACAACTATCAACAAGTAATCATCAATAAAATAAAAATCATAAAAATTTAATGAATTATCAAAATATTAAGTTGTTATTAGCATGCAAAAAAATTAGTCAGAATCTATATATCACAACAGAGTAATCATTCACACCATTCCTTATAAACCTGATGCTCTTTATGAAGCATCTAGGTATTGACCAAATCACAAATATATATATATATATATATATATATATATATATATTTATGATATGTGTACAGATGCTTTAATTGATGCTCATGGACTTCCAGTTATCCAGATTACTATTGTAAGAGTCCCCCAATACATGCGATCAAAGGGATATATCACAATCAATACGAACTTCCACATTAAGAGAAATAACTTGAAGTCTTAATTTACCCAAAGTAGGTAATCCGAGGAACTAAACACTTAAAAAATGTTGGAAAATATCAATTTTCCCAAGGTATGTGGTCCGAAGAGCCAAGCATAGCCAAGGTTCTGTTTAATTCTTAAAGATGATGGAAGATATCAATTGTCCCAAGGTATGTGATCCAAGGAGCCAGGCATAGCTAAGGTTCTGTTTGATTCTTAAAGATGATGGAAGATATCAATTTTCAAAGGTATGTGATCCGAGGAGTCAGGCATAACCAAGGTTCTGTTTGATTCTTAGAGAAACAACAAATGTAACGCATAAAGCAATAGACTATATAGAATTGGAAAAACTTTCATTAATAATAATACATTCGCAGGTTATTTATATTCCAGAGACGTGGTACAACATTTTCATCCAGATCTTCAAGATAATAAGCCCCTATCCCTGCTACTGAGATGATGCGATATGGCCCTTCCTAGTTTGGCCCTAGATTTCCCCAAGCTAGATTTTTTGCAATACCTAGAACTTTCCTTAACACCAAATCCCCTGGTGCCACTGGTCTTAACTTCATGTTTAAGTCATAACCCTGTTTAAGCTTGTGCTGATAGTATGCTAGTTGAACCATAGTATTTTCCCTTCGTTCTTCAACCAAATCCAGACTCTTTTCTAACAATCCATCATTGTTGCTCGGACTAAAAGAGCTCATCCTCAGCATTGGAAAACTTGTCTCGAGAGGAATTACTATCTCAGCCCCATAAGTCATTGAAAAAGGAGTCTCTCTTGTGGACTTATAGGGCGTAGTCCTGTAAGTCCAAAGAACACGTGGAAGCTCTTCCACCCATTTCCCCTTAGTATCATCCAACCTCTTCTTAAGCCCATTAACTATTACCTTATTAACAGCTTCGGCCTGTCCATTCCCTTACGGATAAGCCAGAGTAGAATATCTGTTTGTAATACCCAGATTGCAGCAATATCTTCTAAAGGCTTTATTATCAAACTGAACGTCATTATCTGAGATAAGAGTATGAGGAATTCCAAATCGAGTGACAATATTTCTCCAAAAAAATATTCTTGCGTACAGGTCCCTAATATTTGATAGTAGCTTAGCTTTAACCCATTTACTGAAGTAATCTGTGCCGACCAACAGAAATCTCTTATTTCCTACTGCCTTAAGGAAGGGTCCTACAATATCCAAGCCCCATTGTGCAAAAGTTCAAGGACTAGATAGAGGATTGAGGACTCCCCCTGGTTGATGAATGTTGGGAACAAACTTCTGACATTAATCACACTTCTTTACATACTCCAGTGCTTCTTTCTGCATATTGGGCCACCAATATCCTTGGGTAAGGGCTCTGTGAGATAAGGATCTTCCTCCTGTATGACTTCCATAAATCCCCTCATGAAATTCTTCTAAAAGCAGCTCTGTTGCTTTAAGGTGTATACACAGCAGGTATGGTCCAAAAAAAGAATGCTTGTATAATTTTTTATCCTTGGACAGCCAAAACCGAGGAACCTTCCTACGTACTTTGTCAGCCTCAGATTTTTCCGCAGGTAAGATATTTTCCTTAAGATACAACACAATAGGGTCCATCCAACTAGGTCCCACTTTAAAGTAATGAACACAGACTATATTTACATTCATCTTAATAGGCACACACAAATCCTCCACTAAAATAATCTGAGACAAACTCTGTACCGATGACGTTACCAGGGTAGCTAGAGAGTCAACATGAGTATTCCTATTCCTGGATATTTGCACTAAGGTAAGAGATTCAAAATTTAACCACAAACATCTAACCTGATTTAAATACTCCTACATCATCGGATCTCTAGCTTCTAGCTCCCTTTCCACCTAACCTACAACCAATCTTGAATCTAAGAGCATCTCCACAGCTTTCCCTCCCATCTTCTGAACCATGGTCATTTCTACCAAGAGACCTTCATACTCAGCTTCATTATTTGTGGCCGAGAAACTCATTCTTAAAGATTTTTCAATGACGATCTTTTTTGGAGATATTATAACCAACCCACTCCTGATCCTCTTTGATTTGTTGCACCATCCATGTACACCTTCCACGATAGAGACTCCTTCAGGGAGATCATGCCAACTGATTTTTCATCCATGTCCGATTTCTTCATATTTTCTTCTAATGATGGTTCAGCGAACTTGGTCATTAAGTCAGCGAGGGCCTGACCTTTCACAGAGGTGCGTGGCATGTAGTTAATATCAAAAGCCCCTAGAAATGTTCCCTACTTGGCAATCCTTCTCGTATAATCAGCACTCTGAAGTAAAGACTTAAGTGGGAGTTGGGTTAAGACCACAACTGTGTGAGACTGGAAGTAATGAGGAAGCTTTCGCGTGGCATGTACCACTGCCAAAATGGCTTTTCCAGCGGTAAGTAGCGGATTTCAGCTTCCTGCAATGACTTATTTACATAATAGACCAGTTTCTGAACACCGTTGTCAACCCTTATCAGTACCAAGATGACAACATGGGAAACCACAGCAATATAAGCAAACAATACCTCATCTACCTCGGGATTAGACATAATAGGTGGCCGAGAAAGATATTCTTTAAGCTGTTGAAAAGCCAAAGCACACTCCTCAGTCCATTCAAATCCCTTCCATTTATTCAGCAATTGGAAGAAAGGCCTACATCTGTCCGTGGACCAAGAAATAAATCGATTTAAGGCAGCCATCATTCCTGTTAATCTCTGAACCTCCTTAGGATTACGAGATGGTTGCAAGCTGTTAATTGCCTTAACTTGATCAGGATTAACTTAGATTCCACGATGTGTAACCATGAAGCCCAGAAATTTACCGGATCCCACGCCAAAAGAGCATTTGGAAGCATTTAAGCGCAACTTATATTTCCTTAGTGTCTCAAAGATGTTTTCAAGATTCGCAACATGCTCGGACACCACCTTACTCTTTACCACCAAGTCATCCACATAAACTTCAATGCTCTTCCCCAACTGCAATTTGAACATCCTAGTCATCATCCTTTGGTAAGTAGCCCCTGCATTCTTCAAACCAAAAGGTATTACCTTATAATGATAGTTTCCTGTAGGAGTGACGAAGGCTGTTTTCTCTTGATTGTCCAAAGCCAAAGGTATTTGGTGATAACCTTGAAAAGTATCTAGAAAACTCATCTAAGCATGCCCAGCCGTGGCATCCACCAACTGATCAATGCGAGGCATAGGGAAAGGATCTTTGGGACACGCTTTATTCAAATCAGTAAAGTCTACACATACCCGCCACTTGCCATTCTTCTTCTTAACCACCACCGTATTAGTGTTTTATAATAATTATCTTTGATGTCTTAAAATGATTTGAAAAATGAAATTTCAAAATTTTAATTTATTAAGATCCAATCATGAAAAAATGTGTTGAACCAATCAGAAGATGAATGAAAATTTATCATTTTACATGTCTTTATTGTATTTTAATTGGTTGAATTGTATGTGACCTAATTATCAATAAGTGAAAGATATAAATTACTTTTCTATTGTTTGATATTTCATATATGTACCCTTTGAAATCTTATGTGAAAAGTGTTTTCATTAAAAAAGAGTCACATGAAAGAACGCACTTGGTTGGTTGAGTAGCAACTCATGCCATAGAAATGTAAGAGGAAAATTTAAAAACTTGAATATGAAAACATCTTATTGCTATTTCCATAACAAAGGAGCCATCTAAGAGTTATTGCTCTGAAAGTAAATGATACCTCTTGAAGTAAGTAAAGTCTCTTTTTTGATGAACAAGTAAAGTCATGTCTCCTGGTTATGACTATAAAATTCTACTATAGTACTTTGGTATTTTATTTTGCCTATTAGCCTATTTTTTTAAAAATTTTTTATATAAGATAGAAATTCTACTTTACCGTAATTTAAGTGTATATGCGTGTGAAAACTCCCTCTTGGTGACTTGAACCATGACCCTTACTCCCCATACCCCACACCCCACACCCCACAAAAGCTTAAACTTGTAAAGTGACCATGCACCAAGAGTGTGCGGTGGTGCCTATTAATTTATTAAAGTCTAATTGCAAAGGTAACATTTTCATTGGCAATATATAACTATTAAGGAAATTATTTTTTAAAGTATAACTAGTAAGGAAATTTTATAGACTTATCACGCATATCATTTGCTATTAAATTATCTTTTATTTTTCTATCTTTGGATGTCAAAAAAAAAAAATTCTTTTATTTTTCTTCTCAATCAAACAAATAAAATTTTTATTGGTTTTCTATTCTTTTATTTTTCCATCATTTCAACTAGACACGCATGGTAAAAAACTAAATCTAATATATATATATATATATTTATATATATTCACTTTTCTACTCTCCTAATATTTTTTATTTCACTTTTCTATTCTTTCAACCAAACAAAGTCTAAATATCATGCTATTGTATTATAATCCCCGAACCCAGTTCCCAGACCCCTCCTCTCCAATTTCTTCTACAAAAAAATAAGGGGAAAGGGTGTGACAAGTAGAAAGTGATGGTACTAAAAAATCAGGGGAAAGGAATTTCTTCTTAGCACGCTGGAATGCTAACCAATTAGTTCATTCAATCCATGTTATAAAATTATATTCCCTTGTTTATTTGCCTCAATCTGAAAACAGCTCATGCTGAAACTCAATGCCAATTATCCAAAGAAAATCAAGAGGGAGGGGAAAAAAAACAATGCTATTGACGTTGTGACGCACTGACATGCAAAAACCCTACTATATATCAACGGTTAGCTATTTTCCCACGTGTACGTTCTAAAAATCTCTCCATGTTTACCAGACCTGTGTGACTTCTTCAAATCAAATGAAGCAATAAGAAAACCGCATGTCTGATGTCTCTTCCACTGCTATAATTATACACAGGAGGTCCTTCACAGGCAAAATGTGCTCACTACACTTGAACAAAATAGAGGTAAGGAAATGAATGCAATGACTGTGCTTTGTAAATACACAATGAATGCAGAACTTTGAATTTTGTAACTTGAAAGCTTGGCCAATATTAATTAATTGTTCTCTGATCTGACCACCAGTCCCCACTTATATTTTGGATAAATTTAAAATGCTTTAAGCCTAGCTTTTAAGCACCAACCTTTTCATTTTAAAGTAATGTGGCTTTCGCACCCAACTTAGCTTGTACTGAGGTTATATAAATGACTCCTGAAATTATTGAAAAGGTATTGGGTTCCGTTACTTACGTCCTCTCTTCAAAGCTTAATGCTCAAACCAACCGAAAGTTAATCGCCCTCTAGTCTAAACAAAGGGTTTATACCCTGAAATTTGCATAACAAGAACAAATTTTGCTATAAGAACTCCAACAACTACTTGATACCCTAGCCTGGCTTTCTTTCCGAAGGATGGGGTTTATCCTAAAGTAACTTAATAAGATTTTCATCATTACATATTAGAAATAAAATTGAAAGAATTCCAGTTCTTTAACACATTTTCCCATGCATAAATTAATTCTATTTTCTCTTAGTGCCTATAACTACTGCTTGAGCTGATTCTCCTACTTTTGTTGCTTTGTGGCAATAGGTGGACGTGGAATGGAAGTATAGAACTTTTTTGGAGCATGTCAATGTTAAATGGCATCCTCTAATAAACAAGGATAATCGAATAGAACAATCGTTTTTTTTTTTTTTTTAAAATATTCTTTGCTTGAACTTGAGGATCCATGATGGGTGGACAATAACATTTTGATTATATATAATTTGAGAAAAATTTCCATAGTACCATAGAAACAACCCAAACAAGATAAGAACTGCCTGGAGTATTTAACAACAGAAGCTACGTTGAGGATTCTCATTTTCTCAAACAATCATCTATGCTGCCTTTTACATTGAGAATCATTGACTTTTGCTATTTGCCTTAAAAATAATTAGCCAGCAAATATCATATACTATTCTTCCACTATATAGAACTTATGGGAATATGCTTGGATCATGTTTTCTGATTTTGTTTTCCTTTGTAACTCAATAGTCTTAGAAACACAAACCATTATACAAGAGAATATCAAGGGAGAGAATTTGAAGAAAAATCAGATTAACTAATTTCCTTGGCAATTAGCACTTTTAGTTTCATTAAGAGTCCAGGCTCCACTTTTTATTTTTATTTTGAGAATTAGGATCCAATTAGATATATCATATATGGTACAACTAGCATAAGTAAGCAAAAAGAAGAAATTAAGTTAAAGTGGTATGGACTTGCCTTATAAAGAACAAGAATAAGCGAGTTGAGAGAAATCACACGACAAGAACTTCGCTGGAAGTAACTATTTCTGCCAATTTTAAATACTAACCGTAAATCCTATTCCCAACATATACAGCCAATGACAGTCACATTTATACTACTTATAAACTTATTCAACGTAGAGTTTAAATTCTATTGGGTCTTGGTGTAAAACTTTTGGATTAATTTCACTTTCAATACCAACATGTCTTGAATCCCTTGTTGTTTTTGGATTTTCCAATGTGCATTAGGCTCTTAAATTATTGGTGGTTTCTTTGATTACCGACACTTGAATTGTTGATTCTTGAACAAGTTGGACAAGAATTTCAAATTATGTGTCCATAGGGGATTTCATTGATGCTTCATTGATCAGTATTCCAAAATAATCTTATAGGGCATATATGAACTCCACTCTATTGGTGCATAATCACGATGCATTTGCGATTTGAAACCATTCTTATGCCTTTCCTTAATTTCAAGGAGCAACAAGGAAAATCATGAGGTGTTATAAGGTGTAGTAGAGAACAATCCTTGAAAAATAATCTTTGCCTTTGAATCTTGATCGTCTAAAATGACAGTTTAGTGAAGTTGAAGAGCCAAGCCACTTTTTCAATAAGAGGGGAAAGACATTTAACAGTTCATTTTTCTTCTCATTATGCCATCAATGTACATTAAAAAAAAAAAAAGCGCTAAGAATGAGATAATCTCATAACTATTTAATCCTTTAAAAAAAAAAAGGAATGAAGTTTTGTTGGATTTTTTTGGCTTTTAATATGAATTTATGAACAATTTCATTAGTTAATAGATTTTACAAACAATTTTCCAAAGTATCATCTCGAGTCTTTGAGACTCAAGTTTACTAAAGGAACTTGAGTGTCTAAGAGTTGAGTTCCAAGCTGATATGAATAAATAATCCATGCGGAAAAGAAGGAAAGGCAAACCTAATAAGGAGAAAAAAAAGATCTAAAGAAGAAAAAGAAGATTTGGAGAAGTGTACAACAACTAAGCAAAACCCACAGCCCCAACATGCACAAATCCCTATAACCAACGGCTTCCACGTTGATTTTTTCTTCCTCATCAAATTGTCACCACTTAGAACTTGTGTTCCATTATTGAACTTGAGTTTCAAAGCCTAGAGATGGTAGTTTACAAAATAAATTTGCAAACTTGAAAACTAACTAAATTGTTTTAGGTCATTTTGTAGTGATACTTTGGGTTAAATAATGTGTTTGAGTTTGATAAGAGTGTATAATTAAGTCTATGTGTGTGTATGTGTTTAATAGTTAGATTGCTTTTCCAAAAAAAAAAAAAAAAAAAAACTAAATTGTTTCGAATCTTGTCATGGAATTCTCCCTTTTTATACTCCCTTCCCCCCTTTCATCTCAGACCTCCATGTGTAGATTAGATTGCTAGTAACTTTGATACTTGTCCTAGCAGCACTTTTCTAAAGTCCTTATAAGTAGCTATAAGGCTGAAAGCTACTATTCAAGTATCATTTCTACATTAATGCGGTTAGGAGGTTAGATGTAGAGTATTCAATGTGGTAGTAGCAATTTTCTTTCCAGATATTTCTCATTTCTTTGGTGACTCACCTCTCAATGAAGCTTATCCTTCCAAGCATGGTTGTCCATTGCCCAGTGTTTGATGGGTGGTCGAACTTTAGACTTCCGCTTTAATTGACCGAGGAGAGATTGCTCCTAGGACAACATCACATGTTCATTATGATCAGTCCTCTTCCTCGGCTTAGTAATCTACTCACCCGCGCTACTAAGTGTTTGTATTCGGGCTTTATGACATCCTCGGGCACGGCCCACGGCCCACGACCCAATATCCTTATTTAAGCCCTTCATCCCTATAATATAAATACACACACACACACACACACACACACACACACACATAAAACTAAAACATCTGAAACTCTCAGAATTTTCGACGTCAACACAATATTTAAATAAAAATATCATTTTATTTAAATAAAATTACTTTTGTTTAGTCCAAACTTAACAAAGAGTGAAACGCTATCTCTCTAACAAGTCTAACTTAAACTCAAACTCATCATTATCATTTTCTTAAAATAAAATTTTTTTTTAATCCAAACTTAATAAGGAATGAAACTCTATCTCTCTAACAAGTCTAACTTAAACTCAAACTCAAACATTGATAATTTATCTCCAAATTTTCCAGTTGAAGCCTTTGAAGCTCTTATAATTTTTCACGTCAGCACAATATTTAAATAAAATTATCATTTTTATAAATTTTTGTAAGTCATTGAACGTTTAAGTAAAGGATTTTTCATCAAATTGTAACACAAATTGAAGTCATACAAAAACAAATCATGCAATGATGTAGTTTCTTAATTTTTTTTATAAAATTATTTTAGTTTGTCTCACAAATAGGTAAGTTCTCATACATAGCATGGGTTAGCGATTAGTATATATATAAAACCGAAGCCTCTGAAGCTCTTATAATTTTCCACATCAGCACAATATTTAAATAAAATTATCATTTTATTTAAATAAAATTATTATTTTTTTAATTCAAACTTAACCAGAAGTGAAACTGTATGTCTCTAACAAGTTCAGTTTAAACTCAAACTCGTCATTATCAATTTTTTTAAAATAAATTTATTTTTGTTTAATCAAAACTTAACAAGGAGTGAAACTCTATCTCTCTAATAAGTCTAACTTAAACCCATACTCAAACATTAATAATATATATATAAACAAAAATTATGATAGGACTTAAAAAAAAAAAAAAAAAAAAAAAGACTAACGTTGAAAAAAAAGAGATTCGCGTTGATGATCGTGGGTTTGGTTTTTTGTTAAAATTTCTACTAATTATTTTTTTATATTGTACATGACAGATAGAACATCTCTATTTGTTTGGAGAAAAATCAAATGCAACCTATGTCTTCTAGTCTAAGGAACGATAAATTTTTATTTGGTATATTATATATAAATTTGTTGAATTTGGTTTGGTTCTGAAATAGAATTTGGGAATTTTATAAATTTTGAAGTTTTAAGTTTTGGGGTTTTTGATATTTGTGTCTCAGTAAGTTGATCTTAACTCTTCACCTTAAATGCTTTTTATTTAAATTCATGTGATTTTTTGTTTTCTTATTGAAAGCTATAATTTTTGCTTGATTAATTATTTGTTTGGGTTAATTTCAATTAATTATTTGTTTGGATTCAACATAAAAGATAATGAAATTAACCAATTAGATATTATAATTTTGATATTATTCCATGTTTTGAATTGTTTATATTGTTATTGCTACGAGAAAGTCATATTGCTACTCAAATTTGAAACTTGATGTATCTTCCTTATATCATGGTCTTTGTTTATATATTTGTAGTTTATATTAGTTTTGAGTGTGCGTGTATATATAACTATTGAGAGTTTTGCTTTATTAATTTAAGAA
The DNA here is from genome assembly GCA_032878915.1 of Castanopsis chinensis. NCBI lineage: Eukaryota > Viridiplantae > Streptophyta > Magnoliopsida > Fagales > Fagaceae > Castanopsis > Castanopsis chinensis. Next base: position 10,429,416 of record JAVQMG010000096.1, on the reverse strand, counting down.
CTGTAAATTATTTTTTAGGTTTCGGTAACTATGCTCTTATAACTCAATAACATTCAATGTTAGACAACACTTCTGAATTATGGAAAAGTACATAAGTTAAATATTTCTTCATTGGTAATTAATTAGAAAAGTGATTTGAGAAACCAGCCTGGAAAACCAGACAGGACTAATATTGAACCAAAACAGGAAGGAAAAAAAAAATGAAAAAAGAGGAAAGACCTTAAGAAACATCAGCTAGGACCAAGGGAACTAGGTCGCCAGGAATGTCATCTATCTAAAATTGAAAAACTGAACCAGTTCTAGACTTTTTTGCTAGAGCATCAGCAACTGAATTACAATTACGCAATCTGACAGGAAAAAAAAAAAAAACTCATGTTTATGAATGAATATAATGTAGTTTTGAAATTTGAGAAAATATTATAGCTAGTAAGAAAAAAAGTAACAAATATTTTAATTATTATAATAATTAAAATTTATAAGATTAAAACGCATGCCAAATGTGGTTAATTTTAGGAAATTTTAGGACATCAAATTAGAGTGCAACTTGAAAATTTCACTGAGGGAAGAAAAATTATAAATAATTACATTCGCTTTTGAAATAAAATACATCTTAAATATTGAAAAAAGAGAAAAGAAAAACCCGGTTGAAAAAACAGTTTGCAATTCGGCACTGACTTTAGATATTTTTGAATTTCCTCTTGGTTGCACTCTCACACTCATTAAAAGGTTTTGTTTCTCTCTCCATTTATTTCCGTTAGATTTTGGTTCTTTTTTTTTTCACTCCAATTTTTAGTGTTTGATTAAAAAATTGTTTGGTGTTTTGACTTTTTAAGTTCTTTAAAGGTATTTTTAATACAGAATCAAACATAGCTCATGGTGCCACTATTCTGCACATACATTCATTGAGGACCTTTCTTTCAAGGAAGCTCTCAAGGGGTCTTCTAGAGAAACTCTCGGACAAGCATTCAACATGATCACCATGTTGGAGAAGCAGTGAAATTTAGGGGTGTTCATTCATTCAGTAGGCACGGTTGGAGCTAAAGAATCAGATTGCCTTTTGCTCGATTCCATGAAATAAGAGGCAAATGATTTCAGTATGGTAAACTAGCCTCTTAATATGTTTACCAATCACTGCAGATACCTACCAGGAGTGTGATGAAGTTTATGTGTTTATGGAGTGCCAATTTTTTTGTGCTAGATCTCATCAAGCTCTGGATGTTATACCAATATATTATAACCCAAGATTACATTTTGAGGATAATATATAGAAAATAGATTGATATTTTATATGCTTTGATAAGATAAAAGGAGTATCAAAAGTACGTTTTATTTATGAGTGGTAGAATTCATAATAAATGGATTTGTCTATACTTTTATGTGTGAGTTATTTTTAAAAAAAAAAAACAATACTTATTATATGTGTGAAAAGGTGCTTTGGATTCTTTTTTGTGTGTGGGTTTTTGTAGGAATTTTTGTATTATTTTCTTTATTTATTATTTTTATAGATACAAGAGTACTTTAAATTTATGGCATCTACTACATAATGATTGCCCTTTATTACTAGGTTATGATACAAATTAATTGGCTTCCGGGATAGGTGTTGATTAAATCTCACATACAAGGATAAAACATTTTTTCCAATTAAGCTAAATGGAACCTACATGAATCTTAGTCATTGTGACGTAAATTTTTGTAAGGTGGCATACTCCTTGAGAAAAAAAAAAAAAAGTTTTCTTTTCTTAAAATTCCACCTTATCAAAACTTTGTATTTATGACCACTGCGCACCCTTAGTGCGGTGGCCATTCCACAAGTATAAGTGCTTATAGCCTGTGGAGTGTGGATGGCAAGGGCAGAGGTTCAAGTCTCTAGGAGAAAGTTTCACACATATATATACTTAAATTAGATTAGAATATAATTTCTATCTTACATAAAAAAAAAAAAAATTATATTTATGTCAGTGTATTAATTACTTTCCAAATGTTAATGGAATAAATGCATTTATTGCCTTTAATTAATAATTTAAATATAGCCTGTAGGGGGCAAGGGCGGAGATTCAAATCTCTAGAAGAGGGTTTCACACATATATACACTTAAATTAGACTATAATAGAATTGTTATCTTGTATAAAAAAAAAAAAAAGGTTTATATTTATGTCAGTCTATTAATTACTTTCCATATGTTAATGGGATAAATGCACTTATTCCCTTTAATTAATAATTTAAATATGGTTATTTTTTTGTAAAATTTATATGAAAAATATATTTATTTGGAATATTTGTCATAAAAAAGTTAAAAAATGAGTTTGGAATATGTCATTTTCTCTCATATTTAGTTTCTTTGGCAACATTTGAAAAAAAAAAAAAAAAAGGCAAAAACGTAAATTTAATAACAAATGTATAAAATTATAAAAAAAAATAATTCCGTGCTTAAATTAGTAGAAATTATGAATATATGTGAACTAACTAAACTAACATGGTCATATTTTTATTTTTATTTTTATTTTTATTTTTATTGATATTAACAATTTCTCCCCTTTTAAAGTAATTATTTTTCTATGCAAATGAGTTTAGAGGATAGAGAAAAGTAAAATGGGGGAAGCTTTTAGCATAAGAAATGCTTGTATATATTTAGATAAGCACTGTAGCGTTGTATATAGTTTATGCGAAATAGAGAATCAAAAGAAGCTAATCCTCTCTCCTCTTAGCTACAATTATATATATTTTTTCATTTTTATGAATTTTATATAATTGGATGAGAATGCTCCTCTAAATGTTTTTGAAACGGTAACAAGTATAAAATAAATAAATAAAAAATACACATAAAATATCTTAAATAAATATTTAAACACAAAATAAATCGTTATTTTATATTTAGTTTTTGCAATCACGTGGCCGCAAAAACGCCACTTTTCTGACCAATGGGACATGCATGGATATGTGAGTGCTGGACCCGGACCCATTTCACCCCAAGCCAACAGATAGGTCTGTAGGCACCAGGGGGGGTGGGCTACACCTACTAACTCCCCCTAAAATATCTGGAAGAACTCCCCTTAAAATATCTGTTATATTCTTCCAAAATCCATTATATACTTATGTAAAGTTGAGTTCGGCACAAACTGTGCGCGGGGGGGCTACCCCTACTGACTCCCCCTAAAATATCTTGAAGAACTCCCCCTAAAATATCTGTTATATTCTTCCAAAATCCATTATATACTTCCGTAAAGTTGAGTTCGGCACAAACTGTGCGCATATTGCAGTACACTATATGTATATTATCTGTGTATTGTTTAGACACTTTTTTAATAATTTTTTATTAAAAAAGAGTCTTGTGATACTATTTACATATTTAAAAATTATTTTACTACAATACTTTCAGTTTTTAATTTTCAATTTTCAGCTGTATCTAAACGGACACTAAATAAGAAATTAAAAAAAAAAAAAAAAAACACAAATTTAAAAGTTTTAAAACACAACAATAGTTTTACAATACTTTTGTTTTTAATTAAAATAGACTTACAATAAATTATTTTATTTTACCATTAATATATTGACACCTTAATTTATTATAAAAATATTGTGAAATTTTGTGGTGTTACCAAATAACTTCTTCTACTTTAAACAATAACTCTAAATAAATGTCACCAACCCAACTCTTACCTTTATATTTTGTTAAACTTTTGACCAATATTCACCCTTATGTTTTACTCTTTTTTTTTTTTAAGAGAATTTTATCTTATAGCATTCGCTCTTGATGATAACTCTTTATTATCAAATTAAAACATGAAATATTCACGCTTATGTCAAACTTTACACAAAATAATAATAATAATAATAACAACAACAGCATTATCTTTTTTTTTTCCTCAATCTCCACTTTCATAGAAATCCAAATTTTAAATAATTAGAATAATAGAGAAATAAAAGTTGAAATTTATTTGTTTAATTTATTTTGAGAAATTAAATTATATATCTAAACTTTAGTAACTATGACGATCAATCTTTAGTAACTATGAATGGGATGTTTTACCATTGTTTATTTATTTTACAATTGTTTAATATTAATAGATTTTATATGACAACTACTACTATTTATAATTTTGTTATTACTATTGATTAATATCTTTAGATTATTTCTTATTATTATCTTCTATATTGTCCCTCCCTAAAACTGAAATCACCCACCAATCCTCGTAAAAGATCGTCTTACATAATTGACAAATCACAAATCCAACGGTGCGTGATGTTTTCACTTTTCTCGTCCAGCATTTATGGCTTTTCCGTACCACCGTCCTATATTTTTTTCTCAAAGGTCTGGGCCAGCCCTATATTTGATGAATTGAATAAACTCCAACTGTTCCTTCTACTTCTGCACATACATTCATTGAGGACCTTTCTTTCAAGGAAGCTCTCAAGGGGTCTTCTAGAGAAACTCTCGGACAAGCATTCAACATGATCACCATGTTGGAGAAGCAGTGAAATTGAGGGGTATTCATTCATTCAGTAGGCACGGTTGGAGCTAAAGAATCAAATTGCCTTTTGCTCGATTCCATGAAATAAGAGGCAAATGATTTCAGTATGGTAACTAGCCTCTTAATATGTTTACCAATCACTGCAAATGATGAAGTTTATGTGTTTATGAAGTGCCAATTTTTTTGTGCTAGATCTCATCACGCACTGGATGTTATACCAATATATTATAACCCAAGATTACATTTTGACGACAATATATAGAAAATAGATTGATATTTTATATGTTTTGATAAGATAAAAGGAGTATCAAAAGTACGTTTTATTTATGATTGGTAGAATTCGTAATAAATGGATTTTTGCATACTTTTATGTGTGAGTTATTGAAAAAGAAAACAATACTTATTATATGTGTGAAAAGGAGCTCTGGAATTTTTTTTTTTTTTTTTTTTTGTGTGTGGGTTTTTGCAGGAATTTTTGTATTATTTTATTTATTTATTATTTTTATAGATACAATAGTACCTTAAATTTATGGCGCTTACTACATAATGATTGCCCTTTATTACTAGGTTATGATACAAATTAATTGGCTTCTAGTGTAGGCGTTGATTAAATCTCACATACAAGGATAAAACATTTTTTTTTTCAATTAAGCTATATGGAACTCACATGAATCTTAGTCATTGTGACGTAAATTTTTGTAAAGTGGCATACTCCTTGAGGAAAAAAAAAATTTTTTCTTTACTTGACATTCCATCTTATCAAAACTTTGTATTTCTGACCACTACGCACCCTTAGTGCTGTAGTCATCTCATAAGTATAAGTGCTTATAACTTGTGGGGTGTGGAGGGCAAGAACGGAGGTTCAAGTCTTTAGGAAAAAATTTCACATATATATACACTTAAATTAGACTAGAATAAAATTTCTATCTTATATAAAGAAAACAAATTTATACTTATGTCAGTGTATTAATTACTTTCCATATGTTAATGGAATAAATGCATTTATTCCCTTTAATTAATAATTTAAATATAGCCTGTTGGGAGGGCAAGGGCGGATGTTCAAATCTCAAGGAGAGAGTTTTAAACATATATACACTTAAATTAGACTAGAATAGAATTTTTATCTTGTATAAAAAAAAAAAGTTTATATTTATGTTAGTCTATTAATTACTTTCCATATGTTAATGGGATAAATGCATTTATTCCCTTTAATTAATAATTTAAATATGGTTATTTTTTTATAACATTTATATGAAAAATATATTTATTTGGAATATTTGTCATAAAAAAGTTAAAAAATTAGTTTGGAATATGTCATTTTCGCTCATATTTAGTTTCTTTGGCAACATTTGAAAAAAAGAAATAAAAGGCAAAAAAGTAAATTTCATAACAAATGTATAAAATTAAAAATAATAATAATTCCGTGCTTAAATTAGTAGAAATTATGAATCTATGTGAATTAACTAAACTAACATAGTCATATTTTTATTTTTATTGATATTAACAATTTCTCCCATTTAAAGTAATTATTTTTCTATGCAAATGAGTTTAGAGGATAGTGAAAAGTAAAATGGGGGAAGCTTTTTGCATAAGAAATGCTTGTATATATTTAGATAAGCACTGTAGCGTTGTATACAGTTTTATGCAAAATAGAAAATCAAAAGAAGCTAATCCTCTCTCCTCTTAGCTACAATTATATATATTTATATTTGCATTTTTATGAATTTTATATAATTGGATGAGAATGCTCCTCTAAATGTTTTTGAAACGGTAACAAGTATAAAATAAATAAATAAATAATACACATAAAATATCTTAAATAAATATTTAAATACAAAATAAATCGTTATTTTGTATTTAGTTTTTGCAATCACGTGGCCGCAAAGACACCACTTTTCAGACCCATGGGACATGCATGGATATGTGAGTGCTGGACCTGGACCCATTTCACCCCAAGCCAACAGATAGGTCTGTAGGCACCAGGTGAGGAAGCCAGAGGGGGCCCCGGGGGGGGCACCTACCCGTACTGACTCCTCCTAAAATATCTGTTATATTCTTCTAAAATCTATTATATATTTCTATAAAGTTGAGTTCGGCACAAAATGTATCCTGACATTAAATAAGAAATTAAAAAAAAAAAACACAAATTTAAAAGTTTAAAAACACAACAATAATTTTACAATACTTTTGTTTTTAGTTAAAATAGACTTACAATCAATTATTTTATTTTACTATTAATGTATTGACACCTCAATTTATTATAAAAATATCGTGAAATTTTGTGGTGTAAACAACTTCTTCTACTTTAAACAATAACTCTAAATAAATGCCACCAACCCAACTCTTACTTTTATTTTTAGTTAAACTTTTGACCAATATTCACCCTTATGTTTTACTCTTTTTGTTTTTTATAAGATACTTTTATTTTATAGCGTCTACTCTTTATGATAACTTTTTATTATCAAATTAAAACACGAAATATTCACCCTTATGTCAAACTTGACACAAACTAATAGTAATAGTAATAACAACAACATTATCTTTTTTTTTCCTCAATCTCCACTTTCATAGAAATCCAAATTTTAAATAATCAGATTAATAGAGAAATAAAAGTTGAAATTTATTTTTTTAATTTATTTTGAGAAATTAAATTATATATCTAAACTTTAGTAACTATGATGATCAATCTTTAGTAACTATGAATTGGATGTTTTATAATTTTTTATTTATTATACAATTGTTTAATATTAATAGATTTTGTATGTCAATTACTACTATGTATAATTTTATTGTTACTTTTGATTAAATTTTTTAGATTATTTCTTATTATTATCTTCTATATTGTCCCTCCCTAAAACTGAAATCACCCACCAATCCTTGTAAAAGATCATCTTACATTAATTGACAAATCACAAATCCAACGGTGGGTGATGTTTTCACTTTTCACGTCCAGCATTTATGGCTTTTCCGTACCACCGTCCTATATTTTTTTCTCAATGGTCTGGGCCAGCCCTATATTTGATGAATTGAATAAACTCCAACTGTTCCTTCTACTACACATTTTTCACGTTTCTCATCCTATGTTATAGTGTTTATTACTTGGCGGGTCCGCATAATCAAAGGTTTGAAAAATGTTGAATATGAACTATAATTTTTTACAACATAATTTGTGTCTAACCTTTAGTCTTTAGACAAAGCATGCAATGCAAAATAAAGTAAAGATTATAAAATTATTATATACAAATGAAAAAGAAACACGTGGGGAAAGAAAAAAAGTACCAACAACAGTAAAACATGTCGTTTGCTTTGTATCATTATTTTTCTGTGTGTGGACCAAACGCCTTTAAATTTCATTCACTCAACCACTTCCCTACTTCATCAAATTCCTCTCTCTCTCTCTCTCTCTCTCTCTCTCTCTCTATGCATAATAAACAAAATGCTTCTAAAGTTCAAGAGTCCCTTCAAAATGGAAGATGAAGTTAATAAGCATAGTAAACAACATAGTAAGTCCAGCTATGCAGGCCATGCAGTCTCAAACGACGGCACTTCATTAGCTGTTGGGTTAGGAATCCTTACACAGGTTTCACATGGTGAATCCAATATCCTTGTGAAATCCGCATTGAAATTTACCCAACCCACCTCTCATCCTCAATTCCCACTTCATCTTCAGACCAAATCTCTTGAATCTTGCTTTCTGAAAATGTGTCACCTATGTGATAAGGAACTAAGCCTTGATAAAGATGTGTACATGTACAGGTAATTAATCCTATTACATTTCTTGTTAATTAGAGTGAAAGTTATCTTACTAGTATGATAGTATTTTGTAAAATATGTAAGCTCATTACTGTGTTTAAGTCTTGCCCTTCACTAAATTTTGTGCTCCAATGCTATGGATTAAACTAACTGATGTTATGTTAATGCAGGGGTGACCAAGGCTTTTGTAGCATAGAGTGCCGGGACAGACAAATTGTATTGGATGAAATGAAAGAATTAGAAACTTCTACGAAGAACATGGTGGCATCTTATAGACATAGTTGCAATAGTGGTAGTCGTGAGACTCAAATACTCCTTGAGGAAATAGGTCAGAGTCATGAGCCTAGGCCAATCCGTTGTCAAACAAATTGGGCGATAATGTCATAGAATCATATATAGTTCATAGTTTAACACTCTTTTATTGTGTATTTGCAAGTGAAGATGATGTAGAGAGTGGGAAGGGAAAGGTGGAAGAGTTGGGATTTTTTGTTATTTATGGTAAACAAATGAAATTTCTGCTGCAGTACTATTTTTTCCATATTCAAGAGTATAATAAAACAAGCTGACAAAGATGATTTAAAGTAGCGCTTTTTCTCAACCAAAGAAAAGAGTGCTCAATTTCTTTTCATTCCCTTTCAATTGTAAGATAAATATCACGTATCATTGTAATATGTCACTTTCTTTTCTTGTCTGTCACTACAAGACAAGGCCATCACAATTCCACAATCTTTAAGTGGGCTTCCCTCAAAGATATTTTGCTAACATTGTCGTTTATCAATATGCTTTGATTTGGCAGCAGCGTATTTCACCATTCTTACATAGTTGCCACGTAGAGATCAACTACTCGCGCGGTACCAAAAACAAACCATTTTTCTTTTAAGATATTACGTCTTGTAATTGGAAATGGACAAGGAGTGAGCATATGTATGCTTAGATCACTAGCTACTTTTTTAAGGACCTTGGTGTTGCACACAAATCGTGACTCATATGGCAGAGAGGGAAGATGAATTTCCCTTGTGCTTACTGCTAATAGAGCTTCACGCTTTGATTTGGCTCTTCCACAGAAACAGCTAGCTAATCACCTTCTCCCCATCCCACCCCTGCATTAAAAAACAACCTCACTAAATTTCCATTTTCTGGTTTTATACACGTGCAACCAACAATATAGTTTCCATCTTACAACTACCTAGGGCAGCTCCAAGATTTTTTTTCTAGGGGGTCAATAAGAAACATAAACTATATAAAATCAAAAACAAAAGAAACTTCAATATATCAATATCACAAAAAAAAATAAAAAAATAAAAAGAAATTCTACAATTGTCTTCTACGAGGTTTTATATTTTGAAACAGTTGCATGATGGATTCATTATCAATCCTTCGAGCTATATCTTTTTCAATGCACACAGTCAAATAATCATTCAACTATTGATCCCCCATTCGACTACGCAATTCATTCTTGATATATTTCATTGCTGAAAAACTTCTTTCCACTATTGCAGTCGCAAGGGTCAAAACTAATTTCACAAGCAAATATATCGATGGATATATAACATCCATATTTGTCTCCACCATCTTTCTAGCAAGGTTCCCAATTCCTTTAAGCTCTAAGAACTCGTCATTAGAGCACATATCAATAATGTAAGTCTGAGGCTGATTATCAAGTGCCAATACATCTGTCTCAGAAAAATCAGATAGATAGAACTTTACAAGATGAGTCAATTTTTTTATATCAAAAGCCGAAAATGAATCATTTGGATTCAAGCAAGCCATACAAAGTAGCAACTAAGTAATCACCTCTGAAAAACGATTATTAAGCTCTTTAAGTTGTAGATCTATGACTTCAAAGAATATATCAACACGATAGTGATGTAAATTTGTAATTTGTGGGGCGTTGCGTCGTGGCCTCACACCAACTCCAAATATTTCTTCCATATTCAAGATAGGAATATCATGCTTGCTACAAAATGTGGATACTTCAGTCAATAGAGCTTCCCATTCATCCTCTTTCATCATCTACAATCGTTGCTTAGACACTCTGACAAGTGTCATAGCATTTACAATATCTTGATTTTTCTTTTGCAATACTATTGACAACTCATTTGTGATCCCCAAAATATTTTTCATCAAGTGTAAAGTAAAGAAAAATTTAGAAGATAGAATTAACCTTAAAATAGATCGAGCTTCAACTCTTTGCTCAGAGAGTAGGCTATCATTTTCAATCATCTCAAGTACATCAACTGTGGAAGAGAACATCAAAATCAAGTTGAGGATTGTCCTATAATGTGATCCTCAACATGTATCACCAGCACGATTAAGACTTGTCTCTTGGTTCAAACCTTGCCCACTTTCAAGTTCACCAAGGTTAATGCTTCTGTAATTTTGGCAAGTTGTTAATTTCGTAAAAATTCTTGTCTTTTACAAGAAGCTCCAACAATAGTTACTATTTTACTAACCAAGCTAAAAAATTCAGCAATATCAGTATGCTTGTTAGCAACAGCTACAAGAGTCAACTGAAGTTGATGAGCAAAGCAATGGACAAAAATTGCTGATTTATTCTTCTTTAGAATTAAAGTTTTAAAACCATTGAATTCACCTTGCATGTTACTGACCCTATCATAATCTTGCCCACGTAGTCTTGATAAACTCAATAAATATTTACAGAATAAAAATTCAATTGTAGCTTTTAGAGACAAGGCGGAGGTATCTGGTACATGTACAATACTAAAAAATGTAATAATTCCCTTTTTGTCCATATAACGCAAAATAACAACCATTTGTTCTTTTATTGCGATATCTCGGGACTCGTCAACAAAAATTGAAAAGAACTCACTGCCAAGATCTTTGATGATGACATTGGTAGTTTTATATGCAACTGAATTCACATTGTCTTTTTGAATATCAAGATGGGTTAGCTTGCTGTTTTTTGGAGTTTTCTGCAATACTTCATTAATAACATCATTATGATCTGCCAAAAATTATAGAAGCTCAAGGAAATTTCCTTTATCACTTGAATCATTAAATTCATCATGACCACGAAAAGCTAACTCCCGATGCAAAAAGAATCTTATGCAATCAACTATTGCATTTAATTGAGTCTAATATTGAATTTTATCTTGATTTGATTGCTTAACAAAAACACTTTGAATGTGTTGATTTTGCTTCATTAGATTTTCACCATCCTTAAGAACTTGGTTATGGGCACTAGTAACACCTCCAACATGTTGGTCTAGCTTTTCTTTCTTATTCCAACTATTGAATCCCTTTGTCACAAAACTATCACCTCCAAATTGCATACCAACATCTTGTCTAAATAGGTAACAATATAAACAATATGCAGCATCCTTTTCAATACTATATTCCAACCAACTTTCATACTCTTGAAACCATTTAGGATTAAATCGACGCATAAGTCCACCAATTTTTTTTTTGAGGCAAATAGTGTTCATAAGGTTGATATTTTTTTTTTTTTGTAAATAATATCTTCTTATTTCATCTCGATCATTAGGATGATAAAAGGAAATCTTTTTTCGTAACCCAGGGTCCGAAGGTAGATTATTCACATCAACACGACCATGCTTACAAGATGAATCTTGAGTAAGATATGAATTTTGAGCAAAAGATGAATCTTGCAGCCTACGGGGTTTCCTTATTACAAATTTATCCATAGTACTAGCAAAAGAACAAAAAATAAACT